>JAZDUH010000112.1:6515000-6602500 GCA_036419115.1 Scarus forsteni
CCCACGGATAAAGCTCACAAGTTCCCACTTCAGAAAACTCAAATAGTCCTATAACTTTTTTCAAGGTTTGACTCCTTGGGAGAGTGGGTCTCACCTGTAGGGGGAGCTGAACCACAGTGGCTGGTGCAGAGTAACTGGCCTGAGCCTGAGGAGCCATTGGTGCGTTTCCTGGTACGACATAGACAGGCTGCTGCTGCTGCTGCTGCTACAAAAACAACAAAGAGCCTCAGATTGTTTCATGCCTCTGCACACATCTAACAAAATAAATACAGTTTAAATTAAGATGCATCAGTGCAAAAGGAAACTTAAACAGCAAACAGTCAACCACTTATATTTCTGATAATTTAATGACATCACTTGAAACTCACCTGTTTGCAACAGTCACAGGTGGATTTACAGAGAAATGCTGAGACCACTATTGTTATGATGAACTCCAAGACATGAAACACAGCCAAAAGACCGTTCACACCCTGTCTAAGTATCTGAAACACAAACACATAACGCATGTTGGTATATTAACATACTAAAACTATTAATAATAACAACTATTATAATAATGTTGTTAATAAATTGTTGCTGTTACTAATTGTATGATTATTATTACCTCCGCCAAGGAGGTTATGTTTTCGGGAGAGTTTGTCTGTCTCTCTGTCCGTCCGTCTGTGAACAAAATAACTCAAAAAGTAAAGGATGGATTTGGATGAAATTTTCAGGAAATGTTCAGCATGGGAAAAGGAAGAACTGATTCGATTTTGGTGTTGATCTGGATCAGCATCTGGCCGCCATGGTGAAAAATGTGATTTCTGTGAATAACTACTGAACTAAAATAGATATCATTATGAATCCAATTGCTAATGGTATGTTTTCATGGTCAAGGAATCTAAATATTTCGATGAAATAAAGGTAGGAGTAATATTTATGGTCAAAATGACAATATGGCTGAGGACTGTGGCGCTGGCGGAGGTCTGCGCTCTCCAAGTGCTTTTCTAGTTATTAATGTTGTTATTGCTATTTTTAGTCCAATCAGTTATACTTTGAATTTTGATGTTTTTTTCTTTTTAAGACCATTTAGCTTTACCGCTTTGTTGTTTTATCTAATGTCATATGCTCACATCAAAGTATAGCAGCTGATGCTGGCTAGCACCAAGATATCATCCTATTTCAGTGAAACACATGGGTAATGTAGCTTGGTTTAGCTTAAGGCTGGTGGTTCCTCTTTTCAAGAGGGGTGACAGGAAGGTGTGCTCTAACTCCAGGGAGATCACACTACTCAGCCTCCCTGGAAAGGTCTATTTGGTGGTACTGGAGAGGACGGTCTGCCTGATAGTAGAACCTCAGATTCAGGAGAAGCAGGGCAATTTCCATCTTGGTTGTGGAACTGTGAATCAGCTCTATACCCTCCATAGGGTCCTTGAGGGTGCATGGGAGTTGTACGACCGGTGCCAGAGCTTGGTCTGCATTGCCGGCAGTAAGTTTCTAGTGAAGGTGGGACTCCACCAGGGCTGCCCTTTGTCACCGGTTCTGTTCATGACTTTTATGGACAGACTTTCTAGGCACAGCCAGGGTGTTGAGGGAGTCCAGTTTGGTGACCTCAGGTTCGGGTTGCTGCTTTTTGCAGATGATGTGGTCCTGTTGGTTTCATCGAATCGTGACCTTAACTCTTGCTGGATAGGTTTGCAGTCAAGTGTAAAGGGGTGAGAATCAGCAACTCCAAATCTGAGTGGAGTGCCCTCTCTGGGTCAGGGATGAGCTTCTGCCCCAAGTGGAGGAACTCAAGTACCTCAGGGTCTTATTCATGAGTGAGGGAAGGATGGAACAGGAGATCGACAGGTGAATCGGTGAACTCTACTCTGATCCTTCGTGGTAAAAAGAGGGAGCTGAGCTGAAAAGATAAAGCTCTCCCTTTCCTGCTCATTCTTCGTTCCTACCCTCACATACCATCATGAGCTGTGGGAAGTGACCGAAAGAACAAGATCCCATGTACAAGCGACCAAAATGAGATTTCTTCACAGGATGTCTGGGCTCTCCCTTAGAAAAAGGGTGAGAAGCTTGGACATCTGGCAGGGGCTCAGAGTATAGTCGCTGCTCCTCCACATTAATAGGAGCCAGATGAGATGGCTCGGGCCTTGGGAATCCTGGGAAAAGCTTGACAAAGTGGCTCCGGGAGAGGGAAGTCTGGACTTCCCTGCTCAGGCCCCTGCCCCCCTGACCCAACCACAGATAAGCAGAAGAGGACGGGATGGACCAACAAGGCTGCCACAAAGCTAGTGGGAAGTGTTGTAAAACTAGACTGTTGTTTGTTCGGCATTACTTCCTATTACCACTAACTATTTTTTGCCATGCCATACGACTGTTTATCACTTTAATTTTACAACTTTTTGTTTTATTTATAGTGTCTTGGTAGCTGTGTTATTCGACTGGGTGGCAAGGTGGTGCAGCTGATAGAGCATGTGCCTCACAGCAAGTAGGTTCTCGGTTTGATTCCCGTGTCGGGAGGGTCTTTCTGTGTGAAGTTTGCGTGTTTTTCCCATGCATGCATGGGTTCTCTCCGGGCACTCTGGCTTCCTCCCACAGACCAAAAACATGCTCATTAAGCTAGCTGGTGACTCTAAATTGCCCTTAGGTACGAGTTTGAGCGTGAATGATTGTCTGTCTCTCTATGTTGCCCTGCGATCGACTGCAGACCGGTTCAGGGTGTACCCTGCCTCTCACCCGTCGATAGCTGGGATAGGCTCCAGCTCCTTGCAACCCCGAAAGGGATAGCCGGGTATAGAAAATGAATGAAAGAATGATTGTTACATGACTGATTTTCACCTTTTACATGTTAATTTGTACACGTTATACAACTATATAAAGCATTTTATATGATTGTTGATAGCACAGTTAAGACAAAATAAGCCATAAACATTATCCAGACAAAATCAACATCCACTTATTGATTACCCGAGATGTGTAGCACTCATAGGAGCTGAAGGAGGAGTTGGACAACATCACTAATGCATCAGCGGAATACAAGACGGTTGCCAAACCAGCAAATAATGTGGCAATTATGTTGAAATCCAGAGTGGTGTTCATCTGGAAATAAGAAGTTAAATTAAAAGTTAGGACATGTTAGCAAAAAAGAGCAAGTCAATTATCACTAAATTTCAATTATCAAACAGAATGACAACTAACATGACTACACAAAATGAAACACTGTAAATAAGGCACACAACATTTCAAATAATACAACAAATACACCAAATAACACTTAAATAACAAAACAACATGAAAAAACAGAACACAAGTTCAACTGTTTCACACTTTCATCAGTTTAAGAGACCGAACTCTTTATGTTAAATCCCAAGTCTGTCACCTCCTGAAGACAAGATGGCTCCTTGTCAATCACGCCTTGACCACTCCCACCAAACCTTTAAAGCTGCACCCTGTAGGCCTCAGTCTCCCTCTTCCCCTCCAAACCGCAGCAGGCGGACAAAGGAGTTGAACATGTGAGTGAGGACACTGAATATACAGCACTTGATGCTGATATGTTTAACTCTGATACATTGTTTGTTTCCTTATGTTAGACATTATATTACCAAGATGGCTGCGCCCTGGTCGGCTGCGGCTGCTTCGGCTCCCGGTAACACTGACAACATTCAGCCATTCTTGCAATCTAGTCTACCGTGTTTTACACCAGCAACTCAGCATTTCAGCGTATATACAGGATACAACCGCCAGACTTTGTTAAGTCTGTGGATGTGCAGTAAATACGGTACTGTTTGTTTGGACACCCAGACCACTCTGCGCAGCCTCGGTCTGCTATGGCGGTCAGACCCAAAGGCCTACACAGCAGCGGGACCTCCCATCAGCTCAGGCCGCCCTCCGGGCCATCGGAGGCGGTGCGAAAGGAAACAGAAGCGCGGTCGTCGAGGCGGACTCACAGCTAAACTAAAGGCTAACCCATTCCGATCGCAGCTTCCATCCATTCTGCTCGCCAATGTTCGCTACCTGGAAACTAAACTGGACTACCTGAAGCTGGATTTAACCACCAAATGGGAGATAAGGGACTGCTGCATCCTCATTATCACAGAAACGTGGCTAAACTCATCTGTCCCTGAGGCCGCCATTAGCCTACAGTAGACGGGCTAACAACATTCAGAGCAGACAGGAACCATGCTCTCACAGGTAAATCCCGGGGGGGTGGTGTTTGTATCTACACTAATAACAACTGGTGTACGCTACTGAGGTCTCCAGTCATGGCTGTGTGGACATTGAGTGCTTTATTGTGAGAAGCAGCCCTTTCTACCTCCCTCGGGAATTTACCTGCGTTATCATCATAGCTGTTTACATCCCACCCAGTGCTAACACCAAACTAGCCCTGAGTTTTCTCTACCGTACCATCAGTGGCCTGCAATCCACATACCCAGAGGGTGTTTTCATTGTTGCTGGGGACTTTAACCAGGCCCACATGAAGACTGTTTTGCCCAGTTTTTACCAACATATGGATTTTGCTACCAGAGGGGAGAACACACTGGACTTGGCTTACACTAACATCAAGAAGGCCTTGAGAGCAGCCCCCCGCCCCCACCTTGGCTCATCAGACCATCTCTCAGTCATGCTAATTCCTGCATACTAGCCCCTGCTAACCAGAGAAAAACCCACTGTTAAGCAGGTGAGAGTGTGGCCTGAGGGATCTATGTCTTCTCTGCAAGACTGCTTTGAATGCACCAACTGGACTATGTTCAGAGAGGCAGCTACGGATGAGAACCATCACATCAATGTGGAGGAGTATGCTGCATCTATGTCTACATACATCCACTGGTGCATGGAGGAGGTCACTACCACCAAGACAATCATCACACAAGCCAATCAGAAACCTGGGATGACAAAGGAGGTGCGAGCGAGACTGTGGGAGCGTAATGCTGCATTTAAGTAAGGTGACACGGTGGCACTTAGATCAGCAAGGGCTCATCTGAACCGTGCCATCAGAATAGCAAAGCGCAACCACAGCCAGAAGATCCAAGGCTTCTTCCATGACCCCAGCAACACCAGACAACTGTGGCAGGGCATCAGGTCTGTCATGGATTACAAAACATCACCCTCCCCCTCACAAGATGACACAGGATGAGTTCAACAACTTCTTCGGAAGGTCTGAAGCACTCAATAACATCCCTGCGAGGAAAGGCCCCCAATGAGCAGGCACTGAGTCTTGAATCCACGGCTGTGTTGAGAACCCTGAAAAAAGTGAATGTGCGGAAAGCTGCAGGCCCTGATAAGATCCCTGGACGAGTGGTCAGGGAATGCGCTGATCAGCTGGCCCATGTGCTCACCAACATCTTTAACACCTCACTGGACCAGGCTGTTGTCCCCCCATGTTTCAAGTCTGCCACAATCATCCCAGTGCCGAAAAAACCTGCTGTCTCGTGTTTGAACGACTTTCGCCCTGTTGCACTCACTCCCATCTTCATGAAGTGCTTCGAAAGGGTCATCAAGGACTTCATCACTTCAAAACTCCCCCTGTCATTTGACCCATTCCAGTTTGAAGGCTGCGTTCTGAGCCCCCTGCTGTTCACCCTGATGACCCACGACTGTCGTCCCAGATTCAGCTCCAATCACATCCTGAAGTATGCTGATGACACTACAGTGGGTCTCATACAGGACGACAACGAACAGGCCTATAGGGAGGAGGTGAGACACCTGGTGGACTGGTGTGAGGCGAACAACCTGCTCCTGAATGTCGACAAAACAACAGAGATTATTCTCGACTTCAGGAGAACTCGCCCCAGCCACACACCACTGCTCATCAACAACACAGCAGTGGAAGTTGTTAGAAACATCAAGTTCCTGGGGGTGCACATTAAGGACAACCTTAGCTGGTCTCTCCACACCAAATCTCAGGCGAAGAAAGCACAGCAACGCCTGTACTTCCTGCGCCACTTGAGAAGAGCCTCCCTCTTCTCTCCCATCCTCTCCAGCTTGTACAGAGGAACCATCGAAAGCCTGCTGACCAGCTGCATCTCCGTCTGGTCTGGGAGCTGCAAGGCCTCAGACTGGAAATCTCTGCAGAGAGTGGTGAGGAGGAAGATCATCTGGACTCCACTCCCCTCCATTCAGGACATCTCACACAGGCGCTGCTTAGCCAGAGCACATCGGATCTCCTCGGACTGTGGTTGCGGGGGTCTTATGTTTTCATTTTATGCAATTATGCAATTTTCTGCTTTTTTTCACTTATTGTTTCATTTGATCTTTTTCCCATGTAAAGCACTTTGTATTACAAAATCCTGTATGAAAAGTGCTATACAAATAAAGTTTGACTGACTGATTGATTGAATATTTACATCACTAACATTAATGAAGTACTCTTCTGTAAAACACACACAATAACCCTAACTGAGGCTACATTTACATGGAAACTCCTGACTTAAAGACGCAAAGATTTATCCTTTGCGAGTTCGAATTCTTCTGCGTTCAGATGGTGAGGCTGGAGACGAGTGAATTTGCTGTGTGCATGCTGGTTCAGTAGATGGCGGTGTAGATCTGCAGAGTGGCAGCGCTGCTACAACACACTTACGACAAAGAAAAACTTTTCACAAACAACAATGTCAAATAGACGCACAGAGACACAGGAATTTTTTTTTTCTGGACAACAAATCAGTTTGGACACCAAATCAGTCTGGATAGTTTTGTTTGGATAACAAACCGAGCACGGTAAGAGGCTAACAAGTTACTCGGCAGACGGCTGAAGCTGTTGTTGTTCCTGGTATGCACGCGCAGCCTTCATGTGAAAGAGTACTGCGCATGCGCAACCTGAAATGCTCTGATACGGGTTTACACTGAGCTGCATGGAGAGCATATTCAAAACTTTCCACTCTGGAGCCCGTTTTCAAAACTTTCGGTTTTAAGACCAAACGCAAAGCGTTCTCATCTAAACGAAAGGCCAAAACGCAACGAAAACTTATCGGATTTGACCGTTTTCGGCACCGTGTAAACGCAGCCTGAGAATTCTGGGGAAAATTTGAAAGAGTTACTCACCAGACAGCTATTGGAAGATTTCCCAGCAGCCACTGTGAGTGAGCCGGCAGTGATGTACTAAGAGTGAGATAAAATAAAGAGAGAATTAAGTCCTTTTTCTGCTTTCACGCTGTTTATTTTGAGATAACGCTTCACCATTAAATTATGCATGAAAAATAAGGAATATTAAGTTCTCATACTTTTAATGAATAAAAAAACTATAATAATTAAATCATGAATGATGAAACATTGAAAATGTATCTGTCCATCTTACATTTACCTTGTGGATCAACTTTGACCAGAAATAAAAC
Organism: Scarus forsteni; assembly: GCA_036419115.1. NCBI lineage: Eukaryota > Metazoa > Chordata > Actinopteri > Labriformes > Labridae > Scarus > Scarus forsteni. The sequence continues at coordinate 6,522,305 of JAZDUH010000112.1, forward strand.
TATACCATTCAAATTAAAATTCAGATGCGACAGCATGGTTTTTTATTTCTTCATATAAATTTCTTTTAAAATTTGAATTCATCATGAAACTTACAATCCCGGCTCCCCACACGAAGAAACCGCTGTACACTGCGAGGGAGGGATCTCCAAGTAATGTGACCACACCGAATAAAAACACCATCAGACCAATCATGATCTGGACAGTCTGTGGACATCACAGAAGAAGAGGAAGAGATTATGTGGATTACTCATACAAAAGAAGTAGCCTAGATAAACAGGAAGTGAAAATGAATTTATATTTGAAAAAAAAGAAAAGGAACAGGCTGTCATGTAATAACTGTCAAATGGAGGTTTAGCCCTTCTCAATATGTTTTATTATCAGTGCAGTGAGTTTTGTCAAAGTTGGACCATACTGTTTCAGCAATTACAAGAGGAGTTTAATCTTCATTGTTAGAGATGGGAATCGAAAACCAATTCCATCAAAGAATCGATGTCATTAATCTTTTTGCTTATCAATTCCATTCAATTGACAGGGTTCAGAGGCATCAGAATTGTGGCTAAATTTTAATTACACCTACTGCACAACCTTAAGTGAGTGGAAACACCAGCAGCTTGCAGAAGCAGATATCTATGCTGTGACATGTTTGACATTGTTGCCACTGAAAATCAGACCAGTTTGGTCTGGTCAGAAGTTTGCCAACTCGCAAAATCTGCAGGAATCGATAAGAGAATCGTTAAAGAATTGGATCGATTAGCAGGATCATTAACAACATTGGTATTGATAAAATCTTATCAATTCCCATCCCTATTCCTTGTAAACATTTGTATAGAATAGTGTATCTCTTTATTGTTACGATATAAACACTTGAGGCAACAGAATTTGTACTATGAAGCATTGTTTGGTATCCTCTGTGTCAGCAGTGTACTATAAAGTAAACATATTCTAAACTCGACAAGTAATAAATAGAAATAAACTGAATTTCTTCCTACAGCTATCTAAAATCAACCTCACATGACAAAAATGGGGCAAAACTAAACATTTTTGATAGAATTATAATCAAGCAACACTTAAAAGAATGTAATTGCTTATTTTTGTCATGCAAAAGAATGTGAAGTCTACGATGAATGTTAAAAAAGTAGCTGGGAAAAGGCTTTTAATGTTCAGCTCAAACACCAGACCTAGAGCAGAATGTTATACAGTGCCAAAGAGACTACCAGATCAGATTCATCCCATAAAAAAAACATTAAAAAAAACAGAATCTGTATCCTGGTTTAGATCACCACCCACATTCTTATCACTTCTCCCTTGTGTCATGACCAGCGTTCTCTGGAAATGTTGAGGATATCAGTGGCGGCTGGCCAATAGAGGGCGCTAGGGCGCCGCCCCCCAGAGGAGAGTGTGATATTAAATGTACGAACTTTATTTTGAAAAAATGAATGTTACCAAAAATTACTTATTTAAATGTGTAATATAAATATAAATATAACAAATATATATCCATTAAGATATAAAGTAAGTAATTTTCATTAATGTAATACAAAAGTAAGCCTACTCATCTCTCCCTCTGTGTCTGATGGGTGCTGGAAAAAGCGCCCATCAGACACAGAGGAATAGCCAAAAAGGGACTGTTGCTAGGGCAAGATAAGAGCATATCAACGTGAATTTGGCCAATCAGCGTCGTTGAAAATAATCTCCGAAGGGCGCTTTTGAAATCGCCCCTCAGGTTTATTCGACTCCCGTCAGTGCAGGTGTGCTGTATTAACTGGTGTTAGATTAACTGATGACAGTCCAGGCAGATGTGACGGGGGCGTGCCTTTGAAGGACCCTTTTGTTTACTATCCAAACGTCTCCCAAATCCATATTATACAAAAAAATAGCTCTTCACACCCATTTACTTACTTAGTGGTCAAAGTGACTTCACAACATTTAGCATGACAACGAAAGATTGTGAAGAATTACAGACTTATTTGACGGCGTCAATATACGTTAGTTAATATGTGGGCAACTATCTTAGATACCTCATCAAAATGTCAAACTTTCCACTTGTCAACTTGTGATAGCCCCGAAACCCGTATTTTACCGTCACTTCGGCGCATCAACAAGCAATTCGTTCATGTTCAAGGTATGACAGAGTCGGGAGGACTAAAAAACAGGTAAAGAGAAGTCGGCTTTTTAGTGGAGGAAAAGTAATGTGGACAATAAGACGCATGTTCCCTTTACTCATTACTGTATAAAGTTATTTTTAATTTCCACATGCACACATGTTCACCTTCCTCATTTCTGTGTAAAGTTATTTTTAATTTACACATGCACACATGTTCACCTTACTCATTTCTGTATAAAGTTATTTTTAATTTCCACATGCACACATGTTCACCTTACTCATTTCTGTCTAAAGTTATTTTTAATTTACACATGCACACATGTTCACCTTACTCATTTCTGTCTAAAGTTATTTTTAATTTACACATGCACACATGTTCACCTTACTCATTTCTGTCTAAAGTTATTTTTAATTTACACATGTTCACCTTACTTGTTTCTTTGTATATAGGTTATGTAAGCTTTTTGGCAGTATATAGTTGACTATTTGTATATATTAATGTGTGTGTGTAATAACACTTTTACGAAGCACTGGTATCCTGTAGTTTGTGTCGAATTGTAGTGGGATGGTTGTTAAAACTGAGTGTTGCACAGTATTGCCCCACCAAGAATATTTTTCACCAGCCGCCACTGGATATCACTGATGAACTTTTAGAGTTCAAAATCACATACTGACAACAAATGGTGGTTCTCAATAAAATAATGTTTCCGTAATACAGTTCAGATGTTTTACATTTAAATAATAATTGACTTGAAGGGGGAAGAACAACTTTCATGTCGAGTCATTTAATATTTTGTCCAATTAATGGCATTTTATTAATCAAAATTCACTTTAAAACGTCTGATTTCATGTAATCTTACCCCCAAAGCAATCGGGTGTGCCCGGCTGAAGGTGCTTGTCCCCGTGCTCATCTGCTGAGGGATGGGGTTACACACGACCCCACCCTGAGAAGGAGTTGGGTACATCTGGGTGACCACGACCACACCACCCTGTTGAACGGGCACTGATGAAGACATTGTCCCACTGAGACGACTGGAACAGCTGATGGGCTCTGAGGCTGTAGGTCCAGACGAGCTGAGAGTCCAAATGAGCTGATTATCCAACAACAAGATGTGTGCGTGAGAGAGAGAGAGAAACGCCCCTCAAGTCAAGACGAAACCTAAACGATCCAAAACCACAAATGTTGCTGCAACAGGCTCTAAAAGTAAAAAAAAAAGGAAGCTTAAATGATCCAAGTCTAAAATCCACTTACAAAAGCAGAAACGTGCTGTAAGTTACAAACGCCTCTAATAAGCGGACCAGGCAGCTCCGTCAGGAAAGGGAGGTGCATCATTCAGAAGTCCCAACGTAGAGGGGCACGTGGTTCATGGAGTTGCCAAATAAGTCCAAACAAAGCTTGGCGGGTCATTTAACCCCTTAAATCCTGTTTTAACATATCTGATACATACTTTTATCATACTTATATATGGTCAACAAATTAATAGGAGAAATAGAAGAAATGATGAAAAAGACCTCAAGTGGATATCAGTTGCAAAAACACCTAATACATCAAGTATGATACAAAAATATATACACAGTGCATAAATGAGTTGTGTACACCCTACTGGAAGCATTCAATATCTAAATGAACAAAGAACAACTTCCAAAGTTTTGACAAAGCTGTGTTTTACATCTTTTGTTTTTTATCATTAGATATAAGGATAAAATAATACCGTAAAATACCAAATAAACGCCTGGTGTTCTGCGCAGCATATGTGCTATGGTAGAAGTTTACAGAACACACATGCAAATGCTGAGCTCAACTGACAGCCACTTGAAAAGAAAAATGATTAGTATGTTGCTGCTTATCCCCATGTTCCTGGTGCAGCAAAAAAAAGAAGACCTTAACTTAACCACCAGTCGTTCCTGTATTAAGAGTGTTTACAGAGAGCTGAGTTGAAAGAAGAAGACAAGAGTGTAACTACAGTACTGCAATCTTGCCTTGGAAATGTACAGGTGTTGTTCATACTAGTGTAAATAAATAATTTGATTATATTTACCATATATTTTTTTAAATTTTGGGTTAATTAAAATTTTTGTGCGAAAGGAATTAAACGCCCGTCCCAAATAGTCGCCTGGTCCCAAATAAACGCCTGGTCTGCTCAGAGATTGAAGACTACCATTTGATATTTTACGGTAGCTAAAATCTAGCTTTGCACCCAAGATTTTGTGGTATAGCCTAGTATGTCATAGAAAATGTTGATGATGAAGATTATTTCCATTTCCAAAAGAGTTAAACAAACTCCTTAGTCGTGATTTCTTGTACTTACTTACCAATATTTTCCATTTTATTCATTAATTTATTGACTTAGTCAAAATCCAAAATAAGATATTCTATGCGCTTGTTTAGGAACATTATTATTGAATAAAAATGCTTTTAAAATTGATGCAATTTCCTCTGAACAGGAAGAACGTGGACAGTAAACTAGCTATACCTCACATTAGAAAACATTACTTGGCACTGTAAGGTTATTAAATTTACTTGCCTAAAACATAAATGTTTTTGGTTTGTAAAATTATCAACTTTTGAAACATTTCGGACAAGGAAGGAAGAAGCCTGTGTGATCCTCTTCACTGTGAAATCCAATAGCTGCCTTGACTTGCAAACATGAGTTAACTTTTCTAAGTTAACAAAAATATGCCTTTATGACTATTTATTAAGTAAAAATCACTTGCATGTGTAGAAATGCAAAATGTTTATTTTTTTTAAGTGAAGATTACTTTTTTTTTTTTTTATTTAGTTAAGCTCACTCGCAATAGTTAAGCTCACTCGTGTGATTTTTGAACCACTCAGATTTTTGGAGTTGAGTTTGCATGGTGGCATGGTGGCGCAGCAGGTAGTGCATGTACCTCACAGCAAGAAGGTACCTGATTTGATTCCCGGGGTGGACAGGGGCCTGAAGTTTGCAAGATATCAAATACACTCTACTTGATTGTTTTAGTTGCTTAAAGTCATTTGTAAGTGTACTCTACAAAGGAAGTGCTAGTTAGTACAACTAAAGTTAACTAGTTCTCTAGACTTGTTTTTTTAAGTGCAACTGGTTTGCATGCTTTTTTTAAGTAATGATAACTAATTGGATTTTAGTAGCAAAATATGTTCTGTGCTATATGTGTACATATGTGTATATATATATATATATATATATATATATATATATATATATATATATATATATATATATATATATATATATATATATATATATATATATATATATATATATATATATATATGGGTTTCCATGGCTGAGTAGCTGCATCCAAGTGCCATGCATCACCAACTGCAAAGCAAAGTGTTTGATGCAGTGGTGTAAAGCACACTACCACTGACTCTTGAGCAGTGGAGACGCGTTCTCTAGAGTGACAAATGGCAGTTCTCCATCTTGCAATGTGATGGATGAGTCTGGGTTTTGAGGTTGCCAGGAGAACGGCACATTTCGGACTGCATTGTGCATAGTGTAAAGTTTGGTAGAGGGGGGATTATGGTGTGGGGGTGTTTTTCAGGAGCCGGGCTTGGCCCCTTACTTCCAGTCAAAGGAACTCTGAATGCTTCAGCACACCAAGACATTTTGGACAATTCCATGCTCCCAACTTTGTAGAGAACAGTCTGAAGCTGGCCCCTTCCTCTTCCAACATGACTGTGCACCAGTGAACAAAGCAGGTCCATAAAGTCATGGATGACAGAGTCTGGTCTGGATGAACTTGACTGACCTGCACAGAGTCCTGACCTCAACCCAATAGAACAGCTTTGGGATGAATTAGAGCAGAGACTGAGACCCAGACCTTCTCGTCCAACATCAGTGTGTGACTTCACAAATGTGTTTATGGAAGAATAGTAAAAAATTCCCATAAACACTCCTAAACCTTGTGGACAGCCTTCCCAGAAGAGTTGAAGCTGTTATAGCTGCAAAGGGTGGACCGACGTCATATTGAACCCTGTGGATCACTATATGGCTGAGGACTGTGGCGCTGGCGGAGGTCTGCGCTCTCCAAAAGCTTTCTAGTTTATATAGGAAATCCTGATAATGTGTAATAATTATTACCTATATAACCAAGGATATTATGTTTTCGGGAGAGTTTGTCTGTCTGTCTGTTCTTCCGTCCGTCTGTGAACAAAATAACTCAAAAGGAATGGATGGATTGGGATAAAATTTTTAGGAAATGTTCAGCATGGGAAAAGGAAGAACTGATTCGATTTTGGTGTTGATCCGGATCAGCGTCTGGTCGCCATGGCGAAAAATGTGATTTCTGCAAATAACTACTGAACTAAAATAGATATCATTATGAATCCAGTTGCTAATGGTATGTTTTCATGGTCAAAGAATCTAAATCTTTCGATGAAATAAAGGTAGGAGTAATATTTATGGTCAAAATGACAATATGGCTGAGGACTGTGGTGCTGGTGGAGGTCTGCGCTCTCCGAGTGCTTTCTAGTTCTCTTTGTGACACACTTACTGGGAGGGGCTTGTTATTGAAAAGGCAGCCATTTTGACCATGTCCATGTGGAGAGTTGGTGACACGACAGGTATTTGGAGAAGTGGGAGAATCCTTTGATTTTATGAACTTCTGTATAGTGTTTGTGTTTTTGTTGTCTTTTTTTTTCAGCTGGAGTTTTGGGTTTGCTGAAGAACCCATTTAGACCATTGCTCATTGTTGTACATAGTTTAGGTTAGGAGATTGGTGAGTTAAACACCTTGAAAACATATCTTCTTGACTACGTCATATTTTTTTTCCAGAAGAACTCAGCGACAATAAAGTTATGGTTTTATCAGTTTATTTTCAAAAACCTTTAATTTCTTCAGAGTACTGTGGAGGATCAGTAAATCCAGGAGAACTCTGTCCATCTGCTGGATTAGAAACATTCATCACCTAGGGAAAACAGAACAGAAACACATAAATATCATGAAAAACAAACAAAAACATCAAAGAGCAACATCGGAAATAATGGAGACAACAAAATCCCCCTCATTAACCACAGAAACGAAGCAACACATACACAACAAAAACAAAACCCAACCAAGCAAAAAGACATGCAATAAAGCACTGCAACAGAATGGTTATGAGCACAAAAACAACAAAGACAAAACATCACGATAACAACATCCTTAAAAACAAACAAAAACATCAGAGGGATATTTCACCAAAGTGGAACTAAGACATCGAGGATCACCAACTCAATGTAACTATTTCGGATAACTAAGAATTTACAACTTTCTTCAAAAGATCACAAGATAAATCACAGATAAACTGATGGAAACATACATATGCGCATACTTCACTCCAAATAAAGAAACAGCTTCAGATGGAAACTTATCAGGAGGTCAAACACATTAAATTTCCATGGAAAAGAAATACAGCCAAATAAAAAGATATCCAATTGAGCCCTATTCCAATGCAGCACTACCAAGCTTCTCAGCATTAGCATCTTTGGACAAAACCTTTTAATAGATATGACAGTACATACATTTTTTTAAATACACCACTAATAATGATTAAAGTTCATTCATTTTGTTTGAAGACATAATTAAGTTCCAAACAGTGGAAAAAAACTCTTCAGATGAAATTGTTGGCAAGTTGCCCCGATCAGAGAATGAACAGAGACAAAACAACGCGAGGCAGTTCAGCAGTTGAGTCCAGTGATATTTATTTCAGGAGCGACAGGCAGACGTCCATAACAGAAGACATCATTCAATCAAGCATATGACGGTCTGAACACCTCCTCTTTTCCTCCCACCTATATAGCATGTTCGTGCGTCATTAGACCTTCTCCTCAGGGAGACGCTGATCTGTCTCCCCACGTCTGCACACTTGAATCAAAACATATTCCTTTTTTGGGATAAGCAGTTTTGGATTCCCATAACCAACACTTGACATGTCACGTTGACGAACAGTGGAACTCTCTTTCATTAGATCAGCACAATGTCCAGTCTCCCAGGCCCCATCAGGACAAACAATTCCAAACATGGATCAGGAACACTTATATTTTGGCATAGCGAATTAAACAGATGTTTCCTGCTGTTTGAGGCCTATTCTGCATCCACAAGAAGGTCTTATGGCCTTAGAGGCCTATTCTGCTTCTACAAGATGATAGGATAAATAGTAAATCAAACTATATATGAAAAATAACTTTCTGGCATTTGGACCATTTTTTACATTTAAAATATATTTGTGGATCAAATAGATATTTTTTTAATTATTAAAAACTTTTAAGATCATACATTCATCTCACCGTCCAACCTGTGTTCTTCTACATTGCAGAATATTATCACATGCAGTTTGGTAAAAGTAAAACACAGATTAAACTAATACCCTCTAATAAATCTGCCAAAGGACATTTTTTTAAGGTAATGTTATTTTAAATGTTAACAGAGACAAGAGATGACTGAATTTTACATTTTTTTTCAATGACAAAAAAAATAAGCCTGTTTTTTTACCTTTTTATAAGCTGTGGCAAAAATGTAACAATTTGTTATGTAATAAATAATGATAAGATAATGTGAACAAAAAACCAACATGCTGATTGGACATGAAAATGACCACAAGATGTTTTTTTCAGTTTTGTATAGTGGTGTCAGGTTCATTTAACCTTCTTTATCAAAGTGTTAATCAAATCTTGTTGTCTAATAGAGTGAAGTGAGGATGTTTTATAATGTACTTTATTATTTAGTTATCCCTGCTCTAATAACAATATGATTCAAAGTCTTCAGAATATTTTTCACTGTTAATAAAAATCTAAACAAAACTACTTTGTTTAATGTGTATTCAGAATTTGTGCTTACTTTTGGTAACCTTTTTCTTTCTCATCCTCATTTTAAATGGTCTCCGAGTTCTTTGAAAAGCATTTTTAAATTAAATGTATTAACATCCTTTTACCTCTTATAGTTCTTTATTATGATAACTGTAGGAAATGCGCTATTTCAGATGTGTGTGCTGATGACTGAACAGCAAGATTTATCAAGCCTGCCTGTTAACCAGGGACCTATAGCACGAAGCAGGATTAATGTCTTAGCGAGGTAACTTCCAGGGTGAACCCTGGTTTATCGATATCCCAAATTCGGTTCCTTTCTTATCAGGGTAGTTTGCAATGGAGACTTACTCTGAACGGCTAACCTGCTGTGTATCAGGATAAGTTAGAGGTTGAATCTGATCCTGTGAAATGACCCTCGCACTAGCCAATCAGCTTCTCCAAAACAATGACCTGCCCTCTTTCCCCAAACCCGGTAGACAGAGGTACAACTCATAAGACAAGCATTAAAACGAGAAAGGGTGTCCCAAGACCGACTTGACCCACTAGATCAACCTGATGATGTGCTATATGAATGGTACCGGTTCTTGCGGCCCGGACTCATCTACCTGTGTGACATATTGGAGCTGTTTATTGCCCGTGCGACCTGCAGGAGCAGTGCACTGACTGTCCCCCAGTCAATGTGCATCGCCCTGCCATTTATAGCCCTTTTAATACATTCAAATGCATCATAAAGTGCTTTACAAATAAAAGGGATATCATGCTAATGTGAAGCAGCACATTATTCTATCGTGTCATTCCTGCACTTTATTCATTGTGTTTGAGGGCTTTTTTCTTTAGAGGGAGGGTATATTTTAGTCCAGCTGCTGATTTTGAAATTGTTAATTTGGGTCAGACATCAGCTTGGTATGTTGACATGATTTCATTGTGGTGACAACTTACATCTTAGATATAGCATATTAACCCAACCATGAAAAAAAACATCTCAAATACAGCAATACAACACTGTAAAAGAAATGTTAGAAACATCAAAAAGAAAAGAACGACAAAACAACAAAAACACATGACCAAAACATCATAAGTACAAAAACAGCAACAAAATGTAACAAAAAGTCACAAATTGGGTTGTACTCAACAACACAACATCAACTGTGACAACACAAACACAGCATCAACAGAAACAATAACAAATGACATTATAATGACAACATAAATACAAAATCACTTCACAGGCAGCACTACAGAAAAACATAACACAACTACAGCAACATATCAACAACAACACAAATAAATAACAATAAAAACAGCATCAACAGAAACAATAACAAACAACAACAACAAAGGAATTATCACATCTTATACAACAATAGTTATTACAACAAAACAATACTAACAACAATACAGACATCTCAAATCAATAACAGAAGAAAAGCGGACATCTCAACATATATCATCAACCCGAAAATAGAACAGCCACAACTGAAAAACAAAACACTACGCAATAACAAAAATATCAAAACAACACAAAGTAAAAACAACAAAAAAACACAACACAACCCAGACAGCACCACAAGGAAATAACAATACGAACACAAGAACGCAACACAACAAACAGTTAAAAAGAGACACAAATACAACAACGCAGGTAACACGATCAATAAAATAAACCAAATCAGGATTGTCATGACATCAAATACAACAGCAACAGAAAATAATGACACACAAACATGACCACAGGAACAAAACGTCTTAAATGTTCTGTTACAGAAACATGTTTTAATAACACAGACAGCAAAACACGAACAACATGGCAAAAAAATATTAACGGAAACTCATCAAAACAGCCACAACAAAAGTACAACACAAAGCAACAACAAAATATATTACATCAACACTAAAACACTTCAGAGGACTGACCTGTGTAGGAGGGTGGGCCTCGGAGGTGGGTGCTGCAGGGTTAGTGGGCAGATGCTGTGATGCCACAACAAAAAGGAAAACAATGACAACACAACAACACAATCAAGGCAAAACACAACAAAAGTACAATAAAAAAAACAATGTTAAATCAGTTAGTAAAAACACATTTATGTTGACATCATGAACTTTTTTGTTGTGAGGGTTGACTATGGAAACTTGATGTGTTTGACTTCCTGATAAGTTTCCATCTGAAGCTGTTTTTCATTTGCAGTGAAGCCTGTGTGTGCGTCTTCCCTGTTTCAATCAGTACATCTCTGATTTAGCTTGTGGTCTTTTGAAGAAAGCCGTGAACTCGCAGATTTCCAAAATTGTTACACATGGCTTAACCGAGCTGCTCCTTCTCACTCTAAATTAGCCTTCGTCAAACACTTTTAACCAGCATGCTCAGAAGGGACTTGGTCAAGCCTGGCTTTAGTTGGTGTTCCTGGATTTACAATTCCACTTTGGTGAAATACCCCTCAGGTCAGAGTGCTGTTGCAGGGTGTGGTAGTGGTCATTGAGGCACAAATCAATAAAGATCTAACTCCTTGGATAATATGAAGATGGGTCACTCCTGCATTTATCACAGACACATAAAAAGCAAAAATAAAGGCCAAATTTCCAATTTCACTGCATTCTACCTCATGATGTGGGTTTATATTTGGCTTTTTGCGATGACAAAGCGTTGTGTTCACAGTGGCCATTTTACTGATTAGGACTACTAAAATTAATTGTCAAGGAAAAGTAACAAAAAAAACATAGAGAATCACACTTTATGTATGTTAAACCAACATAGCTTTTTGAGTATTTTTAACCCATAGGTGGGTCAGTTAAGATGTTTTCAGGTGTCACGTGTGCTGTCATGTATCGGCTACCCTCTGCTGCAGTTATCTCCCCCCAGGGATAAAGCTCACAAGTTCCCACTTCAGAAAACTCAAATAGTCCTTTAACTTTGTTCAAGGTTTGATCCCTTGGGAGGGTGGGTCTCACCTGTAGGGGGAGCTGAACCACAGGGGCTGGTGCAGAGTAACTGGGCTGAGCCTGAGGAGCCATTGATGCGTTTCCTGGTATGATGTAGACAGGCTGCTGCTGCTGCTACAAAAACAACAAAGAGCCTCAGTTTGTTTCATGCCTCTGCACACATCTAACAAAATAAATACAGTTAAAACTTAGATGCATCAGTGCAAAAAGAAAGTGAAACAGTAAACAGTTAACCACTTATATTTCAATTGATTTAATCACATCACTTGAAACTCACCTGTTTGCAACAGTCACAGGTGGATTTGCAGGCAAATGCTGAGACCAATATTGTTATGATGAACTCCAAGACATGAAACACAGCCAAAACACTGCTCACACCCTGCCCAAGTATCTGTAACACAAACAACACATGCTGCTATATTAACATACTATTAATAATAACAACTATTATAATAATGATAATAAATAGTTGCTGTTACTAACTGTATGATCATCATTATTAATGTTGTTATTTTTATTTTTAGTCCAATCAGTTATACTTTGGATTTTGATTTGTCTTTTCTTTTTAAAATCATTTAGCTTAACTGCTTTGTTGTCATATTCTCACATCAAAGTATAGCAGCTGATGCTGGCTAGCACTGAGATGTCATTCTATTTCTGTGAAACACATAGGTATTGTAGCTTGGTTCAGCTTAACGCTGGTGGTTCCTCTTTTACTCAGTCTCCCTATTTGGCGGTACTGGAGAGGACGGTCTGCCTGATAGTAGAACCTTAAATTCAGGAGAAGCAGTGCAATTTCCATCCTGGTTGTGGAACTGTGGATCAGGTCTATACCCTCCATAGGGTACTCGGGGGTGCATGGGAGTTGTATGGCCTGTGCCAGAGCTTGGTCTGCATTGCCGGCAGTAAGTCGAACTTGTTTCTAGTGAGGGCGGGACTCCGCCAGGGCTGCCCTTTGTCACCGGTTCTGTTCATGACTTTTATGGACAGACTTTCTTGGCACAGCCAGGGTGTTGAGGGAGTCCGGTTTGGTGACCTCAGGTTCTGGTTGCTGCTTTTTGCAGATGATGTGGTCCTGTTGGCTTCATCGGATCATGACATCAACTCTTGCTGGATCGGTTCGCAGCCAAGTGTGAAGGGATGAGAATCAGCAACTCCAAATCTGAGTGGGGTGCCCTCTCTGGGTCGGGAATGAGGTTCTGCCCCAAGTGGAGGAACTGAAGTACCTCGGGGTCTTGTTCACGAGTGAGGGAAGGATGGAACAGGAGATCGACAGGCTAATCGGTGAACTCTGCTCTGGTCCATCGGGGTAAAAAAAGGCAGCTGAGCTGAATAGACAAAGCTCTCACTTTCCTGCTCAATCTTCGTTCCTACCCTCACATACCATCATGAGCTGTGGTCAGTGACCAAAAGAACAAGATTGCGTGTACAAGCGACCAAAATGAGATTCCTTCACAGGATGCCCGGGCTCTCCCTTAGAAATAGGGTGAGAAGCTCGGTCTTCTGGGATGGGCTTGGAGTAGAGTCGCTGCTCCTCCTTAATAGGAGCCAGATCAGTTGGCTCAGGCCTTGGGATTCCTATAGGAAAATCTTGACAAAGTGGCACGGGTAGATGGAAATCTGGGCTTCCCTGCTTAGACCGCTGCCCCCCGTGACCCAACCACAGATAAGCAGAAGATGAATGGATGGATGGATGGATGGATGGATGGATGGATGGAACAACAAGGCTGCCACAAAGCAAGTGGGAAGTGTTGTAAAACTAGATTGTTGTTTGTTCGGACGTTACTTCCTAATGCCACTAATTATTTATTGCCATGTCATATGAATGTTTATCACTTTGATTTTTATAACTAATTGTTTTATTTATAGTGTCTTGGTAGCTGTGTTATTTAAGTGTTACATGTTATATGGCTGATTTTCACCTTTTATTATTAATTTATAGACATGTTATACAACTACATAAAGCATTTTATATGATTGTTATGCACAGCACAGCACAGTTATGACAAAATAAGCCATAAACATCATGCAGACAAAATCAACATCCACTTATTGATTACCAGAGAATTGTAGCACCCAGAAGAGCGAGAGCGGAAGTTGGACATCACTGCTGCATCAATGGAATACACGATAGTTGCCCAACCAGCAGCTACTGTGGCAATCACGTTGAAAGCCAGAGTGGTGTTCATCTGGAAATAAGAAGTTAAATAAAAAGTTTGGACATGTAAGCATAAAAGAGCAAGTCAACAAAACAACAAAACAGACAACAAATGACACGAGTTAATTATCACTAAAAAACAACATTCAAGAAACTACAAATCAAACAGCGTGACAACTAACATGAATACACATCATTAAACACTGTAAATAAGGCACACATCATTGCAAATAATAAAACAAACACACCAGACAACACTTATATAACAAAACAACATGAAAAATCAGAACTCAAGTTCAACTGATTCACACTTTCATCAGTTTAAGAGACCAAACTCTTTATTTGTTATTTATTTTTTACCACGATAAAGGTGTAGATTGACATGTGGAAATTTGGCTTATACATCTGAGTTTTGACACTGCAGTGTTTTTTTGATATTTGATAGATAATCTCTCTGGAGCGATCAGTGTTCACCTCTCACTCTGTCCCCACAGGAGGCTGCAGGACAACAACAGCCTTTGTTTGATCCTTAAGGTGAGTTTTGATACTTTCATGCATTTACATGTGTTTTAAGTTAACTTTAAGATATTGCAGGAAGACTTTTTACTGTGAAACAATAACTCTTTGATGGTCCCTTTGTGAAAAAAGTAACAGAAGTGCAGGTGTCTGTCTCTGTAAGACAATACGAGTGGTAAACGCTGGTCGCTCCAGCAAATATCAAACTTTGATAAGTAGGGATGTTACGGTATTGTAAATACCACGGTATCTCGGTTTCAAAATTCTCAAAATAATGCGGTGGCATGTGACAGTATCAAACAAGGACTCAGAGTACTCCGGCTACTGTAGTTTTTCGCTGGCGCTATTTAGTGGGCTGGTCTGAGAAGTAAACCACATCTCCCATGATCCCCTGCGTAGTGCAGGAACAGATGGCGGAGAGCACAGATGGGAAGCAGAGCGGAAAACTTAAAATAGTGGAACCTCCAGCGAAGTTTAAATCGGAGATATGGACACATTTCGGGTTCGCGGTAAAGAAAAAAGACCGCGGAGAAAACACAACGGACATGCAAAAGTCTGTTTGTAGACACTGCCAGACCACGATCGTCTACAAGTCAGGGAATACAAGTAATATGAGAAGCCACTTGATGAACCATCACCCGGAGAAGATTCTACATGTGAAACCAAGAAGCAAGCGAGGCCAGACAACAATTCGTGAGGCATTTCAACCAGGTTTTCCTCATGACAGCACAAGAGCTCAACTGATCTCAAGGCAAATCGGAGAATTTATTGTCAAAGGCCTGCAGCCGTTTTCAGTGGTGGACAATGAGGGATTTAAAAGGTTGGTGAACGTGCTTGAGCCAAGTTACAAAATTCCATCACGGACACACTTCAGCAAAATGCTAACACCAACACTTTACCAAGAGACAAAGACAAAAGTGAAAGAGAGCATTGAGAAGGCGGAGAGTGTCTCACTCACGACGGATAGTTGAACTTCGCAAGCTACCCAGAGCTACGTAACCATTACCGCACACGTTATGACTGGTGAGTGGGAGATAAGAAGTTTTATCCTTCAAACTCGGGCTTTGTTAGAGTCACACACCGGGCACAACATTGCAGAGGTGCTGACATCTGCCATTTCAGAGTGGGGGATTAACAAGACAAATGGCATTGCTGTTGTCACAGACAACACAAGAAACATGGCTGTAGCGGTGAAAGAGGCCGGACTGTCCCTGCATGTTAACTGTTTCGCCCACATGTTGAATCTGGCATCTCAGGCAGGTTTAAAAGTTAACCGTGTCAGCCGCCTGCTTGGTAGAGTAAGACGCGTGGCTGCGTTTTTTCACTGCAGCTCAACTGCTGTAGCAGTGCTGACCGCAAAGCAGCAAATGTTAAACCTGCCTATGCACCGACTGATAATGGACGTTGTTACACGATGGAATAGCTCGCTCAATATGCTCGAGCGCTACCTGGAGCAACAACAGGCAGTCGCTGCAGCCCTGCTAAGTGATGAAGTAAGACACAGTGCACGTGAGATAGACTATCTGGATGGGACCGACATTACAGACGCCGAGGACATCGTTGAACTTCTCACACCCTTGAAAAAAGCAACAACTGTGCTTTGTGAGGGATCTCAGCCAACAGTCTCACTCATCATGTCTCTCAAGCACATGATAGAAAAGAGTATGGCACCAGGCAACGATTCTAGCCTCACTGCCCAAATGAAGACAGCCATACTGAATGACCTGGCAGGCCGGTGCCAAGGGGAGCAAGGGGAGTTTCTGCATGAGAGCAGTGCATTGGATCCCCGGTTCAGGAGTCTTCCCCACCTGGATGCCCATGAGAGGGAGGATGTTTTTGACAGGCTGAAATTGAGAAGAACACAGATGCAGAACCAAGTATGTATTTTATTTTACTACGTGTGTGTGTGTGTGTGTGTGTGTGTGTGTGTGTGTGTGTGTGTGGGTGTGTGTCAAAGTGGAAATCCAATATATTTTATGGTTGTGTAACTGCAAAGCAAAATGTTTGTTGGAGAGTAACTTCGATCTGTGTTGTTGGTAAAGTGAGACATGTCTGGTAAAATTATTATTGTTCCTTGCTTCCACAGAACCCCAGTAAGGGGGAAGAAGCCATGCAAGCTGCTGGACAGCCAGGATCTGTAAGTGATCTCCCACAAAGACTGAATGCAGCTCCAACTGAGGTGGGTGTGTCTCCTCCAACCAAAAAGACTGCTCTTGAAGATCTCTTAGGGGGGACTCTTTTAGTCATATGGACAGCAACACACAGGCCCAGGCTGGGATAGAAGCAGAGGTAGACTCATATTGCAAAGAGGCCTCTATCTCTCTCTCTGCATGTCCTTCCAAGTGGTGGAGAGAGAATGCACAGCGTTACCCTCTGCTGTCAGCTTTGGCTAAGTCCTATCTCTCAGTGCCAGCAACTTCAGTCCCAAGTGAGAGGGTCTTCTCTTGTGCAGGTGATATTGTCAATGCTCAAAGATCCCAGCTTCTTCCTCACAATGTTGACATGCTAGTTTTTCTGAAAAAGAACCTCTCAGGTGACTGAGTGATGGATTGTGAAGGTGAATCAGGGAGCTGACAAACAATGTCAGGATGTTGTTCTTTCTTTCTTTCTTTCTTTCTTTCTTTCTTTCTTTCTTTCTTTCTTTCTTTCTTTCTTTCTTTCTTTCTTTCTTTCTTCTTTTCTTTCTTTCTTTTTAAGATTTGTGACTGCAGAAGCAAAAAGGATGGGTCTTAAAATGTGACCCCATGACCTGTCTGATTCTACAAGTTCAATTTTGTTGTTACAACCAGAAAAAAATAAACTGAAAATGAAAAGTTCATACTTGTTGAAACAAGTTTACATTGTTAAAAGCTGAAAGACACTAAGCTGACTATTTTTATTTTTCATTTGTTACACAGGATGTTTACTTTGTTTGTTTAAAGATACTCAACTAAAAATGATTGTTTTTACTCTTGGTGAAAGACATGTTCTTCATTGTCATTAAAAAGTTCAGAGATACCAAACAGAACATTATTGTTTTCCAGTTGTGACACAGGATGTTGAACTGAAAGTTTTGTTTTTAGTTTTAAACATATATTCGCTCGTTACTTGAAAAGGCTGGATAATCCTGCACAGTTCTTTAGACTTATAAATACCTGTTGATAATAATAAATGTGGTTAGAACATTTGAGCATTATGATTGTGTTCAATTACAGTAAGTGTGTTTATCCTGATACTTGTTTTTCCACACAGTGGCCTTTTTTCCAAGTCGTCTTTTTTTCTTTGACGGTACCGCAATAATACTGTACTGTGGCTTTAATACCATGATGATATCGTACCGTGAGATTTTGATATCATTGCATCCCTATTGATAGGTTACCTTTATGAAAAATAATATCCCAAACATGTCCATCTATACCTTCTACTCCCTCATTTCAGTCCAGCAGACAATACAGAATGTCATGAAATGTGAACACATGAGATTAAAAATGTGAAAATTCTGCCCTGAAAACATCAAAAATTGCAACTTTATGAAGAAAAAAGGTTCAAAAGTGTCTGTTTTTTGTTTGTTTTTTTAACTCCCCTTTATGCTTTACTAAATGCATTTGTTTAATGGAGATAGATATAGAAGTCAAATATAGTTTAATAACTATCAAATGTTCTGCAACTTCTATAAGAAATTTCTGTGACTGGCTTGAATTCAGCATTTTGGTGATTTAATCACAAATGACTGCTTGTATTTAAGTTTTGATGTACTAATGTTGACACAATAACTTTTTAGCTATAAAATTGTTCCCGTTGTTGAATTCATAACAACAATTTGTGAAGCCGAGAGTTGTCTATGCCTTTACCTCAGACAAAATACACATTTCAGCCCAAATATGGATGATCGCATTAGATTGTTTATTATTCTAACTACACACACGTGGACAAAAATGTTGGAACCCTTCTGTTAAAGAAAGAAGAACCCACATGGTAACTGAAATAACTTGAAATTTACAAAGGTAATAATAAATAATAATTTACTGAAAATCAGAAATTGCTTTTGAATCGTTGTTCAACAGAATCATTTTAATAAACAAAATAATGAAATTGGCCTGATCAAAAATGATGGAACCTTTAATTTCATGTTTTGTTGCAAAACCTTTTGAGGTAATCACTGTAATTAGTGAATTTCTGTAACTCTCAATGAGACTTCTGCACCTGTCCACAAACTGCTCTAGCTGTCTCAGGTTTGAAGAGTGTCTTCTCCAGACAGCATGTTTCCACTCCTTACACAAAATTTCAATGTGATTTAGATCAGGGCCCACAGAAGACTCCTTAAGAATAGTCCAATGTTTGTGTTTTAGGTAATTATCCTGTTTGGAGGACCTGAGACCTGCAACTGAGACCAAGCTTTCTGACACTGGGCAGCACATTTTGCTCCAGAATGTCTTGATAGTCTTGAGTTATCATTGTACTCTGCACAGCTTCAAGACACCCTGTGTCAGATGAGGCAAAGTAGCCCCAGAACACAACTGAGCTTCCTACATGTGTCACAGTAGGTACAGTGTTCTTCTCTTTCTATGCTTCACTTTTGCATCTGTGAACATAGAGCTGATGTGACTCACCAAAAAACTCCAGTTTTGTCTCATCTGTCCAAAGGACATTCTTCCAGAAGCTTTGTGGCCTGTCAAACTACATGTCTGCAAATTCCAGTTTTGCTTTTGTATGATTTGCTTTCAACAGTGATGTCCTTTCAGTCCACTTTGGCTCAAACAGTGGCGGATGGTGCAATCTGGTTCTGATCTGACCTTTAACATGCTTGTCTATAATTTTCTTTCTATTCTCCTGAGACAACCTTCTTCTTACCTTTCTGTGGTTCATGTTCAGTGTGGTTCACACCATAATACCAAACAGCACAGTGACAACTTTTCACCACTGAATTAGGCAGACTGGTGGATTACAAGCTTGGAGACACCTGTGATACTAATTGAGAGACACAACTCAGTTAACATGTCCCTATGGTCAAATCATTTTCAGTCTTTTCTTGTGGTAACATCATTTTTGTCAAGGCCAGTTTCATTAGTTTTTTTATAAAATAATTCTGCTAAACTACAATTCAAAATCAATGTCCGATTTTCATTAGCTGATTTTCAGTAATTTTGTATTTATTATTACTTCACTAGCAAGGACCACACCACAAATGTATGCGTTTGAAGGTTTAATGAAGATTTGACAATAAGAGGGATGGCGGTGATGGATGTGTCACATGAGATTTGTCGAGAGAGATGAGCCATCGAGAAGACGTCGTAAGCCAGTCAGAGGGAGACTCAGTGAGTGGGGGTACGGTCTCATCGTGTTCTGCCCGAGCTGATCTTGACCCCCAAAAAGAGTAATGTTGAACGGAGATCAGCTCAGTATGGACAGACACGGATTATGAGTTGTTTTAATGAATGTGATGAGGCTCGTACATGTGATTGGGAATTGGAAGAGCCCCGAACGGTAGCTTACTCTCAATGACGTGGATGGAGTAGATGTTATGTGGATCGGAGTGATTGATTGGAACTGGAATGTCACTGACGTGGAGTGAGATCGTGGAGGATTACCTTGTGGAGGTAGAGCGAGGTTTGGTAGCTGTGGAGCTAGTTCGATATTGAAGGATTGTGATAGTCGATGAAGTATTAGCCCTTGCAAGGAATCTCCTCGACTTCTGATATGTCGAGTATGTGAGTATGGACTCATGACCATTTTAATCCCCAAAAGATGGTGGATGTTATCGTGAATGCGTCTGAGCGGATGGTGGAGGCTGAACTCCTGTACTTAACCCGGCAGAGAATACAGAGTTGGACCCCGGCTGGAGCGAGCTCCGAGAGCTGAGGACTTGACGAGTGTTAGTCAAACTAACTTTGTCTGAAGCTAGAGTTGCCTTCTTGCGAGATGAATTACCGTGTCCAGCATTTTGGTCAGATTATGATGTTATACCATAACGTAAAGCTGCAGTGCATTGTTTAACCCAGGGTTTGGGTTTAGTTGAATAGTGACTTAGATGACACTGTAAAGTGCTACGAGAGGGACTCGCACTGAGTAGCTTGTGTTAGTCAACATTCCTGGCCATGTACTGGTGTCAAGTAAAGCTTACGCCTTATGTCAACGATAGAACTTTACGAATGCATATTGGCAATGAGATAGGTGAACGTGATGCTCTCATGTGATATCATATTAATATACTTTTTTATTTATTTATTTACCTATTTATTGTTTTGTTTATTTATTCATTTATTTTTTATTTGTTCCTTCTGATGAGACTGCTTTCCCTTGTTACTTACCCTTTAGTCGACATTCCTGGCCATGTACTGGTGTCAAGTAAAGCTTACGCTTTATGCTAGCTGCAGTGCATTGTTTAACCCAGGGTTTGGGTTTAGTTGAATAGTGACTTAGATGACACTGTAAAGTGCTACGAGAGGGACTCGCACTGAGTAGCTTGTGTTAGTCAACATTCCTGGCCATGTACTGGTGTCAAGTAAAGCTTACGCCTTATGTCAACGATAGAACTTTACGAATGCATATTGGCAATGAGATAGGTGAACGTGATGCTCTCATGTGATATCATATTAATATACTTTTTTATTTATTTATTTACCTATTTATTGTTTTGTTTATTTATTCATTTATTTTTTATTTGTTCCTTCTGATGAGACTGCTTCCCTTGTTACTTACCCTTTTAGTGACCCGCACATTCTGGTCCATGACCTGGTGTCGGCATATAGGTGAATGTGATGCTCTCATGTGATATCATATTAATATACTTTTATATTTATCTATTTATTTATTTATGGTTATTCTCCTTCTGGTGAGACTGTTTTCCTTTGATACTTACCCTTTAGTCATGTGACCCGGCACATCTAGGTCCGATGACCTGACGTGTGGTCCGGCATGACCAACTGACTTGGCCGTGAAGTCCAGGCCGTCTCACCTGACAAATGAGCTGGCTGGGGATGACCCTGCAGCTTGGCATGCTGATCTCCCTGACTAACCGTTTGGTCATGTGACCCGGCATGTCGGGGTGCGATGACCTGACATGTGGTCTGGCATGACTGACTGCCGCGGCTGTCCGTGGCTGAGATAGAGGATGATAGGGCCACACGGAGTGGAATTGTTTGTCTCTATATTACGACCTGACTATGAGGTTGCTGGCTGCGGGAGGGAGTGCTGAGCTCCGTGGTGTCGTGTCTGATGTTGCGACGATAGTTAATGTAAGGAGTTTGGTTCGAAACGAATGCTGTGGCGCGATGACGTCATGACTATTGACCGAGAGACGAAGGTTAATGGCTGCGTGAATTGAATTGATTGCTTCTCTGTAATACGACTAAACTTGAACCGAGGGAGCTGAAGTCGCCAGTTGTGGCGGTGAAGCGAGCTTCATAACGGCGCATCTGTTGTACGTGCCGTGATTGGTGATACGAGTTATTTAATAAAGTGTCTTGTCGAGGTCGTTACTTGCGCTCTAGAGGCGAAGAGTGATGGAACTGTACGGAAACGGAATTGTTGTTTCTGTGTAACAACCTGACTGTTTACCAAGGGAACTGTGGTGGCTGGCTACGTTGCGAGTTCTGGGTACTGTGATGCGTCTGACGTTGCAGGCCATGATTGAAGTTAGCAGTTTAGTTCGGAATTGATAGTATGGCTCGTTCAGGTCATGGCAATAGACTTGGAGACGAAGCCAATGGGGCTACAAGGAATAGCGTTTGTTCCTCTGATTTATGGCTTAACGTTCAGACGAGGGAACCGAGGTAGCTGGTCGGGGCAGCGGGCCGAGCTCCATGACAGGACGCCGGATGTTGCAGGCTGTTATTGATTTACGAGTTTAACTCTGAATGCATGATGTGTCTCGTTGGGGTCGAACTAATGGACTTAGGGACAGTGAGTGACAGAGCTTACGGAGACGGAATTGTTGTTACTATGTAGGGCTGGGCGATATGGCCTAGGATGTAATATTTATTTATGTACTTATCTTTTAATTTTATTTATGACACTTGATTTACGATTTACATTGATTTTGTCCTTTCCTTAAAAGAAACAAAACTCTTGTTAATTTCATTATTATTATTACTATGGTTATTATCATTATTGTTATTATTATCATTATTATTATTATTATTATTGTTAACATCATCATAATTATTATAGTAATCAATTTATTTATTAAAACCTTCTGCAGAAAATAATTCAAATTAATCGATTTAATAGATTTTGCCTAGCTCTATTCTATAACGACTGACTGTCTACGAAGGGAACTGGTAGCTGGCTATGTTAGCGAGTGCCAAATGCTTGATGTTGTTGACGCTGTGAGAGATGAAGCCAACTGAGCTACGTGGGATGCCGTTGTCCCTCTGATTTATGGCTTAACTTCCTGGCAAGGAAGCTGAGGTGGCTGGTCGGGACGGCGGGCTGAGCTCCGTGACGGACTGTCGGATGTTGCAGGCCGTTATTGATTTTCACGAGTGTAGCTCTAAGAGGAAAATGTGTCTCGTTGGGATCAAACTTATGGACCTAGGGACGACGAGTGCCAGAGCTTACGAGGCAGAATTGCTGTGTCTGTGTAACGACTTGACTTTCTACCGAGGGAAATGTGGTGGCTGGCTGTGTCAGCGAGTGCTGAGCATCGTGGGTCATGCCCGATGTTGAGGGCTGGAACCGATGTTAGAAGTTTGGCTGGAATGAATGGCGTGCTCATTAGGTGACTAGCGCATTCCGAAACAATCGCTTTACTCATAGTTCATCATGAAGTTGAAGAAAAGATGATTTTTTAGCCGATGATGTGTGTGGTGGTGCGGCGGTGGCCAATGTACGATTAGCGTGTGTGGCTAAATCCGTGACCGACTTTTTTTTTTTTTTTTTTCATTACTATTATTTTTTAATATTATTATAATTATTATCATTATTATTATTATTTGTTTATTTATTTTTTTTATCTTTTAAGCTGTACTACAGAGTAATGATCCATGTCCTTATGGGAACATTGGTCAGTGAAAACATCAGATATATTAGTGAACGGAATACTGTTAGGAATAAGCTGGCATGGCTATACATCCTATCATTAGATATATGATACAATCGCGGTTGAATCTGAGCGAATGTGGCGTCATCGAGCGCGGCGATGACCGAATGGGGTATTTGTGCAACTTTAGTGTAAACGTGGGTCTAGTTGGATGGGTGGTGCTACTGACCCCCGATGGAGGGGGGGGGGCTAGCTGCTAGGTGGATATTGGTGTGAATGAAAAGATTGAGAAAAAGACAAAGAGACACGAGAATAAAATACATTTGGGTGATGGGGAAGGGAGGGGGTGGGGTGGGGAAGGGAGGGGTGACAGGACAGGATAGAATTAGTTGGAAGAGGGGAAGGGGAGCCGCTTGGTAGGACCAGGGTTCCATGGGGAGCCGAGGAGCCTAGGAGCAGCTATCGTGGGATGTCACGAAAACAGGAGCCACTTTGCCGTGAGTGGCGGGAGGAAGGGAAGAGAAAGGGATGTCGGGATGGCAGGATGCCTGAGGGTTGATACGACCTGACCGCAGGGTGCTGTGGCGGATGGCTGTGGTCGTGGATGAGGTTCCGTGACGTCACTCCTCCCGTCTCGTGGGTGGTTGCTCTGGCAAAGTACCCGGAAGAGCGGGACCTTCGGATAATGCAGCGGTGTACATGGAAGTTGTCCCTCGTTGTCGGGAACCGATGCGATGATCCGCTTCCTGAAGGCGATTTGGTCTGAGAACGTGAAGCCGGTCGGGATGAGGGCACGCGGCGCCGGTGTGCGGGCTGCCTGGAGATGAGCGGGCGGAGTGTAGTGAGGAGGGCTGCTGTGGACCGTCTCCTGACCGAAGATCTCCGTGGGTTTGGCTTTGAGACCTTGCGGGAGTTGGAGGTATCGTGGTCGGGAGCTGTATGGACATGTCTGGCAGGCGGTTCGCAGACCACGAGCTCTGCTGTGAGGCCGGCTCTGGTCGGAATCTGGCCGTTAGAGGAGGGTGCCTGGTTGGAGGAGCTCGTCGTGAGTCGTCGTCTGTACCGTGAATATGGAGTTCGGGAGCGATGGTAAGTGACTGCTTTTTTTTTTTGGTTCAATATCTTATGCGGTCGGCGTGCAGCATGGTCTGTCCGTCATGAAGAGTCACAGACAAACTGAGCTATGAGGCATGGCTGAGTATAAGTAGGCTTGTCGTTGATTGGAGGTGTGGTTTGTGGCGTGGTCCAGCTCCCGAACTTTAGTTAATTACATTAACTCCATTTTTGTCATTTTAAGTTACTTCATTTACCATGTGGGTTTTTCTTTCTTTAACACAATGGTACCAACATTTTTGTCCACATGTGTATAACTGTCAGGTTATAATGTGACAGTGTAATATAAGGGCAAGCTGGGCCTACTTTTCATATTTTTAAAAGAACAAGACCACACAACGCATTCTCATCTTAATGCAAGGCCAAAACGCAACAATAACTTATCAGATTTGACCGTTTTCGGCACTGTGTCAACGCAGCCTGAGAATCCTGGGGGAATTTTGAAAGAGTTACTCACCAGACAGCGATTGGAAGATTTCCCAGCAGCCACTGTGAGTGAGCCGGCAGTGATGTACTAAGAGTGAGATAAAGTAAAGAAGAGAATTAAGTCCGTTTTCTGCTTTCATGCTGTTCCTTTTGAGATATCGCTTCACCATTAAATTATGCATGAAAAATAAGGAATATTAAGTCCTAATACTTTTAATGAATAAACAAACTGTAATCATTAAATCATAAATGATGAAACATTAAAAATATATCTGTCCATCTTATATTTAACTTGTGGATCAACTTTTACCAGAAATAAAGCTATACCATTTAAATTTAAATTCAAACAGATGGGACTGCGTTTTTTTTATGTCTTCAATTAAATTTCTTTTAAACTTTGAATTCATCATGAAACTTACAAACCCGGCTCCCCACACGAAGAAACCGTTGTACACTACAGTGGAGCTACCTCCAGCTGCTGTGACCACACCGAATAAAAACACCATCAGACCAATCATGATCTGGACAGTCTGTGGACATCACAGAAGAAGAGAAAGAGGTTATGTGGATTACTCATGCAGAAGAAGTAGCCTAGATAAACAGGAAGTTAAAAAGAAGTTATAAAAAAAGAAAAGGAACAGGCTGTCATGTAATAACTGTCAAATGGAGGTTTAGCCCTTCTCAATATGTTGTATTATCAGTGCAGTGAGATTTGTCAAAGTTGGACCATACTGTTTCAGCAATTACAAGAAGAGTTTAATCTTTCTTGTAAACATTTGTATTGAATAGCATAGCCTATCTCTTTATTGTCATGATATAAACACTTGAGGCAACAGAATTTGTACTATGAAACATCGTTTGGTATCCTCTGTGACAGCAAAGTATACTATAAAGTAAACATATTCTGAACTAGACAAGTAACAAATAGAAATAAACAGAATTTCTTCCCACAAATATCTAAAATCAACCTCACATTATAAAATGGGGCAAAACTAAGCATTTTTGAGAGGGTTATAATCAAAGCAACACTTAAAAGAATGTAATTACTTCTTTTTGTCCAGCAACTAATGAATGTGAAGTCTATGATGAATGTTAAAGAAGTAGCTGGGAAAAAGTTTTTAGTGTTCAGCTCAAACACCAGACCTAGAGCAGAGTGTTATACAGTGCCAAAGGGACTACCAGATCAGATTTATCACATAAAAATCATCATAAAACTACAAATGTTCCCGAAATATAAAAAACCATTGCCAAATGTGGAATGTTGCCAGATCTCACTCTGTTGAGATATCCATTAATAAATTCCAGAATCTGTATCCAGGTTTAGATCAACATCCAAAATCGTATCACTTCTCCCTTGTGCCATGACCAACATTCTCTGTAAATGTTAAGGAAACCACTGATGAACTTTACTTTTTAACGAGTTATTTGCTACAATGGGGAAAAGGGGTCAATCTCCCAATGTTAAGAAACCCTCAAAATTTAGTATAAATGATTGTAGGTATAAATATGAGAGGTTAAAAGAATGGAAAAATATATTTTCATTTAATTTATGCTTCAAGTATTATTCTGGTTTGAAACATTTCATTCTGACATAATAAAGAAAATATTAAACAATCAATAATAATAGTAAGAAGAGATAATTGTGGCAATCATTATAATGATACTCTGGGTTTCTTTTCACTGTCGAATATTTATCTCCTCCCTTCAAAATAATCTTTCCATCACAAAGTCACATTTTGACAATCAATGATGACCTCAATAAAATAAGGTTTCCTTAATAGTTCAGATGTTTTACATTTAAATAATAACTGATTTGAAAGGGAAAGAACAACTTTCATGTAGTGTCATTTAATATTTTGTCCAATTAATGGCAACTATTAGTCAAAATTACATTTATATTCAAACATCTCATTTAATGTAATCTTACCCCCAAAGCAATCGGGTGTACCCGGCTGAAGGTGCTTGTCCCCGTGCACATCTGCTGAGGGATGGGGTTACACACGACCCCACCCTGAGCAGACGGGTACATCTGGGTGAGCACGAACACGCCACCCTGTTGAACAGGCGCTGATGAAGACATTGTCCAACTGAGACGACTGGAACAGCTGATGGGCTCTGAGGCTGTAGGACCAGACGAGCTGAGAGTCCAAATGAGCTGATGATCCAACAACAAGCAGATGTGTGTGCGTGTGAGAGAGTGAAACGACCTGCAAGTTAAGATGAAACCTAAAAAGATCCAAACCACAAATCTTGCTGCAACAGGCGCTGAAAGTAAAAAAAGGAAGCACAAAATATCCAAATCCAAAAAACAGTTACAAGAGCAGAAACGCGCTGCAAGTCAGAAAACAAAAAATCAAAACCAGCTACAAGAGCAAAAACGCGCTGTAAGTTACAAATGCTTCTAATAAGCGGAGCAGGCAGCTCCGTCAGGAAAGAGAGAGGAGCGTCATTCAGGGGTCGCAACGGAGAGGGGCACGTGGTTCATGGAGCTGCCAAGTCCAAACAAAGCTTGGCTAGTCATTGAACCCCTTAAATCCTGTTTTATCATATCTGATACATACATACTCCATGATTTATTTCATTTTGATTGGGGAAAGATGAAGCGTATTACTGATGTTGATGTTACCTGGAAGTGTTTTTATGATGGTATTAGTTATTTTATTAACAAGCATGCTCCACTTAGGAGGTGTAGAGTCAAGGGCAGAAATAATGCATGGTTCACTCCTGATCTCTCTGAACTCCTCCATCAGCGCAACCTGGCCTGGGCTAAAGCCAGAAAGACAGACAACAACTCAGACTGGCTAGCATTTTGGCAGTTGCGCAATGTATGCACCACAAAGATCAGGTCAGCAAAAGCTAATTAAAAGCCAAAATGCTTTCATGTTTTAATGAGCATTTTATAGCCTCAGGGTTTTTATTTGAGTCTCTTAATTCCACAAATTTTTAATGCTAATCTTAATGCTACTTTTAATCCTTTTAATTCTTTTATTGATGGTCAAAATCAGCATAGACCTTCTTTTAGTTTTTATCCCATTTTAGTTTCTGATGTACATAAAGCACTCAGACTTTTCGATACAACCAAAGCTGCAGGCCCTGACAAACTCGAGCCTTACTTTTTAAAGATAGCATCTGATTGTACTGCCTCTCCTTTAACTCATATTTTTAATTTGTCCTTGACCACTAACTCTGTACCTCCTATCTGGAAGTCTGCCCACATCACTCCTCTGCTGAAAGGGGGTGATCCCTCATTTTTAAATAACTACAGGCCCATATCCAAGCTGTCTGTCCTGTCTAAGGTTCTTGAGTCCCTTGTTAGTGATCAGCTGAAGGATTTTTTAACTGACAACAATATTTTATCTGACTTTCAATCTGGTTTTAGAAAGAGACACAGTACAGTTACAGCTGCACTCAGTGTTTTTTTTTACGATTTTATTGATTTTATGGATCATAAAAAAGCATTGTGCAGCCCTTTTTATTGAACTGTCCAAAGCATTTGATACTGTGGATCACTCAGTCCTGGTTCACCAGTTAATTCGTGCAGGACTATCAAAAATGCTATTGCCTGGTTAGGCCAGGACACTCTTGTGAAAGAGATTTTTAATCTCAATGAGGTTTTCCTGGTTAAATAAAAAAGATAAAACTTTTATCATACTTATAAATGATCCATATGATCAACACATTAATAGGAGAAATGATAAAATGACCTCAAGTGGATTATCAGTTGAAAAAACACCTAATATATCAAATATGATACAAAAATGCAAAACAGTGCATTAATGAGCACACCCCCTATTGGAAGCAATCAATATCTAAATGAACAAAGAACAATTTCCAAAGTTTTGACAAAGCTGAGCTTAACATTTTTACCAGTAGATGTCAGGATAAAATAATAAATAAAATCTAGTTTTGCTCCCAAGACTTTGTGGTATAGCCGAGTTTGTCATAGAAAATGTTGATTTTGAAAGGATGATACAGATTTCTGACAAATCTGAAGAGGTGTACTCAGCGTACTGAGCACTGTATGTTAAATTTTACTGAAATTAAGATTATTTTGGATTGCACTGGAAAGTAAAACAAACTGTTAGACTATTTGGGTTTGAAGGAAGCACAAGTCCAGATTAGATTGGTAAATCAACCATTTATTGACAATAGGTAAAGCAAAATATAAAAAATCACTCAGCTGCTGAGGCCCCTGATCTGCTCGGCCCTCAGGATGATCAGAAAGGAGCCCAGGACAAAGGATGTAACAATATTTTATGCACTTTGGAGCATTGTCTTCATCATTACACTTATTTTGGATCAAAGTGTACAGAACCAGAAATCTTCCCTCCTGTCTGGTTGCATTAGGGGTGTCCTTTATAGCCAAACACCAGACAGGGTGTTACCTGTATGTACGTTCAGTTCAGCTGAATCAGTATCATCAACAGGAACTGAAAACTAGAAGCAATTCTGGAAATACCAGACGGGAAACAGGAATCTACCTCATTTTGCAGATATGAAAATGTTAACCAAACAGTTGAAACATGAAATCTTCATCTGAACAATAAAAACATGAAATCTTTGAGTAAATGTAAACATAAAATCATAAAATATCAACAAAAATTTCAGCTAAAAAAAAAAAAAATTCTGGCTATTATTTCTGTTTTCTATCTTTAAAAGAGTTAAATAAACTCCTTAGTTGTGAGTTCTTGTACTTACTTACCAATATTTTCCATTTTATACATTAACTTACTGACTTAGGAAAATTCAAACATCACATGTTCTCTGCGCTTGTGTAGAACATTATAGTTGACAAAAATGCTTTCAAAATTGATTCAATTTCCTCTGAACAGGAAGAATGTGGACAGTAAACTAGCTTTACCTCACGTTTGCAAACACTGCTTAACACTGCAAGGTTATTAAATTTCCTTGCTTAAAACATCAATGTTTGTGATTTGTAAAATTATCAACTTTTGCAACATTTCAGACGAGGAAGGAAGAAGCCTGTGTGATCCTCTTGAGTAGCAAAATATGTTCAGATGTCTCAAGGACATTGCCTGTGCCATATGTGTGTATATATATATATATGTGTTTGTGTATTTATGTGTATGTGTTTATACAAATATATGTGGGTTTCCATGGCCGAGCAGCTGCATCCAAGCCTCACATCGCCAAGTGCAATGCAAAGTGTTGGATGCAGTGGTGTAAAGCACAATGCTACTGGACTCTAGAGCAGTGGAGATGCATTTTCTGGGGTGATGAATCGCACTTCTCCATCTGGTAATCTGATGGACCAGTCTGGGTTTGGAGGTTGCCAGGAGAATGATACTTGTCGGACTGCATTGTGCCAAATGTAAAGTTTGGTGGAGGAGGATTATGGTGTGGGGGTGTTTTTCAGGGACTGGGCTTGGCCCCTTAGTTCCAGTCAAAGGAACTCTGAATGCTTCAGCACACCAAGACATTTTGGACAATTCCATGCTCCCATCTTTGTAGAGAACAGTTTGGAGCTGGCCCCTTCCTCTTCCAACATGACTGTGCACCAGAGCACAAAGCAGGTCCATAAAGACATGGATGACATAGTCAAGTGTGGATGACCATGACTGACCTGCACAGAGTCCTGACCTCAACCCAATAGAACACCTTTGGGATGAATTAGAGCAGAGACTGAGAGCCAGGCCTTTTCGTCCAACATCAGTGTGTGACATCACAAATTTGTTTCTGGAAGAAGGGTCAAAAATTCCCATAAACACTCCTAAACCTTGCGGACAGTCTTCCCAGAAGAGTTGAAGCTGTTTTCGCAGCAAAGGCCGATGTTTGAACCCTGTGGATTAGGAATGGGATGTCACTTAAGTTCATTTGTGTTTCAAGACAGGTGAGCGAATACTCCTGGCAATAGCGTGTCTATATATACATATAGCACAGGCAATGTCCTTGAGACATCTGAACATGTTTTCTTACTCAAGAGCATCACACAGCCTTCTTTCTTCTTTTTCTGAAATGTTGCCTGTCTGACATCAACATAAATCAGTCAATTTATTGAAATAATCAGATCACAAATAAAGTTACTCAGAAGAGACCTTGAATGTGGAATGAAATTTGATGTTTTTTTTATTGGAGGCTTACTGTCCTCTAAAAAGTTCAAGATTTGCTCCTGTAAAGGATCTAAAAACTTAAATTTAAGTTAGAGTTATATTGACTTGGGGAACATGGCCGCTGTGAGTCACACGAGCTGAGATTGTCTTCCTACAGGTCCCAGTTTTTTAGTATTATTCATGGCTTTAAGTGCTCCATCGTGGTGATATTCTAGTCGTAATTGACTTCATATTCGACTCTGTGTAAATGGTGAGACATCATCTTCATTTGCTGGTATACTGATTAAAAAGTTGTCAGACGCTGAGCTACCTATTGTTTGAACTGCAATCATGCCAAAAGGCGGATCAAGGGAATCTAAACGCTGCCGCGACCTATTATCTTCAAGTGATGTCGATGAAACCGCTACGTTTACCCCTGACCACAGAAAAATGTTACAAGCTGTGGCTGAAAAACTTGAGAAATTGGACATTCTGGACAGACTAAGGGCTGATGTTACAGAGTTGAAAAAATCAGTCGAGTATAACCACGCTCAAATGAAGGATATAAAACATGATCAGTCAGTGCTAAAAGAAGAAGTTATGAGTCTGAAACTTGCAACTACTGGACTATCAAATGAAAATGACAAGTTAAAGACAGCATTGCTGGAGCTCCGCTGCAGGAGCATGCGGGACAACCTGTTGATCATGGGAATAAACGAAGCGAAAGGGGAAACTTACAGCATGGTGGAGACCCTCGTCAGGGCCTTTCTGAAGGAGCAACTCGGCATCCCGGAGGAAGAAGTCAAGAAGTTCCAAATAGAGAGAGCACACAGGCTTGGCTAGCGCAAGGAGCAAGGTAAACCGAGACCGGTGGTTGTAAAGTTTACCAGCTCCAAAAGCAAAGATGACGTGCTTGCTCTCTCCAAAAGACTAAAAGGCACTCGACTTTTCATGACCAGCCAATATCCAGCCGAGGTGGTGGAAAAACGACGTAAGTTAATCCCAATAATGAACTCCTTTAGGCAGAAAGGGCAAAAAGTTCGCCTCGTTGTTGATAAACTTTATGTAAACGGGGAGCTCTACAGGCGTGAGGAACAATAACAATGTCGCACGGTGATTGCGTCATCGAATCATTGCCATGGAAACGACTACACGAACATAACATGAATTTTTGGTTGGAGCGTTTCAGTTTATTCTGGGACTGGTCCATGTGGCTAGACAATGAAAAACAATCAGCTGTGGTTTATTTCTTTGTGTTATGTGTTTGTGTATCTTAAGTGTGATGTGTTGGTGGGTTTAATTTGGGTGTTTTGTATTCGTTTGGAAATGTATGGTGCAGCAGTTTTTAGTTTTAAGATAACTCAAGCTCATATGATCCAGGATATTAAGAGAACCAATAAAATATTAAATAAACTTATTTAGGCCTCATGGTTCATAAAACTAAAGATAATGATGTGGGAATTCTTAGTTATAATTGTAATGGCTTGGCAGATAATAGGAAAAGAAAACTTATATTTATGTGGCTAAAGGACAAACCACAATTGTTTTTTTGTCTTGAAGAAACACACTCAACAAGTTTAGATGAAGAAAAATGGCGAAAGGAGTGGGATGGACCGATTTTCTTTTCACATGGTAGCAGTAACTCAAAAGGTGTTATGATATTAATAAAAAAACACTTCATTTTTCAACTTTGTTCAGTGGAGAAAGATTTGCAAGGACGTTGGTTGATATTAAATGTAATAGTTAAAGGTCTAAAGATGTGTATTGTAAATTTGTATGGGCCAAACACAGATGAGCCCTCCTTTTTTGATGATATCTGGGATAGGTTGCAAGAACAAGAAGGAGAATTTATTATAGTTGGGGACTTCAATGTTGCTTTGGATACGACACTGGATAGAAAAGGGAATACTTCTATAAATTATCACCCTCGAGCCTTGCAAAAGATACGAAATGCAATGGATACATTTGATTTAATTGATATCTGGAGATTGAAAAATCCTAAGTTAGTACGATATACTTGGAGAAGACAAAACCAGGCAAGTCGGATTGATTACTTTTTGATATCATTTTCATTGATAAATAAAGTAAATGCAACATTAATTGAAGATAAATTACGCTCAGACCATAATTGTATAGGGCTAAATTTAGCAATTGAAGATAATATACGAGGACCCGGATATTGGAAATTTAATCAAATGTTATTACAAGACGATGAATTTATTAAAAAAACAAAATCATTTATTCAGGATTTTTTTAAATTTAATGAAGGGTCTGCAAATCCTCAAATTGTCTGGGAAGCCTTTAAATGCACTTTTAGAGGATATGCCATAGCATATTGCTCATGGGAAAAAAAAACAATCTAAAAATACAGAACAACTCTTAAATAAAGAGATTGAAGATTTACAACAAACTATTGATAGAAATTCAAATCCAACTAATGAAGAACTTAGTGTTTTGGCAGCTAAGCAAGAGGAGCTCGCCAATATAGTAGAAAATAATTTACTGAAAAGCTATGATTACAAAAGGGCAGTCTGGATGAAAAAAGGAGAGAGGTGTTCAAAAATGTTTTTAAATATACAAGCAAAAAACCATTCTAAAAAGAACATTTCCAAATTAATTCAAAGCAACGAAAATGTATTGTCAACGCAACCCATTATACTGAAAGAAATGGAAAATTACTTTAAAAATATTTTTTCACATCAGGTAACTCCTGTTGAAACTATAATTTTTTTCCCTGAAAATTATGTACGGGAACTGAATGATCCAGAAAGACTCTCTTGCGAAGGTCTCATTACTGAGGAAGAACTTATTGATGCAGTTAAGTCCTTTCAACAAGGAAAAACACCAGGATTAGATGGGATACCTATTGAGATTTACCAAAAATTTTATGAAGAAGTTAAGAAGCCACTGTTATCCAGTTTTAATTATTCATATACAATGGGGTATTTGTCTGATTCTCAGAAGGAAGGTCCTATTTCATTGTTATTAAAACAGGAAGCTAATGGTCAGTACAAAGATCCTGTATACTTAAAAAACTGGAGGCCAATAACACTTCAGTGTTATGATGCTAAGATCTTGTCTAAATGTTTAGCTATATGGTTTAAGTCTGTTTTGCCAAAACTTATTCACCAAGATCAATCAGGATTTTTACAAGGGAGAAATATAGGTAATAATATAAGACAGCTCTTAGAAATTATTGAAAATTATAATACAGAGAATAAAAGAGGATTAATCTTTGTTGCCGATGTAGAGAAAGCTTTTGATAAAATCAGTTTAGATTTTATTTGTAAAAGCCTTGAGCTTTTCAATTTTGTTGACTCCTTGTTGAAATGGATAAAACACTATATAATAGAAAAAACTGTAGAATCATTAACAATGGATATATTTCTGGTACAATACCTCTGTTAAGAGGACTAAAACAAGGGTGCCCTTTGTCTCCATATTTATTTATAATTGCAATGGAAATACTAGCTATTAAAATTAGATCGAACAAAAGTATAGAAGGGCTTATAAATAACAATATTGAAAGTAAAATATTAATGTATGCTGACGATACAAGCTTCCTTATCAGCCCTAAACCTCATTGTTTACAAAACCTTATAGATCTCCTAGAAATGTTTTCACAACAATCTGGATTAAAGCTTAACTATGATAAATGTAAAATATTGAGGATTGGCAGCCTAAAGAACACATTGTTTAAAATGGAATGCAAAGTACCTGTTGAGTGGACAGATGGGCCAGTTAATATACTTGGTGTTGTGATCCCAGAAAATCTAGAAGACATTGGTTCAATAAATTATGATAGTAAAATGAGAAAGATGAATAAAATTTTACAATTATGGAAAGGAAAATCCTTAACACTTTATGGGAAAATATCTATTATCAATTCCCTTATTATTCCTCAATTTATATACCTTTTCATGTCATTACCAGCTCCATCACAACCTTTTTTAAAGGTCTATGAACAGAATGTCTTTGACTTTATCTGGGATGGCAAGCCAGAAAAAATCAAAAGAAAGGTTTTGTACAATGAGTATAACTTTGGGGGTCTGAAATTACTCAACCTTGAAGCTTTATGTTTGTCATTAAAAGCAGCAATTGTCCCAAAGATATATTTTAATAGTGAGTGGTACACAAGTGTCTTGTTGGACAAAAGCAATATATTAGGTCAAAAGAAACTGTACCCGTTCTTACAATTATCGCCTTCCCACTTTTCATATATGGATAAACTGCTGGGAAACATCTCAGGGTTCATAAAGGAGGTAACTCACTCATGGTGGTGTTTTCAATTTTATAGACCGGAAAAAAGAGATGACATTTTACAGCAGATAGTATGGATGAATTCTAATATTGTAATTGATGGAAAGCCTTTCTTTTGGGAAAATATGTGTGTGAAGGGTATTATTTTCGTAAATGATATTATTAATGAGAATGGCAAGATTATGGAGTATGATGAATTTAGAATTATGTATGGTGATGTATGTTCATGTTACTCCTTTAATCAGCTAACTGCTGCATTAGGGAAAAAATGGAAACAAACAATTAACTATGGAAAAAACAAACTGCTGGTCTGTAAACCATCAATAAAAAACTCAAATCAAACTCAAAAATCAAATGGAATAAAACCTAATAAAAATATATATAATTTTTATTTAATAAAGCAGTCTTTAAAGGTTGCCCCATACAATACATATGGAAAATGGGAAGACACTTTTGACTGTCCATTACCATGGGAAAAAATATTTAATTTAATTTACAAAACTACGGTGGATGTGCAAAATCGGTTCTTCCAAATTAAAATCATATATAATTTTTTACCCACAAGGAAAATGTTAAAGCTATGGAATATGGCAGAGACGGATGATTGTCGTTTTTGTCATCAGGAGTCTGAATCCACCTTGCACTTGTTTTGGCACTGTCACATAGTGTCCTTGTTTGGGAAGGATGTTGAGGAAATGTGTTTAGAAATTGGCTTGTCTTTAAAATCAAATTTTGTTTCTGTACTTTTAGGAGAGTTTGTAGATAGGAATGATTTAGTTAACCTAGTTATTGTTCTGGGTAAACGATTTATCTTTAAGGCCATAAATAGATCTTTACTTCATATTATTTCCTTTAAAAGATTTATTCAGCAATATATAATTTTAGAAGGTTATATGGTCGAAACTGACAATGATGCCAAAAAATATGAAAGGAGACGGGAGGTTCTCAAAGGTTTATTTTGAAAATGTAAACTGAATTGGTCTATATGCATACGTTTTTGTTGTACCATGTGTAGTTTTGTGTGGGATGTGAGGGTGAGTGGGGTGTATTTTGTTTTTATGTTGTCCTGTTTGTTCGTGTTGTAAAAATTAATTAAAAAAAAAAAAAAAAAAAAAAACTCCCTGACAAATAGAACTCAGTCTGTACAGGTGGAGGGCCTCTCTTCCAGTTCACTCAACATTACTGAAGGTGTGCCACAAGGTTCAGTCCTCGGTCCACTTCTGGTCATTCTTTACATAAATAATATAAATTGGAACATTTCAAATGCAAAATTTCATTTCTATGCTGATGACACAGTCATGTACACTTCTGCTCCATCACCAGTCCAAGCACTTGCACAATTACAATTTGCTTTTAACGCCATGCAACAAGGTTTTTATGATCTAAAACTGGTTTTAAATGCAGACAAAACGAAAGTTATGCTGTTCTCAAATTCTAAATCCAAGCTTTCTAGCCTGCCTTCGGTTATCACTGGTAAGGGTTCTCAGATTGAACTTGTCTCTTCCTACAAGTATCTTGGTGTCTTAATCGATGATTCTCTTTCTTTTTCTGCCCATATTCACCAGCTTGTTAAAAAGTTAAAACTGAAGTTGGGTTTTTTCTTCAGAATTAAGTCTTGTCTCTCCTTTGAATCCAGAAAAAGACTGGTTTCTGCTATATTTATGTCTGTGCTGGACTATGGTGATGTTTTGTACATGCATGCCTCCTCTAATAGCTTACATTCTCTGGATACTGTGTATCATGGAGCTCTGAGGTTCATCACTGGTTTTAAATCTCTTACTCATCATTGTTTGCTGTTTGCTCGTGTTGAATGGTCTTCTTTGTCTGCACGCAGACTTAATCACTGGCGTATTCTTATTTATAAATGTATTCTTGGTCTGCTTCCATCCTACCTGCTGACTTACATCAGTCAGAGGAGCACAGCATCTTATAATCTTCGGTCCCAGGATCTTTTCATATTGTCTGTTCCCAAAGTAAGAACTGAGCTGGGAAAAAAGGCGTTCAGGTTTGCAGCTCCACATGCTTGGAATGAACTACAAAAAGACCTGAAACTAAAAGATCTGGTGTCACTAGACACTTTTAAGTCAATGTTGAGCAACTTGGAGGCAAATACATCTGGCTGTAGATGTTTTGACTGATGCACTTTATCTTTCTCCTGTAGACAATCCAAGCAAAATAAGCTGTCTGAATTGTGACTTCTCTTTCTTAATGTGCTGAATTCTTGTTTTATGTGTTTGATGACTACATGTGTTTGTGTAAAACTGTTGAATGTGCTGCTGTCTTGGCCAGGACACTCTTGTGAAAGAGATTTTTAATCTCAATGAGGTTTTCCTGGTTAAATAAAAAAGATAAAACTTTTATCATACTTATATATGATCCATATGATCAACACATTAATAGGAGAAATGATAAAATGACCTCAAGTGGATTATCAGTTGAAAAAACACCTAATATATCAAATATGATACAAAAATTATATACAGTGCATAAATGAGTACACCCCCTATTGGAAGCAGTCAATATCTAAATGAACAAAGAACAATTTCCAAAGTTTTGACAAAGCTGAGTTTAACATTTTTACCATTTGATATAGGGATAAAATAATAAATAAAATCTAGTTTTGCTCCCAAGATTTTGTGGTATAGCCGAGTATGTCATAGAAAATGTTGATTTTGAAAGGATGATACAGATTTCTGACAAATCTGAAGAGGTGTACTCAGCGTACTGAGCACTGTATGTTAAATTTTATGGAAATTAAGATTGTTTTGGATCGCACTGGAAAGTAAAACAAACTGTTAGACTATTTGGGTTTGAAGGAAGCACAAGTCCAGATTAGATTGGTAAATCAACCATTTACTGACAATAGGTAAAGCAAATATAAAAAAATCACTCAGCTGCTGAGGCCCCTGATCTGCTCGGCCCTCAGGATGATCAGAAAAGAGCCCAGGACAAAGGATGTAACAATATTTTACGCACTTTGGAGCATTGTCTTCATCATTACACTTATTTTGGATCAAAGTGTACAGAACCAGAAATCTTCCCTCCTGTCTGGTTGCATTAGGGGTGTCCTTTATAGCCAAACACCAGACAGGGTGTTACCAGTATGTACGTTCAATTCAGCTGAATCAGTATCATCAACAGGAACTGAAAACTAGAAGCAATTCTGGAAATACCAGACGGGAAACAGGAATATACCTCATTTTGCAGATATGAAAATGTTAACCAAACAGTTGAAACATGAAATCTTCATCTGAACAATAAAAACATGAAATCTTTGAGTAAATGTAAACATAAAATCATAAAATATCAACAAAAATTTCAGCTAAGAAAAAAAAAAATTCTGGCTATTATTTCTGTTTTCTTTCTTTAAAAGAGTTAAATAAACTCCTTAGTTGTGAGTTCTTGTACTTACTTGCCAATATTTTCCATTTTATACATTAATTTATTGACTTAGGAAAATTCAAACATCACATGTTCCCTGCGCTTGTGTAGAACATTATTATTAAAAAAAATGCTTTCAAAATTGATTCAATTTCCTCTGAACAGGAAGAATGTGGACAGTAAACTAGCTTTACCTCACGTTTGCAAACACTGCTTGACACTCTAGGGTTATTAAATTTCCTTGCTTAAAACATCAATGTTTGTGGTTTGTAAAATTACCAACTTTTGCAACATTTCAGACGGGGAAGGAAGAAGCCTGTGTGATCCTCTTGAGTTGCAAAATATGTTCAGATGTCTCAAGGACATTGCCTGTGCTATATGTGTATATATATATGTGTATGTGTATATATAAATGTGTATGTGTAAATATAAATATATGTATATGGGCAGCTGCATCAAGCCATACATCACCAAGTGCAATGCAAAGTGTTGGATGCAGTGGTGTAAAGCACAAAGCCACTGGACTCTAGAGCAGTGGAGATGCGTTTTCTGGGGTGATGAATCGCACTTCTCCATCTGGCAATCTGATGGACCAGTCTGGGTTTGGAGGTTGCCAGGAGAATGATACTTGTCGGACTGCATTGTGCCAAATGTAAAGTTTGGTGGAGGAGGATTATGGTGTGGGGGTGTTTTTCAGGGACTGGGCTTGGCCCCTTAGTTCCAGTCAAAGGAACTCTGAATTCTTCAGCACACCAAGACATTTTGGACAATTCCATGCTCCCATCTTTGTAGAGAACAGTTTGGAGCTGGCCCCTTCCTCTTCCAACATGACTGTGCACCAGAGCAGAAAGCAGGTCCATAAAGACATGGATGACATAGTCAAGTGTGGATGACCATGACTGACCTGCACAGAGTCCTGACCTCAACCCAATAGAACACCTTTGGGATGAATTAGAGCAGAGACTGAAAGCCAGGCCTTTTCGTCCAACATCAGTGTGTGACATCACAAATTTGTTTCTGGAAGAAGGGTCAAAAATTCCCATAAACACTCCTAAACCTTGCGGACAGTCTTCCCAGAAGAGTTGAAGCTGTTTTCGCAGCAAAGGCCGATGTTTGAACCCTGTGGATTAGGAATGGGATGTCACTTAAGTTCATTTGTGTTTCAAGACAGGTGAGCGAATACTCCTGGCAATAGCTTGTCTATATATACATATAGCACAGGCAATGTCCTTGAGACATCTGAACATGTTTTCTTACTCAAGAGCATCACACAGCCTTCTTTCTTCTTTTTCTGAAATGTTGCCTGTCTGACATCAACATAAATCAGTCAATTTATTGAAATAATCAGATCACAAATAAAGTTACTCAGAAGAGACCTTGAATGTGGAATGAAATTTGATGTTTTTTTTATTGGAGGCTTACTGTCCTCTAAAAAGTTCAAGATTTGCTCCTGTGAAGGATCTAAAAACTTAAATTTAAGTTAGTTATATTGACTTGGGGAACATGGCCGCTGTGAGCCACACGAGCTGAGATTGTCTTCCTACAGGTCCCAGTTTTTTAGTATTATTCATGGCTTTAAGTGCTCCATCGTGGTGATATTCTAGTCGTAATTGACTTCATATTCGACTCTGTGTAAATGGTGAGACATCATCTTCATTTGCTGGTATACTGATCTAAAACGTGTCGGACGCTGAGCTACCTATTGTTTGAACTGCAATCATGCCAAAAGGCGGATCAAGGGAATCTAAACGCTGCCGCGACCTATTATCTTCAAGTGATGTCGATGAAACCGCTACGTTTACCCCTGACGACAGAAAAATGTTACAAGCTGTGGCTGAAAAACTTGAGAAATTGGACATTCTGGATGGACTAAGGGCTGATGTTAGTTGAAAAAATCAGTCGAGTATAACCACGCTCAAATGAAGGATATAAAACATGATCAGTCAGTGCTAAAAGAAGAAGTTATGAGTCTGAAACTTGCAACTACTGGACTATCAAATGAAAATGACAAGTTAAAGACAGCATTGCTGGAGCTCCGCTGCAGGAGCATGCGGGACAACCTGTTGATCATGGGAATAAACGAAGCGAAAGGGGAAACTTAAAGCATGGTGGAGACCCTCGTCAGGGCCTTTCTGAAGGAGCAACTCGGCATCCCGGAGGAAGAAGTCAAGAAGTTCCAAATAGAGAGAGCACACAGGCTTGGCCAGCGCAAGGAGCAAGGTAAACCGAGACCGGTGGTTGTAAAGTTTACCAGCTCCAAAAGCAAAGATGACGTGCTTGCTCTCTCCAAAAGACTAAAAGGCACTCGACTTTTCATGACCAGCCAATATTCAGCCGAGGTGGTGGAAAAACGACGTAAGTTAATCCCAATAATGAACTCCTTTAGGCAGAAAGGGCAAAAAGTTCGCCTCGTTGTTAATAAACTTTATGT
Source organism: Scarus forsteni (assembly GCA_036419115.1). NCBI lineage: Eukaryota > Metazoa > Chordata > Actinopteri > Labriformes > Labridae > Scarus > Scarus forsteni. The sequence goes on from JAZDUH010000112.1 coordinate 6,563,425, forward strand.
AAACGGGGAGCTCTACAGGCGTGAGGAACAATAACAATGTCGCACGGTGATTGCGTCATCGAATCATTGCCATGGAAACGACTACACGAACATAACATGAATTTTTGGTTGGAGCGTTTCAGTTTATTCTGGAACTGGTCCATGTGGCTAGACAATGAAAAACAATCAGCTGTGGTTTATTTCTTTGTGTTATGTGTTTGTGTATCTTAAGTGTGATGTGTTGGTGGGTTTAATTTTAATTTATTAAAAAAACAAAATCATTTATTCAGGATTTTTTTAAATTTAATGAAGGGTCTGCAAATCCTCAAATTGTCTGGGAAGCCTTTAAATGCACTTTTAGAGGATATGCCATAGCATATTGCTCATGGAAAAAAAAAACAATCTAAAAATACAGAACAACTCTTAAATAAAGAGATTGAAGATTTACAACAAACTATTGATAGAAATTCAAATCCAACTAATGAAGAACTTAGTGCTTTGGCAGCTAAGCAAGAGGAGCTCGCCAATATAGTAGAAAATAATTTACTGAAAAGCTATGATTACAAAAGGGCAGTCTGGATGAAAAAAGGAGAGAAGTGTTCAAAAATGTTTTTAAATATACAAGCAAAAAACCATTCTAAAAAGAACATTTCCAAATTAATTCAAAGCAACGAAAATGTATTGTCAACGCAACCCATTATACTGAAAGAAATGGAAAATTACTTTAAAAATATTTTTTCACATCAGGTAACTCCTGTTGAAACTATAATTTTTTTCCCTGAAAATTATGTACGGAAACTGAATGATCCAGAAAGACTCTCTTGCGAAGGTCTCATTACTGAGGAAGAACTTATTGATGCAGTTAAGTCCTTTCAACAAGGAAAAACACCAGGATTAGATGGGATACCTATTGAGATTTACCAAAAATTTTATGAAGAAGTTAAGAAGCCACTGTTATCCAGTTTTAATTATTCATATACAATGGGGTATTTGTCTTATTCTCAGAAGGAAGGTCCTATTTCATTGTTATTAAAACAGGAAGCTAATGGTCAGTACAAAGATCCTGTATACTTAAAAAACTGGAGGCCAATAACACTTCAGTGTTATGATGCTAAGATCTTGTCTAAATGTTTAGCTATACGGTTTAAGTCTGTTTTGCCAAAACTTATTCACCAAGATCAATCAGGATTTTTACAAGGGAGAAATATAGGTAATAATATAAGACAGCTCTTAGAAATTATTGAAAATTATAATACAGAGAATAAAAGAGGATTAATCTTTGTTGCCGATGTAGAGAAAGCTTTTGATAAAATCAGTTTAGATTTTATTTGTAAAAGCCTTGAGCTTTTCAATTTTGGTGACTCCTTGTTGAAATGGATAAAAACACTATATAATAGAACAAACTGTAGAATCATTAACAATGGATATATTTCTGGTACAATACCTCTGTTAAGAGGACTAAAACAAGGGTGCCCTTTGTCTCCATATTTATTTATAATTGCAATGGAAATACTAGCTATTAAAATTAGATCGAACAAAAGTATAGAAGGGCTTATAAATAACAATATTGAAAGTAAAATATTAATGTATGCTGACGATACAAGCTTCCTTATCAGCCCTAAACCTCATTGTTTACAAAACCTTATAGATATCCTAGAAATGTTTTCACAACAATCTGGATTAAAGCTTAACTATGATAAATGCAAAATATTGAGGATTGGCAGCCTAAAGAACACATTGTTTAAAATGGAATGCAAAGTACCTGTTGAGTGGACAGATGGGCCATTTAATATACTTGGTGTTGTGATCCCAGAAAATCTAGAAGACATTGGTTCAATAAGTTATGATAGTAAAATGAGAAAGATGAATAAAATTTTACAATTGTGGAAAGGAAAATCCTTAACACTTTATGGGAAAATATCTATTATCAATTCCCTTATTATTCCTCAATTTATATACCTTTTCATGTCATTACCAGCTCCATCACAACCTTTTTTAAAGGTCTATGAACAGAATGTCTTTGACTTTATCTGGGATGGCAAGCCAGAAAAAATCAAAAGAAAGGTTTTGTACAATGAGTATAACTTTGGGGGTCTGAAATTACTCAACCTTGAAGCTTTATGTTTGTCATTAAAAGCAGCAATTGTCCCAAAGATATATTTTAATAGTGAGTGGTACACAAGTGTCTTGTTGGACAAAAGCAATATATTAGGTCAAAAGAAACTGTACCCGTTCTTACAATTATCGCCTTCCCACTTTTCATATATGGATGAACTGCTGGGAAACATCTCAGGGTTCATAAAGGAGGTAACTAACTCATGGTGGTGTTTTCAATTTTATAGACCGGAAAAAAGAGATGACATTTTACAGCAGATAATATGGATGAATTCTAATATTGTAATTGATGGAAAGCCTTTCTTTTGGGAAAATATGTGTGTGAAGGGTATTATTTTTGTAAATGATATTATTAATGAGAATGGCAAGATTATGGAGTATGATGAATTTAGAATTATGTATGGTGATGTATGTTCATGTTACTCCTTTAATCAGCTAACTGCTGCATTAGGGAAAAAATGGAAACAAACAATTAACTATGGAAAAAACAAACTGCTGGTCTGTAAACCATCAATAAAAAACTCAAATTGGTTAAATGGAATAAAACCTAATAAAAATATATATAATTTTTATTTAATAAAGCAGTCTTTAAAGGTTGCCCCATACAATACATATGGAAAATGGGAAGACACTTTTGACTGTCCATTACCATGGGAAAAAATATTTAATTTAATTTACAAAACTACGGTGGATGTGCAAAATCGGTTCTTCCAAATTAAAATCATATATAATTTTTTACCCACAAGGAAAATGTTAAAGCTATGGAATATGGCAGAGACGGATGATTGTCATTTTTGTCATCAGGAGTCTGAATCCACCTTGCACTTGTTTTGGCACTGTCACATAGTGTCCTTGTTTGGGAAGGATGTTGAGGAAATGTGTTTAGAAATTGGCTTGTCTTTAAAATCAAATTTTGTTTCTGTACTTTTAGGAGAGTTTGTAGATAGGAATGATTTAGTTAACCTAGTTATTGTTCTGGGTAAACGATTTATCTTTAAGGCCATAAATAGATCTTTACTTCATATTATTTCCTTTAAAAGATTTATTCAGCAATATATAATTTTAGAAGGTTATATGGTCGAAACTGACAATGATGCCAAAAAATATGGAAGGAGATGGGAGGTTCTCAAAGGTTTATTTTGAAAATGTAAACTGAATTGGTCTATATGCATACGTTTTTGTTGTACCATGTGTAGTTTTGTGTGGGATGTGAGGGTGAGTGGGGTGTATTTTGTTTTCATGTTGTCCTGTTTGTTTGTGTTGTAAAAATTAATTAAAAAAAAAAAAAAAAAAAAAAACTCCCTGACTAATAGAACTCAGTCTGTACAGGTGGAGGGCCTCTCTTCCAGTTCACTCAACATTACTGAAGGTGTGCCACAAGGTTCAGTCCTCGGTCCACTTCTGGTCATTCTTTACATAAATAATATAAATTGGAACATTTCAAATGCAAAATTTCATTTCTATGCTGATGACACAGTCATGTACACTTCTGCTCCATCACCAGTCCAAGCACTTGCACAATTACAATTTGCTTTTAACGCCATGCAACAAGGTTTTTATGATCTAAAACTGGTTTTAAATGCAGACAAAACGAAAGTTATGCTGTTCTCAAATTCTAAATCCAAGCTTTCTAGCCTGCCTTCGGTTATCACTGGTAAGGGTTCTCAGATTGAACTTGTCTCTTCCTACAAGTATCTTGGTGTCGTAATCGATGATTCTCTTTCTTTTTCTGCCCATATTCACCAGCTTGTTAAAAAGTTAAAACTGAAGTTGGGTTTTTTCTTCAGAATTAAGTCTTGTCTCTCCTTTGAATCCAGAAAAAGACTGGTTTCTGCTATATTTATGTCTGTGCTGGACTATGGTGATGTTTTGTACATGCATGCCTCCTCTAATAGCTTACATTCTCTGGATACTGTGTATCATGGAGCTCTGAGGTTCATCACTGGTTTTAAATCTCTTACTCATCATTGTTTGCTGTTTGCTTGTGTTGAATGGTCTTCTTTGTCTGCACGCAGACTTAATCACTGGCGTATTCTTATTTATAAATGTATTCTTGGTCTGCTTCCATCCTACCTGCTGACTTACATCAGTCAGAGCATCTTATAATCTTCGGTCCCAGGATCTTTTCATATTGTCTGTTCCCAAAGTAAGAACTGAGCTGGGAAAAAAGGCATTCAGGTTTGCAGCTCCACATGCTTGGAATGAACTACAAAAAGACCTGAAACTAAAAGATCTGGTGTCACTAGACACTTTTAAGTCAATGTTGAGCAACTTGGAGGCAAATACATCTGGCTGTAGATGTTTTGACTGATGCACTTTATCTTTCTCCTGTAGACAATCCAAGCAAAATAAGCTGTCTGAATTGTGACTTCTCTTTCTTAATGTGCTGAATTCTTGTTTTATGTGTTTGATGACTACATGTGTTTGTGTAAAACTGTTGAATGTGCTGCTGTCTTGGCCAGGACACTCTTGTGAAAGAGATTTTTAATCTCAATGAGGTTTTCCTGGTTAAATAAAAAAGATAAAACTTTTATCATACTTATATATGATCCATATGATCAACACATTAATAGGAGAAATGATAAAATGACCTCAAGTGGATTATCAGTTGAAAAAACACCTAATATATCAAATATGATACAAAAATTATATACAGTGCATAAATGAGTACACCCCCTATTGGAAGCAGTCAATATCTAAATGAACAAAGAACAATTTCCAAAGTTTTGACAAAGCTGAGTTTAACATTTTTACCATTTGACATAGGGATAAAATAATAAATAAAATCTAGTTTTGCTCCCAAGATTTTGTGGTATAGCCGAGTATGTCATAGAAAATGTTGATTTTGAAAGGATGATAAAGATTTCTAACAAATCTGAAGAGGTGTACTCAGTGCACTGTATGTTAAATTTTATGGAAATTAAGATTGTTTTGGATCGCACTGGAAAGTAAAACAAACTGTTAGACTATTTGGGTTTGAAGGAAGCACAAGTCCAGATTAGATTGGTAAACCAACCATTTATTGACAATAGGTAAAGCAAAACATAAAAAATCACTCAGCTGCTGAGGCCCCTGATCTGCTCGGCCCTCAGGATGATCAGAAAAGAGCCCAGGACGAAGGATGTAACAATATTTTATGCACTTTGGAGCATTGTCTTCATCATTACACTTATTTTGGATCAAAGTGTACAGAACCAGAAATCTTCCCTCCTGTCTGGTTGCATTAGGGGTGTCCTTTATAGCCAAACACCAGACAGGGTGTTACCAGTATGTACGTTCAGTTCAGCTGAATCAGTATCATCAACAGGAACTGAAAACTAGAAGCAATTCTGGAAATACCAGACGGGAAACAGGAATATACCTCATTTTGCAGATATGAAAATGTTAACCAAACAGTTGAAACATGAAATCTTCATCTGAACAATAAAAACATGAAATCTTTGAGTAAATGTAAACATAAAATCATAAAATGTCATCAAAAATTTCAGCTAAGAAAAAAAAAAATTCTGGCTATTATTTCTGTTTTCTTTCTTTAAAAGAGTTAAATAAACTCCTTAGTTGTGAGTTCTTGTACTTACTTGCCAATATTTTCCATTTTATACATTAATTTATTGACTTAGGAAAATTCAAACATCACATGTTCCCTGCGCTTGTGTAGAACATTATTATTAAAAAAAATGCTTTCAAAATTGATTCAATTTCCTCTGAACAGGAAGAATGTGGACAGTAAACTAGCTTTACCTCACGTTTGCAAACACTGCTTGACACTCTAGGGTTATTAAATTTCCTTGCTTAAAACATCAATGTTTGTGGTTTGTAAAATTACCAACTTTTGCAACATTTCAGACGGGGAAGGAAGAAGGCTGTGTGATCCTCTTGAGTTGCAAAATATGTTCAGATGTCTCAAGGACATTGCCTGTGCTATATGTGTATATATATATGTGTATGTGTATATATAAATGTGTATGTGTAAATATAAATATATGTATATGGGCAGCTGCATCAAGCCATACATCACCAAGTGCAATGCAAAGTGTTGGATGCAGTGGTGTAAAGCACAAAGCCACTGGACTCTAGAGCAGTGGAGATGCATTTTCTGGAGTGATGAATCGCACTTCTCCATCTGGTAATCTGATGGACCAGTCTGGGTTTGGCGGATGCCAGGAGAACAATACTTGTCGGACTGCATTGTGCCAAATGTAAAGTTTGGTGGAGGGGGGATCATGGTGTGGGGGTGTTTTTCAGGGACTGGGCTTGGCCCCTTAGTTCCAGTCAAAGGAACTCTGAATGCTTCAGCACACCAAGACATTTTGGACAATTCAATGCTCCCAACTTTGTAGAGAACAGTTTGGAGCTGGCCCCTTCCTCTTCCAACATGACTGTGCACCAGAGCAGAAAGCAGATCCATAAAGACATCTAAGACATAGTCTGGTGTGGATGACCATGACTGACCTGCACAGAGTCCTGACCTCAACCCAATAGAACACCTTTGGGATGAATTAGAGCAGAGACTGAGAGCCAGGCTTTTTCGTCCAACATCAGTGTGTGACATCACAAATTTGTTTCTGGAAGAAGGGTCAAAAATTCCCATAAACACTCCTAAACCTTGCGGACAATCTTCCCAGAAGAGTTGAAGCTGTTTTCGCAGCAAAGGCCGATGTTTGAACCCTGTGGATTAGGAATGGGATGTCACTTAAGTTCATTTGTGTTTCAAGACAGGTGAGCGAATACTCCTGGCAATAGTGTGTCTATATATATATATATATATATATATATATATATATATATATATATATATAAAAACACACACACATATATATACATATATATATGTGTATATATATATATATATATATATATATATATATATATATATATATATATATATATATATATATATATATATATATATATATATACACATATATATATATATATATATATATATATATATATATATATATATATATATATATATATATATATACACAAAACAATGTCCTTGAGACATCTGAACATGTTTTCTTACTCAAGAGGATCACACAGCCTTCTTTCTTCTTTTTCTGAAATGTTGCCTGTCTGACATCAACATAAATCAGTCAATTTATTGAAATAATCAGATCACAAATAAAGTTACTCAGAAGAGACCTTGAATGTGGAATGAAACTTGATTTTTTTTTTATTGGAGGCTTACTGTCCTCTAAAAAGTTCAAGATTTGCTCCTGTAAAGGATCTAAAAACTTAAATTTAGCATGTTAGTTATGATAAAAGTAACAATCTGAGCTCAAATTAACTTGTTAGAAGTTAAATTGTATTCAAAACATAATGGAGCAGGAAGAGGACAGTGACAGTTCAAGTTAAAATTTATTGAACAATCAGATCACAAAAGTGACTGTTCACATCAGCAGTCAGCCACAGAGGCAGGCATTCAGCTCAGATAAAATGGACCTTTAGAAAAACAACAGGTAGCAAAACACATCTCTAAATATTGGTTATTATTATTGTATTACTTGTGAATGTAAGCTTGTTTAAATCAACCAGAGCGTGTGTGTTTGTGTGTGTGTGTGTGTCACCCTGGAACCATCCTGACTCCCTCAATACCTCGGATAACACACCACACACATGAGGCTGCCTTCATAAAGATGTAATGACCATAGTTTTTGAAATATTTACAATATTATCAGTCTTTAAAAGATTCAGAACTTTTGAAGATTATAAATTTGTCTGACTGAGCCAAAAGAGCCCGGACTTTTTCTTTTTTGCAGTTAAACAATGCTATTTTATTTATTGTATGTGACAAAAAAGACGCAGGAACTGTAGTAAATTTTAAAGAGCTATGTAACAAATGATATGTTTATTAGATATAATGAAATATAAACACAAGGCTAGTTCTGTTTTGAAGAGTGGTGAAAATTAAATCTCAGTTTCTAACAGGAGGAAATAGGGGCTCGTTTAGCCTACAGCAACTTTATTTAAAGAGGACATATCATGCTGATGCATGATTTAATACTTACATATAATATAATAAATTTGAAAACAAGACCTTACACCCCCTTAATTTTCAAAAAATTAGACATTTTATTTTTTCTGATATCCTAGAACGAGATTTGATGCCTCTGAAAATAGGTCATTGCGAGATGTCCGTGAGATTTCAAACGTCATGACATCACGAGGTACCTTTCTTTTTATTGGAGTAATCTAATAAAACACTTCCTCCTCTGTCTGTCAGCCCCAAACCCTCACCGAGGAACACATCCAGCAGCAGGGGTATAAAACTCCCTCGCTAACTCTCCCTCATTACCAGCTCTGGCCTGTAGGGGGACTCAATACGCGGTCGCTACTTTGAGCCTGCCGGAAAATACAGTAGAAGAAGAAGGACAAGCTGGCTCTACCCCGATAGAACTGACCAATCAGAGGACAAAGGGAAGTGACATTGCGTGGTAACTTTAGGTCATCCTTGAGACCAAGTGTTTCAACTAACGCTTGATAATGGCCTAAAATGAGGATATTGAGAACGCTATTGTGGGGCAATGAAGGAACTAAATGACTTGTACTGAGGGCAGAAATGCTTTACAGGCATCCTAGTCTGGCATAGTGAAAAGAAGAAACAAGCATGATATGTCCTCTTTAAAGTTTTGTGTTTTTAATATACTTTGTTCATTAGTGTAATACAGGGCAGATCATATTTCTTGCTTGTATTCTCTTTTTCATTTAAGATGTTTTTTGTATGTAATTGCTTTCTTTGACCAGTGAATGAAATATAAAGTGCAAACCAGCATTTATTTAATTTTGTAAAACTATTATTACATAGTTTGTCCATGTCTGTGTTCCTGTAAAGTGTCCTTGTGTTTCTTGAAATGTGTTATATAAATTCAAGATATCATTATTAAAATTAACTCTATGAGCCCATATAATTCATTGCCCCCCAGAATCATTCTAATCAATCATCCTTGATGGTTCTATCTATCTATCTATCTATCTATCTATCTATCTATCTATCTATCTATCTATCTATCTATCTAAATAAATATACATTTATTCTTTGATTATTTATCTTTTTTATTTAGAAAAACAATACGTATATAAGTTTGATAAACAACTATAACAAAATACACAGTATAATGGGATATCTTAATAGCTTACTTCAAGTGGTTACCTGTGGTTTGTGTTTGCTTTTGGTTTAAATCCTATTTTTGTGTTCAGCTAATTCAACTTTGGTGAAATACTCACCACATCAGTCTAACACATCTTTAGGAGATTGAAACTACAGGAATGTTTTTTTTAATCAACAGTGATGTTTGGTTTGTTTTTGATGGTGTTACTATGGAATGTTATTGCTGTTGTCTTCAGGTTATTCCTTTGTTTTTGTATCAAATTATATACTGTGTTCTTTTTTTTTAATCAACATTGTATCATGAAAGTATGATTTATGAGTTTGATTTCAAAAAGCTTCCTTTTCTCCAGAGTACGGTGGAGGATCCATCAGTCCAGGAAAACTCTGAAAGATAAAACAAGATACACACAGACATGACATCATGATAAACAAATAGAAACATCATAAATAACAGAAAGACAATAAAGACACCCCAGTAACCACCAGAAATAAAGCAACACATACATAACACCACAACAGACCTGAAACATGACAAAGAAAACAACCCAAATACATCAATTAAACACTGCAACAAAGCTTATGAACACAAAAACATAAAATCAAATACAAAACAACACAGACACAACATTAAAAACAAACAAAAACATCAGCAAGAAATATCCGAAATTACAAAGACAAAAGAGACCCCACAACAACCAAAAACAGGCAACACAAACATATGCACACCTTTTTAAAACTGTAGCATCCGAATTGGATGAGGTTTCCCCGACAGATACGCTGGAGACAATGAACTAAAATTTTTCTTCCGGTAGACGTAAATACGTCATAACGTCATGTCCGCCCCCTGTCCAATCAGAACCATTCTCAACCCCCAGACCTTGAATAAAGGCCAATAAACATGTTTTCCATGTAAACCTCAATTCAGAATTACTATTTACATGGAAACACAAAGGACAAAACTTTAATTCCAAATTATATCATTATTAATAATGCATTCTGATTAAAAACATCATGTAACCATGGCCATTATCAATCCTAACAGTCAATTTGTGTCTCAGAAAACATAGTTGTGCCCTGATAACTAGAGTTGACTTAACGTGTTGAACTTATCTGTTTGAAGTGCTACATTTTAAAAAAAAGTACTTCAACAGAAATTTAGCTTAAGTACTGCTCTTTCTTTAGTTTATACCCTTTTGGAAGTGGCAATAAATGAATAAACATCCAGTGTTTTTATCTATTTGTGTTTCTTTTACGTGGTTAAATTTGCTCCTTCTAAATGTAGGGTTTGTCTGTGACACCTGAGGGTCATTCTGGACAGGGCTTGTGATATAACTGTGGCCTGTGCTGTCCTTCACGATGTGGACTGTCTGAAGGAGGAGAGAGAGCCCCCAAAATACCTGCACACATAGACTGGAACAATTCTGTCATCTTCTCTGATGACGACAGTCACCAGCTGGTCAAGAGACCAGTATGTCCTAAATTACCTGAGTTAGTGTGCATGCTGTTTCTGTTAAATATGGCCTGGATTGGCAAAGAAATGTGTTTAATTTGAGCTTAATTTGGCCTGTTGTGACATAAAGTATTGGTGTTTGGGTGTTTTCTCTTTTTCTCCCCCTCCTCTTCTTTCTCCTATTCTCTCACTTTTCTGCTGGCTGGAAGCTCACCTCCCTGAGTGATTGAACACACCTGGGGTGTTAGATAGTGTGCTTGGTCAGTGATCAGGGAGGTTGCAGGTTCAAGCCCAGCTCTGGGCGACACATGGCAATGTGTCCTTGGGCAAGACACTTAACCCCAAGTTGCTCCCACTACTCCGTCATTGACGTGGAAATGGGCATGTAAGGGTGTGAAAGTGTTAGAGATACTGATGGATAACTAGCATAGAAACTAAGAACCATCATTGAGTTAATGTGAGAGTGAATGGGTAAGTGTGACCTGCGGTGTAAAGCAGCTTTCAGTAGTCAAAGACTAGAAAAGCGCTATATAAGCTCAAGTCCATTTACCTGGGGCTACAATCAAGGTCATTTTGAAAAGTCTTTCCTAAGTCCTTTCCTATGCACTTTACCTTAACCCTGTGATGGAAAATGTCACAGGGTCAAGGAAAGGAGGGACTTAGGTGTCATATTTAGGCGACAATGATTTCTTGTTACGTAGGTCATCTGCTTTACCTCACAGTGTTCTTTTGAGCTGGCTTCATCTATTAACATTAACATTAACATTTCTTGATCAGAGGATTTACCTGCGACAGGTGTTTTGGCCTTCCACCTCACAGATGAATTGATCCGGGGTTATTCTGCCTTAAACCAACACTATGTCGTTTTTTTCCCCTTCATATAATATTTCTAAAGTCATTGTGATAGTATATCACCTGACCACAGGTTGAATGACACCTCTGTCATGGTCTGAGGGGGTCTGTATCACCTTCACTGGGTGCTTCCCAATGTGCCAAAATGCAGTCTCCTCTCTCCTCCGCGAAACCGGAAGTACTTTGTGAGCAGCCATATTTAAGGACGTTCCAAAGCGCCAAATGCACTCGGAGCAGAGAGGAGAGAGGAGAGAGGAGACTGATCTGGAGGAGGCATAATCGAGGAAACACAAGTGCAGGCTTCGTGGAAGTCTTTTCACTGACAGACACGCCCCCCTGTGACGTATCAGCAGCCGGCTGTAAAGCGTCAGCTGCCCACATGTATGAAATGTAAACATCACGGCGCAAAAGAAAGTGTTAAAGTAAAACTAGCAACTTTTGGGAGTCATTGTAATGAGTATATCCACATTTCACACAAAGCAGCCGATGTGTAGGCCTAATGTTTCCCTCAAAAAGTGAGCAGTGTCTCTTTTATCTCTTTTTTTATTTCCTTCACTGTGCAAAGAAATATTTGATTCATCATTTAAAAGAATTCTAAGCTGGACAGATTGATATCACAGAAAATATTGAACACTATCAGGGGCCGGTTCTTTCAGGTTTTCCATCTGTTGTCTGTCCTGATTTATCTGTGTTGTTTGTGTTTATGTCTGTAACTGTGAGGCTGCTACAGCAGACAGGTCTGTTCAGGAAAACACATTTTACATTAGATTGGATTAGACAACTTTATTTTTCCCAAAGGGCAATTCAGTTTTTGCAGTCTACCCAGACCATACATAGACCACACAAACAGGAAACATGAACAATAATAAATAAATAATAAAAAAGAGATGCTAATTGACAAATATCAGCACCCAATAGACCCCAGGATCAGGCAGATTATAATGCACATTGACGAGAACCATGTTTTATGTAGTTCCTGATCTAACCAAGCATAAATAAGGAGAGAAAGTAGTGAATTGTACATCGTTATCTCAGACCTTTACATTTTTTTCTATAAATGCGCAGAGAGGGGGGTTTAAGTGCTTATAGCAGAATAAAAACATTATTTATGAACACAAAGTGGCAGCAATATAACAATTTAAAACTCCTATCATTCTGTGCCTGGGAAAACTTGACATTTTTCTTTTTCATTCATGTACATATTCATGTTAAATTGATGTCAAAGTTAATATGAATTTCACGCAGTCGAGCGCCCTGGAGTTTACATTATTTTCCTTAATTCAGTTTCTCCTGTGCGCTCGGATCAGTATATCCAGCTGTGACGCGTCATCACTAAAAGGCGTCGCTTCATGTGACGCTCCAGAGGAGAGGACGTCTCAATACTCTTAAAATTAATCTCCTCGTCTCCTCTCTTCGTTTCCTTGCATCTATGGCATGCATCTCTGGTGGGCGGGACTAAGACGCAAGTGAACGACGCAAGTGGAGGAGGCGAGGATGGAACTTTGGAGCTTTGAGATACATGCACTGACTCTATGCAACTTTGAGGTGGGTGGTAGGAGCCCTTCCACAATTAAAAACACTACAATCACCGATCTGGAGAAGTGGCTCTCCACCTCTGAACCAAAACACTCATTTGCATTTGTTAGCAATGTAACCCGTGCAGGCCGTGCTAGCGTAAGCTTAGCTTCTTGTAGTGACTGGATCCCTGTCAAGATTAGCTGTAAGTCAAAGACCCACTTGGCAACCTACCAATAGACTCCCATATTAAATAGGACTTCTCTCCTTCACGGCACACCAAATGTAGAAACACTAAAACATCAGCTAATCATATGTAGTCTCTTAAATACCAGATCATGGAAGTTCAAGTATTTACCGCTGAATGACCTTATATCAGAAAATAACACTGATTTATTCTGTTTAGCTCAAACATGGCTGTGCCAGGAGGAATATGTAAGTTTAATTGAATTCACACATCCCAGTCATTTGAATACTCATATACCACGAGACAAGGGCAGTGGAGGTGGCTAGCAGCAATTTATCATTGTCTCCTTATCAACACTAGACCAACGGCTAACACGTCTTTTGAAAGCCTTATTCTAAGATTATCTCATACTGATTCAACAACCAGTCTTTTTTGTGATAATCTACCAACCTTCAGGCCCTTATTCGGAATTCTTATCAGAATTCTGAGTTTATATCAAACTTGGTCCTTAGTCCCGATAAAATACTCATTTAATGTGATTTTAATATCCATGGTGACAAAGAAAGTGACAGCATTAGCTCTGCTTTCATGTCCTTCATAAACTCAGTTGGTTTTATTCAGGCTGTTTGTGAAGCTACACATCGTTTTAGCCACACTCTCAATCTTGTTCTAGCACATAAAGATTGATTGACTGATCGATTGACCAACACAATAAAACAGGAACACAATGACAAAAAGTTAAAAAAAAAAAGACACAAAATTCAACAACAGCACAGATGACACAATAAAAATATGACACAAACATTAAGATTACCATGACATAAACACAACAAAAACAGCCCCTTCACAACAATAAAACAAACTCAACAACAGGTATAAAAATCATAAATGTGTTGTTATAGAAACATGTTTCAATAACACAGACATCAAAACAGCAACACCATCAAAAAAACAACAACATACACTAACAGCCACAAGACAAGTTCAACTCAAAGCAAAAACAAAACATATATCACCGCTAATATAGTTCAGAGGACTGACCTGTGGAGGGGCATGGGCCATGGAGGTGGATGCTGCAGGGTAAGTGGGCAGACCCTGTGATGCCAAAACAACAACAGAACCAGAGAAAACATAAATATAACAACAAAGAACAAGCACACAAGTTGAAGTCAATTAACACAAATGCATTTATATCAATTGATTAAGTTAATCTCAATTACAGGGTTGCTTTAGGTATTTTGAAGTGGGGTTGCTAGAGACCCATGGCCAGTGTTGTGTGCAACGCGTGTCTTTACAGTAACACAACTACTTTTTGGGGTAAAAAGTAAAGTCACGCACGACTACTGTAAATGTTATGTTCTCTGTAGAACTTTTTGTAGGCCTTCACATTTAGGAACAGGTATGAGGTTCTGTCCAAAGTCAAGCAATGTAAAATAAAGTAAAAGTAACGAGTATTGTGAAAAGTCACTTTTCATAGAGGGTAACTAAGTAAAGTAACAAGTTACTTTTTCAAGAAGTAACAAGTAACACTACTTTTTAAAAGTAACTTCCTCCACACTGTCCATGACATGAGTAAAGTTGCAAATAAAGGAACTTGCCAGCTTTGTCCATGGGGGAAGATATTCAGGGGCGGACGGTAGTCAGTACATAGCAGTACATGGTGCCACTAAAGCATTGTAATCAACCCACTGATAGGTTAAAAGTACTCAAATAGATGCTACAGTAAGATTTTTTACAGTGTTATACTTTTCCACATCAAAGTTCCTGTGTTTAGAAATATTTAAAGGGCCATGTATCCTTCTGCTAGCAGCTCTTCTTATTAGATCAGGTCAGAGTCCTGTTGTACAATCAGGTCACGGTCATTGGGGCACAAATCAATATAGATCTGACTCCCTGCATAATATGAAGAAGGGTCACTCCTGTATTTATCCCAGACACATAAAAAACAAATGTAAACGCCAAAGTTCCAATTTCACCACATTCCACATTCCACATTCCACATTCCTGGGCCTAAATTTGGCTTAGGAGAGTGGTCTGACCTGTGGGGGGAGCTGAACCACAGTGGCTGGCGCAGAGTAACTGGGCTGAGCCTGAGGAGCCATTGGTGCGTTTTCTTGTATGATGTAGACAGGCTGCTGCTACAAAAACAACAAAGAGCCTCAATTTGTTTTATGCCTCTGGACACATCTAACAAAATAAATACAGTTTAAATTTAGAAGCATCAGTGCTAAAAGAAACAAAACAGTCAACCAATCATATTTCTGTTGAATTAATGACATCACATGAAACTCACCTCATGGCAACAGGTACTGGTGGATTTACAGAGAAATGCTGAGAAGACTATTGTTATGATGAACTCCAAGATATGAAACACTGCCAAGACACCGCTCATACCCTTTAGATGTGTCTGTAACAGAAGCACACACATGCTGGTATAAAATCATACTACTATTAATAATTAGAAACAGTTTGTTACTCATTATATGACCATCAGTATTAACCGTGTTGTTATTTTCCAATTATAAGTTGGATTTTGTTTTGTCTTTTCTTTTGTAAAAATATTTAGGTTATTTTGGGATATGTAGTTTGGTTCACCATAACTTTGTAACAATGTATTGCAACATCACTTATTAAAGACCATATAAGCAGATGTATTTGCCGTTTCACTATGTGCAGCTTCAGCTAAAATATTTCTATGACTTTAAAAGTCACTTTTTTATCACATGGTTTAATAACCAGTCATTTTGTTGGCAACTGACAAGTTGAAATATGACAAAAGTCTAAACTAAACTAAACCTCATATAACTAAATATAAGGTTTCTCATATTACCTTTGTGGCTCACACTGTCCCTGTCTCTCTTTATCTGATATCCAACTTGTCCATTGTTTCCTCTTGCATTGAGCAACTCATAGTCAGCTACTGAGAAGATGTTAGCTGCTTTGGCTAAGTACTCTGGTCATAGTTGACTTTAAATGTGTTTTGACTGTTTTGTTCTGAAAATTACTGTGAAAAATCACAGTTTTTGCACACACTCATCTGTAAGTTTGGTTTTTGGCAGCAGGAGGGATAAAGGCTGTACAGATCAGGCCGTATCATCGACATTTAGAAATAAAGTCACTGGCTGCAAATGTTTTAGTCACTGCATGTCTGCAGTTCAGAGTTCTGTGATGCCTCTCTACTGTGTAACCCTACTTCATGTTTTTTTCTGTCGGGAAATTTCCTGGTATAGTTGCTACCACATCACTTGATCAACGACTGAGCCACTGAAAAGATACTTACCGGTACCTCAGAAAAAAAACAGGACTAGCACAAAGCTACTGGAAAGTGTTGTTATACATTGTTGTTTGTACAGACGTGACTGCCCATTACCGCTAATTCTTTAATGCCATATTATATGATTATTAATTATGTTGTTTTAATGAACTCTTTTTTTTATGAATGATTTCTTGATAGATGTGTTATATGATTGTACATAGCCATGTTATCTGACTGATTTTTGTCTGTTACATGTTTTTTATAGACAAATTATTCAATTATATAAAGAATTTTACATGATTGTTTAGAGCACAGTTTTACAGAAATAAGCCATTTAGCCACATTTAAGCCACATCTTCCAGACAAAATCAGCATCTACTAATTGATTACCGTGAACTTCCAGCACTCATAGGATCCATAGTGGTAGCAGTAAGTCATCACTGTTGCATCGAGAATATACAAGATGATTGCAGCACCTGCAGCTACTGTGGCAACCACGTTAAAAGCCAGAGTGGTGTTTATCTGGAAATGAGAAGTTAAAAAAAGAAGTTTAGACATGTTGTCAAAAAAGACCAAGTCAATGAAACAAAACAGACGACAAATGCCACAAATCAGATATCACAACAACATGACAAAACCCAACAAACACAACTACACATTAAACAGCACAACAACTAACCTGTCTACACTACATTAAACACATTAAAAAGACAAACGTTATGACAAAGGATACAACAAAAACACCAAACAACACTTAAATAACACAACAAACAACATGAAAAAAATGGAGTTCCACTGATTTACTCTTTTATTTGTTTAATAGATCTTACTCTTTATTTTTCACTTTTTACCATGATAAAGGTCAAGATGGACGTGTGTAGAATTTTGGCTAATAAACCTATTTTTTTTTTTAATACTGTGGTGTGTTTTTAGGTCTTGTTTCGAGGAAAAGTAACAGGAGTGCAGGTGTCCGTCTGTCTGGGACAGAGCGAGCAGTAAACACTTGTGGCTCCAACAACCATCAACCTTTGAAAAGTTACTGTCATTTAAAAACAAAATCTCAGACTTTGAGTCTGAGGAAGAGCGATCACGCTCGAAACGTCACTTTCTGTTAATAAATACTTCAAGGGAGCTACTTTTCTGGTGTGCAGATCTCTTTAAACATTTTTCATGTTTTGAAACTTTTGGATCCAGCACCCTACATAGGATGTGCGCGCCCACCCCGTTTAGTTTTGGTTATTTAATCACAAATGACTGCTTGTACTTAAGTTTTGACATACAAATGTTGATAGAATAACTTCATCCCTATGTAATTGTTTCTTTTGTTTTGTTTGTTAAATTCCTAAAAGCCAATAATGAAGTTCAGAGTTGTCTATGCCAGAAAAAATACACAATGAGCCCAAATATAAATGATTACATGATAATGTTTATTGTTTATTGTTCTAAAAGGCAATAATGACATCACTAACATCAACATAATACTCCTCTGTAAAACACACACAATAACCCTAACTGAGGAATCTGAGAAAATGTGGAAAAAGTTACTCACCAGACAGCGGTTGGAAGATTTCCCAGCAGCCACTGTGAGTGAGCCGGCAGTGATGTACTAAGAGTGAGATTAAAAAAAAGATAATTAATTTCTTTTTCTGCTTTCATGCTGTTCCTTTGAGATATCAGTTCATCATTGAACCATGCATTAAAAATAAGAAAAACTTTTCTTTAAACTTTGAACTGTCATGGAAACTTACAAACCCAGCTCCCCACACGAAGAAACCACTGAACACTGCGAGGGATTGAGCATTAACTGCTGCAACCACACCGCATAAAAACACCATCAGACCAATCATGATCTGGACACTCTGCGGACACCAGAGAGGAAGAGGTTATGTGGATATCTTGCACAATAAAAATGTCCTAGATAAACAGGATGTTAAATGAAGTAAAGGTCAAAACTGAGGAGGAAAGGAACAGACTGTCACGTAAAAATCGTGACAGCATTTACTGAAAATTAACTTTATGAAAATCAGACACTGGTTTTAAATTGTGGTTCAATAAAATTATTTAAAAGAACAATATACTCAAACTGGCCTGAACAAAATGGATGGTACCCTTAACTTAATATTTTGTTGCACAACTTTAGAGGCAATTGCTGCAATCAGGTGATTTCTGTAACTCTCAGTTATTCATTCTCCAGAATGCCTTGATAGTCTTGAGTTTTCATTGTACCTGCACAGATTCAAGACACCCTGTGTCAGATGCAGCAAAGCAGCCCCAGAACATAACTGACCCTCCTCCTTGTTTCAAAGTAGGCACAGTGTCCGTTTCTTTGTATGCTTCATTTGCGTCTGTGAACATAGAGCTGATGTGTTTTGCCAAAAAATTCCAATTTTGCCTGATCTGTCCAAAGGGCATTCTCCTAGAAACTTGCCAAATGGCATTTTGGCAAATTCCAGTCTCGCTGTGTTATGTTTTGCTTTCAACAGTGATGTTCTCCATTAAGTCCACTTTGGCTCAAACAGTGACGGATGGTGTGATCTGATTCTGGTGTACCTTGACCTTGGAGTTCACCTCTAATCTCTTTGGAAGTTGTTCTTGGCTCTTTGGTTACCATTCATATTGTCCGTCTCTTAATTTGTGATCAATTTTCCATTTGCTGCCACATCTTGGGAGGTTGGCTACAGTCCTGTGGACCTTAAACTTCTGAATAATCTGTGCAACTGTAGTCACGGGAACATCAAACTGCTTGGAGATGGTCTTATAGCCTTTACCTTTAATATGCTTGTCTATTTTTTTCTTTCTAATCTCCTGAGACAACTCTCTCCTTAGTTTTCTGTGGTCCATGTTCAGTGTGGTACACATCACGATACCAAACAGCACAGTGATCACTTTTCACCATTTAAATAGGCAGAATGACTGATTACAAGTTTGAAGTCACCTGTGAAGCTAATTACAGGGTACACCTTAGTTTAACATGTCCCTATGGTCAAATCATTTTCTTCATCTTCTTCTAAGGGAAACAACATTTTGTCCAGGCAAGTTTCATTAGTTTTTTTTTAATAATTCTGTTGCACCACTATTCAAAAGCAATGTCTGATTTTTATTAGTTAATTTTAAGTACATTTCATTTATTATTACTTTTGTCAGTTTCAAGTCTCTTCAGTGATCATTGTGTGTCATTGTGTCTTTCTTTAATAGAATGATACCACCAGGTTTGTCTGTGTATATATTAATATACAAGGATAAAATATTAAAGTTCTTTCTGCAGTTACAAGAGAAGTTTCATCTTCCTTGAAAACATCTGTATCAAATAGCATAAAATAGCTCTTTATTGTCAATATAAAAATACTTGTTTGGCGACATAATTTTAGCATTGTAACATATTTTCACATCCTCTGTGGCAACAAAGAACATAAAAAGTAAACATATTATAAAATAGATGAGTAATAATAAATAAAAATAAAAATAATATTTGTCTAAATTCAACCTCAGATTACAAAAACGGGGCAAAAATCAGAGTCTTTGATATAATTATAATCAAAACAACACTTAAAAAAGTAATGACTTATGAGTATTACTTGTCTCTCATTTTTGTGATATAGGCTTATTTGTTTTGATCTGTTTATCATCTCATGCCAAACAGCAGAATGAAAAAGGAATACAGTTGATTTGTCTGCAGAAGGCTCGATCCTGATCCTGTCTTTTTCAGAATACTACACTTTAGCATGTCTGTGTCACATTTGTTTCCAAAGAAGGAAAAAAAAACATTCTCAGTAAATTTATGCTTTATCTTTACAGTCTCATCAGATTTTCTCCTGTTTTAAACTTTGCTGAAAATATTTAGTCTAATATTTTAATTAAATACAACTACTACTACTACTACTTATAATAATAATAATAATAATAATGATAATGTTAATAATAATAAAAATAATGATAATACTCTGTTTTTTTTTTTCAAGGTAAAATATTTATCTCCTTCATAATAACAATCTTCCCACCACGAAATCCTTTTTGGGAATAAATGTCGGTTTTGTCAATAAATTGTTTCCCTGATACAAGAAAGATGTTTTACATTCAAAACACATTTTGGTTAAAAACACATCTAATGTAGTGTTGTTTGACATTTTATCCAATGAATGGCAATTTATTATTACATTCTTATTAAAACATCTTATTTAATGTAATCTTACCCCTAAGGCAATCGGGTGTACCCGGCTGAAGGTGCTTGTCCCCGTGCACATCTGCTGAGGGATGGGGTTACACACGACCCCAACCTGAGAAGGATTCGGGTACATCTGGGTGACGACGACCACGCCACCCTGTTGAACAGGCACTGATGAAGACATTGTCAAACTGAGACGACTGGAACAGTTGATGGACTCTGAGGCTGTAGGTCCAGACGAGCTGAGAGTCAAAAAAATGAGCTGATGATCCAACAACGAGCGGATGTGTGTGTGAGAAAGAGAGATAGAGAAACGCCCCGCAAGTTAGAAACAAAACCTAAAAAGACCCAAACCCCCAAAAACAGCTGCAAGACCAAACACGCGCTGAAAGTCAGAAACGAAACCTAAAAAGATCCAAACCCAAAAACCAGTTACAAGAGCAGAAACACGCTGTAAGTCAGAAACGCTTCTAATAAGCGGACCAGGCAGCTCCGTCAGGAAATAGAGAGGTGCGTCATTTAGAGGCAGAGGGTCACGTGGTTCATGGAGCTGCCAAATAAGTCCAAACAAAGCTTGGCGGGTCATTTAACCCCTTTAATCCGGTTTTAATATATCTGATACATACTGTTATCATACATATATAATCCATATAATCAACAAATTAATAGGAGAAATGATAAAAACACCTAATACTATCAAATAGTGCATAAATGAGTTGAGTACACCCCCTATTGGAAGCAGTCAATATCTAAATGAACAACGAACAATTTCCAAAGCTTTTGACAAAGCTGAGTTTAACATAATTTTTTACTGTTAAGTTATAAGGATAAAATAATAAATAAAATCTAGCTGTGCTTCCAAGATTTTGTGGTAAAGCCGAGTATGTCATAGAAAATGTTGATTTTGAAAGGATGATAAAGATTTCTAACAAATCTGAAGAGGTGTACTCAGCATACTGTGTGTTAAATTTTATGGAAATTAAGATTTGTTTGGATTTCACTAGAAAGTAAAACAAACTGACTGTTTGGGTTGGAAGGAAGCACAAGTCCAGTTTAGATTGGTAAACCAACCATTTATTGACAATAGGTAAAGCAAAAACATAAAAAATCACTCAGCTGCTGAGGCCTCTGATCTGCTCGGCCCTCAGGATGATCAGAAAAAAGCCCAGGACGAAGGATGTAAAAATATTTTATACCCTTTGGAGCATTGTCTTCATCATTACACTTATTTTGGATCAAAGTGTACAGAACCAGAAATCTTCCCTTCTGTCTGGTTGTATTAGGGGTGTCCTTTATAGCCAAACACCAGACAGGGTGTTACCAGTATGTACGTTCAAGGAAATACCAGACAGGATACAGGAATATACTTCATTTTGTAGATATAAAAATGTTAACTAAACAGTAAAAACATGAAATCTTAAAACTGTACAACAAAAACACGAAATCTTTGAGTAAATGCAAGCTTAAAATCATAAAATATCACAAAATATTTCAGGTCCAAAATATGTAAAATATATATTTCCACTTTCTTTAAAGAGTTAAACTCCTTAGTCATGATTTGTTGTACTTACTGATATTTTCCATTTTCAACATCGATTGACCTTGACTGACCTAGGCCAATTCCAACATCACAGATTCTATGCGCTTGTGTAGAAACATTATTGGAAAAATGATCTATTGATGCAACATTATTGAAAAAAAAATGGTTTTAAAATTGATGCAATATATACATGCGTGTGTGTGTACATATATACTTATATATATATGTATATACATACATAGCATAGGCAATATCCTTGAGACATCTGAACATGTTTTCTTACTCGAGAGGATCACACAGCCTTCTTCCTTTCTCATCTGAAATGTCGCCTGTCTGACATCAACATAAATCAGTCAATTTATTTAATAATCAGATCACAAATTAAGTAACTCAGCTGAGGTCTCTCTGGGCCATCCACGTCACACAGGAAGTGTAGCATCAGAAAGAAAACTGAGTTACAGCTGCAGAGATCCTTTTAGGGATCCTGGGCGGACACATCACACTATACTTTTGTACAATAATTTCTATCACAAGCTGGTCTTCTGATTCTTGACCTTGCTGAGTTCTGACTCCCTGGTAACTGTTCACATCAGCAGTCAGCCACAGAGGCAGGCATTCAGCTCAGATAAAATGGACCTTTAGAAAAACAACAGGTAGGAAAACACATCTCTAAATATGGGTTATTATTATTGTATTACTTGTGAATGTGAGTTTGTTTAAATGAACCAGAGCATGTGTGTGTGTGTGTGTGTGTGTGTGTGTGTGTGTGTCACCCTGGAACCATCCTGACTCCCTCAAAACCTCTGATAACACACCACACACATGAGCCTGCCTTCATTAAGATGTATTGACCTTAGCTTTTGAAATATTAACAATTTAATCAGTCTTTAAACAATTCAGGACTTTTGAAGATAATATCAGGTATTTTTCTTTTTCTGTAGTTGAAAAAATGATGCATTTTACTTATTGTATGTGAAAAAGGAGACGCAGGAACTGTAGGTAATTTTGAAGTTATGTAACAAATGAAATGTTTATTGAAATTTAAACACGGTTTGTTATGCTTTGGAGAGTGGTGAAAATTAATTCTCAGTTGCTAACAGGGGGAAGTAGGGGCTTGTTTCTATAATACACTTTGTTCATTAGTTTAATACAGGGCAGATCATATTCTTGCTTTTTTTTGTCTTTTTCATTTAAGATGTTTTTTTGTATTTAATTGCTTTCTTTGACCAGTGAATGAAATATAAAGTGCAAATCAATCAGCAATTATTTAATTATTACAAACTATTATTACATAGTTTGTCCATGTCTGTGTTCCTGTAAGGTGTCCTTGGGTTTCTTGAAATGTGTTACATAAATAATTATAAAAGATATTATTATTAAAATTATTCTTAGGAGCCCCTAAAATTCATTGGCCCCCAGAATCATTCTAACCTATCCCCCTTGTTATATATATATATATATATATATATATATATATATATATATATATATATATATATATATATATATGTATATATATATATATATATATATATACATATATTCTTTGATTATTTATCTTTGTTATTTAGAAGTCAAACAAAACAATCTGTATATAAGTTTGATAAACAACAATAACAAAATACACAGGGATATCTTAATAGCTTACTTCAAGTGGCTACTTGTGGTTTGTGTTTGCTTTTGGGTTTAAATCCTATTTTTGTGTTCAGCTAACTCAACTTTGGTGAAATACTCACCACATCAGTCTAACACATCTTTAGGAGATTTAAACTACAGAAATGATTTTTTTTAATCATCAGTGAGGTCTGGTTTGTTTTTTATGGTGTTACTGTGGTATGTTTTTGCTGTTGTCTTCAGGTTATTCCTTTGTTGTTGTATGAAATTATACTTTGTCCTTTTTTTAAATCAACATTGTATCGTGAAGGTATGGTTTTATGAGTTTGTTTTTAAAAAGCTTCCTTTTCTCCAGAGTACGGTGGAGGATCAGTCGGTCCAGGAAAACTCTGAAAAATAAAACAAGATACACACAGACATGACATCATGATAAACAAATAGAAACATCAGAAATAACAGAAAGACAATAAAAACACCACAGTAACCACCAGAAACAAAGCAACACATACATAACACCACAACAAACCTGAAACATGACAAAGAAAACAAGCCAAATACATCAATTAAACACTGCAACAAAGCTTATGAACACAAAAACATAAAATCAAATACAAAACAACACAAACACAACATAAAAAACAAACAAACAAAACCATCAGCAAGAAGTATTGGAAATGATGAAGACAACAGAGACACCACAACAACCAAGAAAAGGCAACACAAACAAATGTGGACATTTTTAAAGCTGTAGCATCCAAATCGGATGAGGTTTCCCTGACAGAGACGCTGGAGACAATGAACTCGAATTTCTCTTCTGGTAGACATAAATACGTCACTACATCATGTCTGCTCTCTGTCCAATCAGAACCATTCCCAACCCCCAGACCTTGAATAAAGGCCAATAAACATGTTTTCATGTAAACCTCTATTCGGAATTACTATTTCCATGGAAACACAAAGGACAAAACTTTAATTCCAAATTATATAATTCTTAAACATTCATTCTGATTGAAAACATCATGTTACTGTGGCCATTATCATAATAAAATATTTATGCGAAAATAATTTCTTGTTATGTAGGTCATCTGCTTTACCTCACAGTGTTGTTTTGAGTCGGCTTCACCTATTAACGTTAACAATCCATGATCAGAGGATTTACCTGCGACAGGTGTTTTGGCCTTCCATCTCACAGATGAATTGATCCAGGATATTCTGGCTTAAACCAACACTGTGTCGTTTTTTCACCTTCATATAATATTTCTAAAGTCATTGTGATGGTATATCACCTTACAACAGGTTGAATGACACCTCTGTCATGGTCTGAGGGGGTCTGTATCACCTTCACTGACACTATGTAACTTTGAGGCGGATGGTAGGAACTGTTCCACAATTAAAAAAACTACAATCACTGATCTGGAGAAGCGGCTCTGCACCTCTGAACCAAAACACTCATTTGTATTCGTTAGCAATGTAAGTGGTGCAGGCCATGCTAGCATAAGCTTAGCTTCTTGTAATGACTGGGTCCCTGTCCAAGGCAAGATTAGCTGTAAGTCAAGACCCACTTGGCACCCCACCATCAACTCACATATTAAATAGGACTTCTCTTCTTCACGGCACACCAAATGTAGAAACACTAAAACATCAGATAATCAGATGTGGTCTCTTAAAAACTAGATCAATGAAATCCAAATCTTTACTGGTGAATGACCTTATATCAGAAAATAACACTGATTTATTCTGTTTAACTGAAACATGGCTGTGCCAGGAGGAATATGTCAGTTTGATTAAATCCACACATCCCAGTCATTTGCATATTCATATACCACAAGACACAGGCAGTGGAGGTGGTTAGCAGTAATTTATCATTGTCTCCTTATCAATACTATACCAAAGGCTAACCCTTATTCTGAAAGCTTTATGCTAAGCTTATTGAATACTGATTCAAAAACCTGCCATTCAGTCTTTTTGTGATAATATACCATCCTTCAGGCTCTTATTTGAATTTTTATCAGAATTCTGTGTTTATATCAAACTCGGACCTTAATTCTGATAAAATTGGCTGATTTTAACATCCATGTTAACAAAGAAAGTGATTGTATTAGCTCTGCTTTCATGTCCTTCGTAAACTCAGTTGGTTTTATTCAGACTGTTTGTGATGTGACACATCGTTTTAGCCACACTCTGAATCTTGTTCTAGCACATACAGATTGATTGACTGATCGATTAAACAACACAATAAAACAGGAACACAATGACAAAAAGTAAAATAAAAATAAAAAAAGGGCACAACATTCAACAACACCACAGATGACACAAAAAATATGTCACAAACATCAAGATTACCATGACATAAACACAACAGAAACAGCCCCTTCACAACAATAAAACAAACACAGCAACAGGAATAAAACATCACAAATGAGTTGTTATAGAAACATGTTTCAATAAAACCTACATCAAAACAGCAAAGCCATCACAAAAAACAACTGAAGCTAACAGCCACAAGACAAGTCCATGTCAAAGCAAAAACAAAACATATATCACCATTAAAATACTGCAGAGGACTGACCTGTGCAGGGGGGTGGGCCATGGAGGTGGTTGCTGCAGGGTAAGTGGGCAGACCCTGTGATGCCACAACAACAACAGAACCAGAGAAAACATAAATATAACAACAAAGAACAAGCACATAAGTTGAAGTCAGTTAGCACGAATGCATTTATGACAGTTGATTAATTTCATCTCAATTACAGGGTTGCTTTAGATATTTTGAAGTGGGGTTGCTCGAGACCTGTGACACGAGTAAATTTGCAAAAAATGAAGCGCACCAGCTTTGTTCGTGGGGGAAGATATCCAGGGGCGGATGGTAACCAGTACCTAGCAGTACATGGTGCCACTTAAAGCATCGTAATCAACCCAATGATAGGTTAGAAGTACTCAAATACCTGTGTTAGATGCTAAAGTGAGATTCTTTACAGGGTTATACTTTTCCACGTCAAAGTTCCTGTGTTTTGAAATATTTAAAGGGCCATGTTTATTTTTTATTTATTTTTTTATTTAACCTTTATTTAACCAGATAAATCCCATTGAGATCAGGATCTCATTTACAAGGGTGACCTGGCCAAGAGGTCAGCAGCACACGCCAGATATCAATAAAATGAAAAATAAAATAAAATAGGTTCAGGCAATAAATTTTTCAGGACAGCCATGATTAAAAACACAGGCATTGTTCATAGGATTCTCGCTGTCTGGTGAGCAAGATGGAACGAAAATCTTTGAGTGACACCAGTTCAGCCATTTTCAGTTCAGTCTGAATCGTGTTCCAGGCTGTTGGGGCAGCATAAGAAAAAGCTCTTTTTCCAAAGTCAGTTCGGACTCTGGGCACATGTAAATGATAGACTGCACAAGAGCGTAAGGCATAGGTGCTCCTCGACTTCTGCAGCAGTGAGCACAGATAGGATGGTAATAATCCCAAAAGAGATTTATAGATCAGCAGCATCCAGTGGGTATACCTCCGGGAGCTCAAGGAGGCCCACTCAGCTTTAGCGTAAAGGTCACAATGATGAGTGAGACGTCCGCAGCCAGTAACAAAACGCAATGCACAATGGTATACAGTGTCTACAGTCTGGAGACATTTGGTTGAGGCACTCATGTATAGAACATCACCATAGTCAATCAACGATATATGTATCCTTCTGCTAGCAGCTCTTCTTATTAGATCAGGTCAGAGTTCTGTTGCACAGTCAGGTTGTGATCACTGGGGCACAAATCTATATAGATTTAACTCCCTGTATAATATGAAGAAGGGTCACTCCTGTATTTATCCCAGACACATAAAAAGCAAATTTAATCGCCAAATTTCCAATTCTACCACATTCCTCCTCGTGGGCATAAATCTGGCTTCCTCTAGCAACAAAGTGTTGTGTTCGCAGTGCCCATTTTGCTAAAATTACTTGCCGAGGAAAACTTAAACTCTGCTATGAATCTTACTGTATCGTTTTGTCAAACATAGCTTTTTGAGTAGTTTAACCCATAAGTGGGTCAATTAGGAGGGCTACGGTCGCACAACGTGCTGCCCTCCACCCCGGTTATCTTCCCCAGGAATAAAGTTCCTTTACACTAACCCTTTAACCTTTCTCAAAGTTTGACTTCTTAGGAGAGTGGTCTGACCTGTGGGGGGAGCTGAACCACAGTGGCTTGTGCAGAGTAACTGGCCTGAGCCTGAGGAGCCATTGGTGCGTTTCCTGGTACGATGTAGACAGGCTGCTGCTACAAAAACAAGAAAGAGCCTTAGTTCATTTCATGCCTCTGTACACATCTAACAACATAAATACAGTTAAAATTTAGATGCATCAGTGCTAAAGAAAACAAAAACAGTCAACCAATCATATTTTTGTTGATTCAATGACATCACATGAAACTCACGTCGTGGCAACAGTCACAGGTGGATTTACAGAGAAATGCTGAGACGACTATTGTTATGATGAACTCCATGATATGAAACACTGTCAAGACACCGCTCATACCCTTTAGATGTGTCTGTAACACAAACACACACATGCTGGTATCAAATCATACTATGAATAAAAAGAAGAAACAGTTTCTGTTACTCAATATATGACCATCAGGATGAGCTGTGAAAATAATCAGCATCATTTTCTGATTATAAGTTGGATTTTGTTTTGTCTTTTCTTTTAAAAAAATATTTAGGCTATTTGGGGTTATGTAGTTTGGTTCACCAAAACTTTGTAATGATGTACTGCGACATTATTCAATAAATACCATATAAGCAGATGCATTTGCCGTTTCACTATGTGCAGCTTCAGCTGAAATATTTCTTTGACTTCTAAAGTCACTTTTTTATCCCATGGTTTAATAACCAGTCGTTTTGTTGGCAACTGAAAAATTCAAATATATCAAAAGCCACTAAATATGAGGTTTCTCATATTATCTTTGTGGCTCACACTGTCCCTGTCTCTCTTTATCTGACATCCAACTTGTCCATTGTTTCCTCTTGCATTGAGCAACTCATAGTCAGCTACTGAGAAGATGTTAGCTGCTTTGGCTAAGTACTCTGGTCATAGTTGACTTTAAATGTGTTTTGATTGTTTTGTTCTGAAAATTACTGTGAAAAATCACAGTTTTTGTACACACTCATCTGTAAGTTTGGTTTTTGGCAGCAGGAGGGATAAAGGCTGTACAGATCAGGCCGTATCATCGACATTTAGAAATAAAGTCACTGGCTGCAAATGTTTTAGTCTCTGCATGTCTGCCGTTCAGAGTTCTGTGATGCCTCTCTACTGTGTAACCCTACTTCATGTTTTTATCCTGCAGGGAAATTTCCTGGTATAGTTGCGACCACATCACTTGATCAACGACTGAGCTACTGAAAAGATACTTACCGGTAACTCAGAAACCAACAGGACTAGCACAAAGCTACTGGAAAGTGTTGTTATACATTGTTGTTTGTACAGTCATAACTGCCCTTTACCACTCATTGTTTGTTGCCATATTATATGATTATTGATTATGTTGTTTAATGAACTGATTTTTTTATTTATGATTTCTTGATAGATAATAATCTGACAGAATTTTGCCAGTTACATTTTTTTTACAGACATGTTATTCAATGACATAAATAATTTCATATGATTGTTTGGGGCACAGTTTTACAGAAATAAGCCATTCACATATTCCAGACAAAATCCTCATCTATGAAATGATTACCTCGTACTTGTCGCAATTATAGAAGTCATCAGGATAGCAGAAAATAATCAATACTGTATCAAAAAAATACAAGATGATTGCAACACCTGCAGCTACTGTGGCAATCACGTTGAAAACCAGAGTGGTGTTCATCTGGGAATGAGAAGTTAAATAAAGAAGTTTGTACATGTTAGAAATAAAGACTACAAATCAAATATCACAACAAAAAGCAACATGACAAAAACTCAACAAACACAACTACACATCAAACAGCACAACAACTAACAAACTGTATCTACGCTACATTAAATACATCAAAAAGACAATCAACATGTCAAATGATACAACACACCACACAACACTTTAATAACACAAGCATGATTAATAAAACAAACCAATGGAGTTCTACTGATTTACTCTTTTATGTGTTTAATGGATCTAAATCATTTTATTTTTTACTTTTTATTTGATAAAGGACGTGTCTAGAATTTTGGCTGATAAACCTGATTTTTTTAATACTGTGGTGTTTTTAGATATTTGAGTGTTTAACTCTCACTCTGTCCCCTTCGTGTCCCCTCACACCCTTTGTTTTATCTTTAAGGTGAGTTCTGATGTTTTCACACATTTATATGTACTTAATTTAGCTTGCAGATATTGCAAAAAGGCTTCTTACTATTAAACAATGACGTCTTGATGGTCTCGTTCTGAGGTAAAGTAACAGGAGTGCAGGTGTCCGTCTGGGACAGAGCGAGCAGTAAACACTGGTGGCTCCAAAAAACATCAACGTTTAAAAGTTACTGTCATTTAAAAACAAAATCTCAAACAGGTCTTTTGGGAAATGTTTGAGATTTTGTTACCAGGGGCAGGAAACAAATGTGGCCCTCCGACTCCCTTATTTCAACCCATCAGGTGATACAGAATGTCATGAAATGTGAAAAAGTATCTGTTCTTACTTTTTTGTGAGCTCCTTTACATGGAGTACTCAATACGTGAATTTAAAATATGATATAAATACAAGTCAAATATACTTTAATAACCATTAAATGTTCTGCAACTTGCAATAAAGTAATGACTGAGACTGACTTTACTTTGGTGTTTTTGGTTATTTAATCACAAATGACTGCTTATATTTAGGTTTTGATGTACAAATGTTGACATAGTAACTTCTCCCTTGTGTTTGTTGAATTCCTGAAAGCAATTTATGAAATTCAGAGTTGTCTTTGCCTTTACCACAGACAAAATACACATGGAGCACAAATAAAAATAATCACATTACAATGGTTATTGCTCTAACAATAGAGCTGTCAGGTTATAATGTGAGAGTAGAATGTCAGGGCAATAATGACATCACTAATTTTAATGTGATACTCCTCTGTAAATACACACAATAACCCAAACTGAGTATTCTGGGAAAATGTGGAAACAGTTACTCACCAGACAACGGTTGGAAGATTTCCCAGCAGCCACTGTGAGTGAGCCAGCAGTGATGTACTAAGAGTGAGATTAAAAAGAAGAGAATTCATTTCTTTTTCTGCATTCATGCTGTTCCTTTGAAATTTCACTTCACCATTAAACTATGCATGAAAATAAGAAAAACTTTCTTTTAAACTCTGAATTTGTCATGAAACTTACAAACCCAGCTCCCCACACGAAGAAACCGCTGAACGCCTCAAGGGAGTCAGCTCCAACTGCTGCGACCACACCGCATAAAAACACCATCAGACCAATCATGATCTGGACACTCTGTGGACACCACAGAGGAAAAGGTTATGTGGATATCTCACACAATAACAGTACCCGAGATAAACAGGATGTTAAAAATAAAGTAAAGTTCAAAAATGAGGGTGAGAGGAACAGACTGTCACATAAAAATATTCAAATGGTGGTTTGGTCCTTCTCAATCTGTTCTATTATCAGTGCAGTGTCAGAGATGAATGGTCCTGTTTCTCTGTTTTGAAAAGAATTTCATTGGATAATGTTTCTGTAGCTGACCTTCCTTTTGCATATTTAACATCTATCCATCCATCCATCTATCCATCTATCTATATTTACACATGTGTTCATATATATATATATATATATGCACCTCTAACATGTAGACAGATAGATGTTAGGGGTGCAACGATACACATAATTCACGGTTCGGTTTAGTTTGGTTCAATACGTTTCTGTCACGGTTCGATACTTTTTCGATACAAAACATAAGAAATTTCGATGCCTTTTTTTACTTGTGGTTTATTAAAATAACTAACATTTGTTTCAACTCAGAGTACATTTTCATTCAACTGAATAAAATGTAACTCTTGCAGCTAAACCAGGCACATTCTTCGGTACATACTTAGAATCTTAAAAAAACAAAAACATCACCATGTAAAAATAAGAATAAGTACAAAAATAAATGTATCTAATAGAGAAGTCACCCATCTTAGGTGGTGCATTCTTAGCAGCAGAGGAAATATTACAAATAACTAGCTATAAGTCTATCAAGTGTCCGTGCCATGTCCTGAAACCCAGTGTTATCCACTACAGAACAGGGTCTCATGTCGACAGCAAACAAAAAGTAGTTATTGCCCGGTCGATTTCCTTTGCCCTCTTTGAATCATGTGCCAATGGCTGTCTAAATGACTCAGGTAAAGTGACCCCCACACTGGAGAAGCATCAGACATCTCACTCTAAAATAGTGCAGTCCTAGGGAACAGCTCAGAGTTAAAATACCTTAATAGTCTTGAGTATTCATTGTATCCTGCACAGACTCAGGACACCCCAGCAAAGTAGCCCCAGAGCATAACAGAGCCCCCAACTTGTTTCAAAGTAGGCACAGTGTTTGCTTCTTTGCATGCTTCACTTTTGCATCTGTGAATATAGACCTGATGTGACTTGCCAAAAAACTCAATTTTTTATGCATTTTATGCAATATGCATTTTGGCAAATTCCAGTCTCACTGTGTTATGATTTGCTTTTAATGGTGATGTTCTCCATTAAGTCCACTTTGGCTCAAACAGTGACGGATGGTGTGATCTGATTCTGGTGTATCTTGACCTTGGAGTTCAATTTTCCATTTGCTGCCACATCTAGGGAGGTTGGCATCAGTCCTGTGGACCTTTAACTTCTGAATAATATGTGCAGCTGTAGTCACAGGAACATCAAACTGCTTGGAGATGGTCTTATAGCCTTTACCTTTAACATGCTTTCTATAATTTTCTTTCTTATCTCCTGAGACAGCTCTCTCCTTAGCTTTCTGTGGTCCATGTTCAGTGTGGTACACACCATGAGACCAAAAAGCACAGTGACCACTTTTCAGCCTTTAAATAGGCAGAATGACTGATTACAAGTTTGAAGACACCTGTGAAGCTAATTACAGTACACACCTGAGTTTAACATGTCATATGGTCAAATCATATTCAATCTTTTCCACGGTGAACAACATTTTGTCCAGGCAAGTTCC
The DNA here is from genome assembly GCA_036419115.1 of Scarus forsteni. Classification (NCBI taxonomy): domain Eukaryota; kingdom Metazoa; phylum Chordata; class Actinopteri; order Labriformes; family Labridae; genus Scarus; species Scarus forsteni. The sequence goes on from JAZDUH010000112.1 coordinate 6,596,357, forward strand.
CTTAGTTTTTTTTAACAATTCTGTTGCACCAATATTCAAAAGCAATGTCTTATTTTTATGACTTAATTTTTTATTTATTTGTTTATTTAAAAGGGCCATGCAAGACAAAGACGGTCAAGCCAGAGTTAGCTAAAAGCTAATTTACATCTGCGGTCCCTGGGCAGGAAACAGAGAAATGTACAATACAGTAATAAATTAAACAATACAACAATAGAAAACAATGACAAAATACAAAAGTTATGAACCAGATAAATTAGCATTTAAAATACAAACATTCAATAATAGTTCATGGTTAACAGCACACTAAAATATTTCATTGTTCTTGTCTGTGTTCAGAGATTCCATCAATGGTCACATGATTGTTTTTGCTTTAGCCATGATTTCAGTTTGCTTTTAAAAACACTGAGCGGAGTCCCTAATTTGTGTAGGCATCAAGTTCCATTTCTCTGCTGCTTTAACTGAGAAAGCAGACTGACTAAAAGCAGATTTCCTTAGTTTAACTGTGCAGTCTCCTCTTGCTGATGCCCTGGTTTCTCTGCAATTGTTCGCGCAGAGTAGCACACATTGTTTAAGTGGTGGTGGGGCTTAGTCATGAATTAATTTGTGCATCAAGCACATATCTGTATAATAAAGAAAACTGTCAAAGGTCATTAAGTTATACTTATAATAATAATAATAATAATAAACTTTATTTGTATAGCACCTTAAAAAACATTTGTTTACAAAGTGCTTTGACGGCAATCAGGAACATGAGAAACAAAGCACATGAGATTAAACACAAGGAAAAAAGAACAACCGAAAAAGGTTCATTAAAATCAAAGAACAATTAGGACATACACAAACAGCATAATGAAGTTGAGAAAGTTCCAGAACACATAAATCAGTTTAACCCCAAAAGTAGTCAGTGATGTCACTAAACAGGGACACAGAGGAGGCCCTGACCCCGTGGGGCCGGAGACACAACACACCAGGATACAGCACACGCAAGAGGCTGAAGACTCAAGTGTAAACACTTGCCTATGTTACACCGAACCACCCTGATGGTTCAATGTAACACAAACAAGTGCCATGTCCAGTGACTCCAGCCCCATGACTCAAAGGCCCCCTCCAAGTCTCATAGGGACCCAGACAATACAGGAACACTACTACTAAAATGAGACCATGAGGACCAAATAAAAAACAAAGCAATATAAAAAGACAACATAAAATACTAGAGATGAAAAAAAAGAGACAGAACAATAACACAGTGACCTTAAAAGATTTCTATAAAGAGACTAAAAGTATGATGCAAAATAAAACAATCTGAATTAAAAGTAAATAAAGACACCAGTCTGTTAAAATAAGAAATAAGAAGCCAATAAAAGATTAAGCTAAAATTATGAGGAAAATACCATCAAATAAAAGGATAAAAAAGACTGAGACACAAATAAAAGGAAAAGAGACTAAAACACAGAGAAAGAAGGAAAATAAAAGACTAAAAAGACAAAAGACTAAAAGGAGACGGCATCACATAAAGCAATTCTGTAAAAGTGAGTTTTTAAAAGTGACTTAAAAGAAGCAACAGACTCCGCACACCTTATCTCCTCTGGCAGGTCGTTCCAAAGTCGAGGAGCTCTGATGGAGAAAGCTCTGTCACCTTTAGTTTTGAACCTCGACTTTGGAACGACCAGGAGGCCCTCGCCAGAGGACCTAAGGCTGCGAGCTGGCTGATAAGGAGTTAAAAGCTCTGAAATATAGCTGGGGGCCAAGCCCATGAGTGATTTAAAAGTGATCAAATAAATCTTAAAATCAATTCTAAAACTGACAGGAAGCCAGTGGAGGGGGGCTAAAACTGGAGTGACGTGATGCCGTCTACTAAAACCCGTTAAAAGCCCAGCAGCTGCATTCTGGACTAGTTGGAGGCAAGAGAGATTTTTTATTTATACCGGGGAGGAGAGAGTTGCAGTAGTCCAGTCGGGAAAAGATTAGGGCGTGAATTATTTTTTCCAGATTTTGAAGGGTGAGGATATTTTTGATTTTTGCAATTGACTGCAGGTGAAAGAAACAGGACTGGACAATTTTACTGATGTGGGTGGAGAAGGACAGATCAGAATCAAAAATTTCTTCTAAATTTATTGCTGATTGTTTAATGTTTGGTGAAAATGTGCCAAGACTAGACTGTATTAGGGGGGAGTTGTTAATGTTTAACAGGATTATTTCGGATTTTGTATCATTTAGTTGCAGGAAATTTTCTGCCATCCAACAATTGATGTCCCTAAGACAGTCCATGACAGAAGCTAGGCTCCGTGGGTCCTCAGGTCTCAGGGGAAGGTATATCTGTGTGTCGTCTGCGTAGCAGTGAAAGGAGACTTGGTGGCGCTGAATTATTTGGCCAAGGGGCAGCATGTAAATAGAAAATAAAATTGGACCTAAAACTGAACTCTGCGGTACACCACAGGCAATGGCAGCAGTAGAGGAGCTGTGGTTGCCTATGGTGACCGCACAGGTTCTATCTAAAAGATATGACTGAAACCAGCTAAGTGCAGTGCCCCTGATACCCACCCAGTTTCTAAGACGATCGATTAAAATGGCGTGATCAGCTGTGTCAAAAGCTGCACTGAGATCTAAAAGAATTACTTCTTAATGATGTTACAATAGTGATAGTCCCTTGGTTTTTTATCCAGAGTTTTCAGAGATTGTTTATAGAGGCTGTATAATGGTTTGAGAGTGGTTGCTCCAGCCTGAGACCAGCTTGTGATACAGTAAGATAACTGAGAAAAAATCATTGAGTGCATGTAAAGTTTAGCAGCAGATAAAGGTAACTGATGTCCAACATGTCTGAAATTCGTAAGACTGGCTCTCACATTTCTACAGACATTTTTTACATGTTTCTTAAATTTTAGATTGGAGTCAATAGTTATACCCAGAAATTTGAAATGTTTAACAATCTGTATTACCTCTCCATTTACAGTCATATCGGGTTGAGTTGTGTTGTTTCCTCTTACAGAAAAATACATCCCTACAGTTTTGCTCACATTAAGCATCAGACAGCTGTCAGTTAGCCAGTCTGAGACATTGTTTAATGCTGCAGAGATTTTGGATGCATCTAGTTCTTTTGTTTTTGCATGGGTATATATAACCGTATCATCTGCGAACATTTGGGTCTGTACCTCATAACAGATCATGGGTAAATCATTAATGTACAAACAGAATAAAATTGGCCCAAGGATTGATCCTCATGGCACGCCGATACTACAATGAAAAAAAGATGAACACGTGTCTTCAATCTTTGTACACTGTTGCCTTGAGCATAAATATGACTCCATCCATTTCAGTGCTGTATCAGAAAAATTAAACCTTGAAAGTTTAGACAACAAGACATTATGATTAACGGTATCAAAGGCTTTTTTAAAATCAAGGAAAACAGCAGCAACAACACCTCCATTATCAAGAAAAGATATAGCTTGTTCTATACAGTAGCAAATTGCTGTCTCGGTTGAGTGGCGCTTCCTGAAACCAAATTGTACTGGGTGCAATGGAAAGTGGCTGATACTTAAATAGGCTATCAGTTGGTCACAGATGACCCGCTCTACAACTTCGGAGATAACTGGGAGAAAACTTATGGGCCTATAGTTTGCTAGGTTACTCTTATTTCCTGCCTTGAAGATGGGAGTTATGACTGCTGACTTCCAAGCTTGGGAAAGTGGCATTGTTTTATTGACAAATTTACAAGGTGACTAATAGGAGCACTGAGGTTACTTTTGTTTTTCTTTACAAATGTAGGATCACAATCAAAAACATCTTTAGCCTTAGAGGTTTTAAGCTGGTTCAGGACTTCAACTAGCGAAGGTTCCAGCACTTCGGAGATGGTAAATACAGGGAAGTCACCATTTGGTGAAGAGATGATTGTATTTCTTGACCCAAATTTTAAGTACATTTTACTTATTATTACTTCTGTCAGTTTCAAGTCACTTTCAGTGACCATTGTGGGTTTTTCTTACTTTAATGCAACGATACCAACAGTTTTGTCTGTGCAAATATATTCATACAAGGATAAAATATTAAAGTTCTTTCAGCAGTTACAAAAGGAGTTTCATCTTGTAAACATCTGTATCGAGTAGGATGAAATAGCTCTTTATTGTCCCTATACAAAAACTTGTTGGGCAACATAATTTTAACATTGTAACATATTTTCAAATCCTCTGTGGCAACAAAGAACACAAATATATATATATATATATATATACATATATATACATTCATATATATATATATATATATAAATATATATATATATATATATATATATATATATATATATATATATACACACACATATATATATATATATATATATATATATATATATATATATATATATATATATACACACACACACAACTACTAATAGATAAAAACAAATAAATATCTAAATTCAACTTTAGATTATAAAAATGGGGCAAACATCATAATTTTTGATAGAAATATAATAAAAATAACACTTAAAAGAAAATTCTTACATCAATAGCTATGGCATTGTACCACCAAAAACACTACTTTTAAGCATTCCATGTTTTCTTTTCTGTTTTGCTTTAAACACATGATACATACAAGAGTTAATACTTGATTGCATAACCATTGTTTTTGATGACTGCAGCCATGCGTCTTGGCATGCTCTCCACCAGCTTCTGACATTGTTCTGCTGTGACAGCAGATTCCTGTTGGACAAATTCAAACAAATTTTCTTTGTTTTTGGGCTTGTGGTTCTCCATTTTGAGTTTGATGATTTTCCACAGGTTTTCAATTGGATTAAGATCTGGTGATTGAGCAGGCCAAGGCATGGTGCTTGAATGTTGTGGTTCTCCATCAGGCTTTAACTGACCTTGCCGTGTGGCAAGGGGCATTATCTTGTTGGAAAATCCAGTCATTGAGGCAGGAAAGAGTTTTCCAGCTGATGGAAGAAGACTGTTTTTCAAGGGTAGTCCTGTACATGACCTGGTTCATTCGGCCTTCACACAATTGCATTTGCCCTGTTCCTCAGACTGAAACAACCCCAGATCATGACTGATCCACCCCATGTTTTACTGTAGGGGCAAGACAGTCTGGGATGTAAGCTTCTCCAGGCTTCCTCTAACCAGTAAGTTGGCTGGAGTGGGCATCAATTCAAAATTGGATTCATCACTGAAGAACCTTAGCCCAATCATCAACAGTCCAATCCTTGTGGTCTCGAGCAAAAGAGTAACGGGCCTTCCTCTGCCTTTCATTGATGAAGGGCTTCTTGTGCTCTGTGTGACTTCAAACCAGCTTCAACAAGTCGGTTTTGAACTGTCCTTGCTGAACAAGTCACATTTCTCGACAGTGCCCACTCATTTTTAAGGTCCCTGGAGGTCTGGCAGCGATTCCTGACACAGGAGCGGATGAGTGCCGCAGTCATCTCGTGGGGTAGAAAGAGCGTTTCCTGCCACGGCCAGGTAGCAATTTGGTAGTGCCATGTTCAGCTTGTTTTTTTTGTTGTAATGAACGGCTGTCTTGGAGATCTTCAGTTTTTTCGCTACCTGTCTCTCACTCATGCCAATTTCCAGCAGTGCCAAGATGGCTGCCTTTGTGGCTTCACATAATTCTTTTGTTTTAGGCATTATGTGAGAGCTGACAACTTCTGAGTTGTGCTACGGCTTGAATGTAAGCAGGAAACCACTCTAGGCCTTTGCATGTGCAGTGCTGCTTGTGACATGAAATGGCCTCTTATATACCCTGGGAATCAATTAAGCTTAAGAATGTCAAATAGGACATAAAGTATTATGTGACCAGCTGCATTTTTCGTTGTGTTCATTGTATTATACGTTTAGTGGTACCAGATATTAGAATGAACAAGAAATTGAAGAAAACAAGGGTGGTCTAATAATTTTTTCCATGACTGTATATATATATATATATATACACACACACACACAACTACTAATAGATAAAACAAATAAATATCTAAATTCAACTTTAGATTATAAAAATGGGGCAAACATCATAATTTTTGATAGAAATATAATAAAAACGACACTTAAAAGAAAGTGATTTCTTACTGTTATGAGTATGACTTGTCTTTCAGTTTTGTGATACATGCTTAATGTTTTATATGTTTATGATCTCATGTCAGAACAGCAGAACAAAAAA
>JAZDUH010000112.1:6607500-6840000 GCA_036419115.1 Scarus forsteni
CTGGAGACAATGAACTGGAATTTTTCTTCTGGTAGACGTAAATACGTCACTACATCATGTCCACCCCCTGTTCAATCAGAACCATTCCCAATCCCCAGACCTTGAATAAAGGCCAATAAACATGTTTTCCATGTTAACCTCAATACAGAATTACTATTTCCAAGGAAACACAAAGAACACAACTTTAATTCAAAATTATTAAATTCTTAATAATTCATTCTGATTAAAAACATCATGTAACCGTGGCCATTATCAATCCTAACAGTCAATTCATGTCTCAGAAATCATAGTTGTGCCCTGATAACTCGAGCTGACTTAACGTGTTAGGTTTATCTGTTTGAAGTGCCACATTTAAATAAAAAAAGGACTTCAAGTACACAATAATAAAATATCACAAATGTGTTGTTATAGAAACATGTTTCAATAACACATACATCAAAACAACAACACCATCACAAAAAACAACAACAGACACAAGCAGCCACAAGACAAGTCCATCTCAAAGCAAAAACAAAAGATATATCACCACTAAAATAGTTCAGAGGACTGACCTGTGGAGGGGCATAGGCCATGGACGTGGTTGCTGCAGGGTAAGTGGGCAGACCCTGTGATGCCACAACAACAACAGAACCAGAGAAAACATAAATATAACAACAAAGAACAAGCACACAAGTTGAAGTCAATTAGCACAAATGCATTTATGACAGTTGATTAATTTCATCTCAATTACAGGGTTGCTTTAGATATTTTGAAGTGGGGTTGCTCGAGACCTGTGACACAAGTAAATTTGCAAATAAAGGAGCATGCCAGCTTTGTTCCTGGGGGAAGATATCCAGGGGCGGATGGTAACCAGTACCTTGCAGCCACTAAAAGCATTGTAATCAACCCACTGGTAGGTTAAAAGTACTCGAATACCTATGTTGATGCTGTCTTACTGTAGATGCTACATTAAGATTCTTTACAAAGTTTTACACGTCAAAGTTCCTGTGTTTAGAAATATTTAAAGGGCCTTGTATACTTCTGCTAGCAGCTCTTCTTATTAGATTGGAGGCCTATATCACGAAACATGGTCAACTTATCCCCGGTAACTCACATCTATCCAGGATTGAGTAACCGCAACAATGGCAATAAGGATAACAGATAGCACGATGCAAGTTGTCAACATGGTAACTCAATCCAGGATTGTCTCATCAAGAAACGTGAATGCGCACGTATAAGGGAAGGGCTCAGGCAGCTGACCAATCGTGATCATGAGCGGAGAACACGCTGAGAAGCGCCGGGAATGCACTGACAGAGCTCTGTATTTCACATGTGAAGAGCGGCGTCTGATAATGTTAAAATGTGAGGATGAAAAAGCCAGAACAATGGAGAAAGGAAACAGCAGCTCTCAATCACAGACAAAATGCATGGCGGACTGTGAAAATGCACAAATTACTCATCATTGGGTAAATCTGACACTCATGAATCTCGTGAAGCAATATACTGTGAAAGTGTGTTGCATGTCTGACAATTATCACCCCATTTCCACAGATGTAATCCCTCTGTAGTGAGGAGGTCGTGGGAGCAGATAAAAAATAAATACAAAAACATAACTGTGTCTGATAGGTTGGTCTGTTTCATGTCATATCAGCTAAATTTAAGATTTAAGTCATCGGCACAATTAAATCATAAAAACACACTGAGCTGATGTCTGACCCAAATTAACAATTTAAAAATCAGCAAGAAAAAAAATCCCTCAAACACAATGAATAAAGTCCAGGAATGACATGATGGAATAATGTGCTGTTTCACATAAGAATTACATCCCTTTTATTTGTCAAGCACTTTATGGTGCATTTGAATGTTTGAAAGGGGCTATAGAAGTGAAGTTTATATAGCAGGCGATGCACAATAACAGCGGGATAGTTAGTCACCGCTCCTGCGGGTCACACGGGGAATAAACGGCTCCATCTGTCACACAGGTATAGAAGATTCTTGGCCTCGAGAACCGGTACGTCTCATATCGCATTGACCTAGTGGGTCAAATTGGCATTGTGGCACTCTTTCTCATCTTCATGCTCGTCTCAAGAGTTGTGGGCCTCCTTCTACCAGGTTCAGGAGAAGAGGGCAGGTCATTGATTCGGAGAAGCTGATTGGCTAGTGCAAGGGTCATTTTACAGGATCAGATTCAACCTCCAACTTATCCTGCTCCGGAGCAGGTTAGCCATTCAGAGTAAGTCACCATGGTGATCTACTTCGATAAGAAATGAACCGGCTTCGTGCTATCGATAAATCAGGGTTAACCCTGAAGTTATCTCGCTAAGACATTAATCCTGCTTCATGATATAGGCCTCAGGTCAGAGTCCTGTTATGCAATCAGGTCATGGTCACTGGTCACTAAATTAATACAGATTTAACTCCCTGTCTAATATGAAGAAGGGCCTTTATTTATCCCAGACAGATAAAAAGCAAATTTAATCGCCAAATTTCCAGTTTCACCACATTCCTAAATCTGGCTTCCTCTATCAACAGTGTTTTGTTCACAGTGCCCATTTTGCTAAAATTAATTGCCAAGGAAAACTTAAACACTGCTATGATCACTGTATTGTTTTGTCGAGCCAACATAACTTTTTGAGTAGTTTAACCCATAAGTGGGTCAATTAGGAGGGCTACGGTCGCTCAGGGGGTGCTGCCCTCCACCCCCTGTTATCTCCCCCAGGGATAAAGCTCCTTTATCTGCTCGAGCAAACTCATTCTGAAAAGCCCAAACTAACCCTTTAACTGTTCTCAAGGTTTGACTCCTTAGGAGAGTGGGGCTGACCTGTGGGGGGAGCTGAACCACAGTGGCTGGTGCAGAGTAACTGGGCTGAGCCTGAGGAGCCATTGGTGCGTTTCCTGGTACGATGTAGACAGGCTGCTGCTACAAGAACAACAAAGAGCCTCAAATTATTTCATGCCTCTGCACACATCTAACAACATAAATACAGTTAAAATTTAGAAGTATCAGGGGGTGCTGGTTTGGCGGAGTGGTTAGCAACCAGGCACCCCATGTACTTGCTTCTGCCGGTCTGGGTTCGAATCCAACCTGTGACCAGTTTGCAGAGTGTCCTCCCCTACTCTCTCACCCCCTTTCACAAGCCTATCCACTATCTCCCTCCTATCAATAAAGGCACAAAATGCCAAAAAAATACATAAAAAAAAAAAAAAAAAAAAATTTAGAAGCATCAGTGCTAAAGGAAACAAAAACGGTCAACCTATCATATTTCTGTAGAATTAATGACATCATTTGAAACTCACCTCGTGGCAACAGGTACAGGTGGATTTACAGAGAAATGCTGAGACAACTATTGTTATGATGAACTCCAGGATATGAAACACTGTCAAGACACCGCTCATACCCAGCCTTTGTGTCTGTAACACAAACACACAACACATGCTGGTATAAAATCATACTACTAATAAATAGAAGAAATAGTTTGTTACTCATTATATGACCATCAGTATTAATCTTGTTATTGTTATTTTCAGGGCAACCAATTATATGTTGGATTTTGTTTTGTCTTTTCTTTTTTTAAAAATATTCAGATAGTTTTGGGTTATGTAGTTTGGTTCACCATAACATTGTAACGATGTTTTGTGACATTACTCAATAAAGACCATGTAAGCAGATGTATTTGCTGTTTTACTATGTGCAGCTTCAGCTGAAATATTTCTTTGACTTTTAAAGTCACTTTTTTATCACATGGTTTAATAACCAGTCATTTTGTTGGCAATTATTTATTGCCATATCATATGACTATTTAGTGTTGTTTTAATGAACTTGTTTTTTTATTTAAAATTTCTTGACAGATGTGTTATATGGTTGTACATAGCCATGTTATCTGACTGATTTTTGCCTGTTACATCATTTTTTATAGACAAGTTATACAATTATATAAATAATTTTATGTAATTGTTTATAGCACAGTTTTAAATAGATAAGCAATGCACATCCTCCAGACAAAATCAGCATCTACTAATTGATTACCATGAACCTCCAGCACTCATAGGATTCATCGGGGTAGCAATGAATCACCACTGTTGGATCAAGAATATACAAGATGATTGCAACACCTGCAGCTACTGTGGCAATCACGTTGAAGGCCAGAGTGGTGTTCATCTGGAAAATAAGAAGTTAAATAAAGAAGTTTGGACATGTTAGAAATGAAGGCCACAAATCAAATATCACAACAAACAGCAACATGACAAAAACTAAACGAACAACACAACTACACATCAAACAGCACAACAACTAACATACTGTATCTACACTCCATTAAATACAGTAAAAAGACAATCAACATGTCAATAATACAACAAACACACCAAACAACACTTTAATAGCACAATAAACAACATGAATAAAACAAACAATGGAGATATACTGATTTACTCTTTTATTTGTTTAATAGATCGAACTCATTTTATTTTTCACTTTTTACCATGATAAAGGACGTGTGTAGAATTTTGGCTTATAAACCTGAAATTTTTTAATACTGTGGTGTTTTAAGATATTTGAGCAGCGTTTATCTCTCACTCTGTCCCCTTTGGGTCCCCTCACACCCTTTGTTTTATCCTTAGGGTGAGTTCTTATGTTTTCACACATTTGTATGTGCTTAAGTTAGCTTGCAGATATTGCAGAAAGGCTTCTTACTATTAAACAATGACGTCTTGATGGTCTCATTCTGAGGTAAAGTAACAGTAGTGCAGGTGTCCGTCTGTCTGGGACAGAGCGAGCAGTAAACACTGGTGGCTCCAACAACCATCAACCTTTGAAAAGTTACTGTCATTTAAAAACAAAATCTTAAACAGGTCTTTTCGGTTATGTTTGAGATTTTGTTACCGGGGCAGGAAACAAATGTGGCCCTCTGACTCCCTTATTTCAACCCATCAGGTGATACAGAATGTCATGAAATGTGAAAAAGTATCTGTTCTTACTTTTTTGTTAGCTCCTTTACATGGACTACTAAATACGTGAATTTAAACTGCGATATAAATACAAGTCAAATATACTTTAATAACCATTAAATGCTCTGCAACTTGCAAAAAATTAATGACTTAGACTGACTTTACTTTGGTGTTTTTGGTTGTTCAATCACAAATGACTGCTTGTATTTAGGTTTTGATGTACAAATGTTGATATAATAACTTCTCCTCTGTGTTTGTTTTGTTCCGTTTGTTAAATTCCTGAAAGCAGTTTATGAAATTCAGAGTTGTCTTTGCCTTTACCACAGACAAAATACACATGGAGCACAAATATGAATGATCACATTACAATGTTTATTGCTCTAACAATAGAGCTGTCAGGTTATAATGTGAAAGTAGAATGTCAGGGCAATAATGACATCACTAATTTTAATGTAATACTCCTCTGTAAATACACACAATAACCCAAACTGAGGATTCTGGGAAAATGCAGAAACAGTTACTCACCAGACAGAGGTTGGAAGATTTCCCAGCAGCCACTGTGAGTGAGCCAGCAGTGATGTACTAAGAGTGAGATTAAAAAATATATATATAATTCATTTATTTTTCTGCTTTTGTGCTGTTCCTTTGAGATTTCACTTTACCAATAAACTATGCATGAAAATGAGAAAAACTTTCTTTTAAACTTTGAATTTGTCATAGAAACTTACAAACCCAGCTCCCCACACGAAGAAACCGCTGAACACTGCGAGGGAGTCAGCATCAACTGCTGCGACCACACCACATAAAATCACAATCACACCAATCATGATCTGGACAGTCTGTGGACACCACAGAGGAAAAGGTTATGTGGATATGTCACACAATAAAAGTACCCTAGATAAACAGGATGTTAAAAATGAAGTAAAGTTAAAAAATGAGGAGGAGTGGAACAGACTGTCACGTAAAAATTGTTACATACGTATACATACATACGTATCTACAGACGTGGACAAAATTGTTGGTATCCTTCCATTTTATTCTTTTCACTGAAAAATTGTTATCTCCTTCATAATAACAGTCTTCCCACCACAAAATCCTTTTTTGGAATAAATGATGTTTAACTGATACAATTTACATTTAAAAAACATTTTTATCTAAGAACTTATCTCATGTAGTGTTGCTTGACATTTTGTCCAATTAATGGCAGTTTTAAGTCAAAATTACATTTATATTCAAACATCTGATTTAATGTAATCTTACCCCCAAAGCAATCGGGTGTACCCGGCTGAAGGTGCTTATCCCTGTGCACATCTGCTGGGGGACCGGGCTACACACGACCCCACCCTGAGGAGGAGTTGGGTACATCTGGGTGACCACGACCACGCCACCCTGTTGAACAGGCACTGATGAAGACATTGTCCAGCTGAGACAACTGGAACAGCTGATGGGCTCTGAGGCTGTAGGTCCAGACGAGCTGAGAGTCCAAATGAGCTGATGATCCAACAACAAGCGTATGTGTGTGCGCGTGAGAGAGAGGGAGTGTAACGCCCTGCAAGTTAGAAACGAAACATAAAAAGATCCAAACCCCAAAACCAGCTGCAAGAGCAGAAACGCGCTGTAAGTTACAAACGCTTATATAAGCGGACCAGGCAGCTGATGATCCAACAACAAGCGGATGTGTGTCTGTGAGAGAGAGAGAGAGAGAGAAACGCCCTGCAAGTTAGAAACGAAACATAAAAAGATCCAAACCCCAAAAACTGTGAGAGCAAACACGCGCTGAAAGTCAGGAGAAAGGAACGAAAAAAGATCCAAACCCAAAAACCGACTGCAAGAGCAGAAACGCGCAGTAAGTTACAAACGCTTATATAAGCGGAGCAGGCAGCTCCCTCAGGAAAGAGAGAGGTGCGTCATTCAGGGGTCACAACTCAGAGGGTCACGTGGTTCACGGAGCTGCCAAATAAGTCCAAACAAAGCTTGGCGGGTCATTTAACCCCTTAAATCCTGCTTTATCATATTTCATTGACGGAGCACAGCCTGGGTCGTGTGGGTTGTCAAATTGAGTTTTATTTTGTAGTGTGATGTTTTTAACTTTTTTTTTATCCAAATTTATTGTTGACCCAGAGCTGATGAGCTCTGTAGACTTGGTCTACAATTGTTAGCACAGGGGAAGCACCAACTCTATTCTAAACGCAACTCTGTAGGTTCTGCTTCTCCTGGACATCTGGAAGGAAGAGTGGACAGTTGTTTTTAAAAGACTTTTATTCAGGACCACCTTAACTTGTTTTATCTAGTGGCTGCACATTTTTGCACACTTCTGGTTGCTTGGTGAACAGAGTGCTCCCCATTTGGACTGGGTAAAGTACAGGGGTTTTACCCCGTGACAGATGCATGCTTTTATCATACTTCTATATAATTCATATGATCAACAAATTAATAAAAACAAACAAAAATTATATACAGTGCATAAATGTGTCTACCCCCTATTAGAAGTACTCAATATTTAAATGAACAAAGAACAATTTCCAAAGTTTTGACACAGCTGAGTTTAGCATTTTTACCATTAGATGTAAGGATAAAATCATAAATAAAATCTAGCTTTGCTGGGGTGCTGGTTTGGCGTAGTGGTTAGCACTCCATGTACTTGCTTCTGCTGGTCCAGGTTCGAATCCCACCTGTGACCAGTTTGCAGAGTGTCTTCCCCTGCTCTCTCTCCCCCCTTCACAAGCCTATCCACTGTCTCTCTACTATCAATAAAGGCACAAAATGCCCAAAAATATAAATTTGAAAAAAAAAAAATCTAGCTTTGCTCCCAAGATTTGTGGTATAGCCGAGTATGTCATTGAAAATGTTGATTTTAAAAGGATGATAAAGATTTCTAACAAATCTGAAGAGGTGTACTCAGCGCACTGTATGTTAACTTTTATGGAAATTAAGATTTGTTTGGATTTCACTAGAAAGTAAAACAAACTGTTTGACTGTTTGGGTTGGAAGGAAGCACAAGTCCAGATTAGATTGGTAAGCCAACCATTTATTGACAATAGGTAAAGCAAAATATAAAAAATCACTCAGCTGCTGAGGCCTCTGATCTGCTCGGCCCTCAGGATGATCAGTAAAGAGCCCAGGATGAAGGATGTAACAATATTTTATACACTTTGGAGCATTTTCTTCATCATTACACTTATTTTGGATCAAAGTGTACAGAACTGTAAATCTACCCTCCTGTCTGGTTGTACTAGGTGTGTCCGTATTGGCCAAACACCAGACAGGGTGTTACCAATATGTACATTCAGTTCAGCTTGATCAGTATTATCAACAGGAACAGGAAACTAGAAGCAATATTGGAAATTCCAGACAGGAAACAGGAATAGACTTGATTTGTAGATATAAAAATGTTAACTGAATAGTAGAAACATGAAATCTTAAAACTGAACAACAAAAACATGAAATCTTTGAGTAAATGCAAGCTTAAAATCATAAAATATCACAAAATATTTCAGCTCCAAAATATAAGCATTTTATGGCTATTTCCGTTTTCTTAAAAGAGATAAACTCCTTAGTCATGATTTCTTGTACTTACTGATATTTTCCATTTTCAACATCGATTGACCTTGACTAACCGAGGCAAATTCAAACGTCACATATTCTACGTGCTTGTGTAGAAACATTATTGGAAAAATGATCGAATTGATGTACCATAATTATTGAAAAAAAATGGTTTTAAAATTGATGCAATATATACATGTGTGTGTGTGTGTGTGTACATATATACTTATATATATGTATATACATACATGGCATAGGCAATATCCTTGAGACATCTGAACATGTTTTCTTACTCAAGAGGATCACACAGCCTTCTTCCTTCCTTGTCTGAAATGTGGCCTGTCTGACAGACATAAATCAGTCAATTTATTGAAGTAATCAGATCACAAATGAAGTAACTCAGCTGAGGTCTCTCTGGGCCATCCACGTCACACAGGGAGTGTAGCATCAGAAAGAGACCTTTATGAAGATGTATTGACCTTATCTTTTGAAATATTTACAATATAATCAGTCTTTTAAAGATTCAGAACTTTCGAAGATTATACATTTGTCTTACTGTTTCACCTTTTTTCTAAAATTCCAGATTATTCTAACATGCTGTTTGGTAAAACAAAATAATAAGTTAACTAATCCTCACATCAATCTTGATAAGAGCCTTTGTTAGATTAATTTTATTTAATGATCGTCAACAGAGCCAAAAGAGCCCTGAATTTTTCTTTTTTGCAGTTAAAAAAAATGAAGTATTTTACTTACTGTATGTGAGAAAAGAGATGCGGGAACTGTAGGTAATTTTAAAGAGTTATCTCACAAATGATATGTTTATTGAAATTCAAACACCAGGTTTGTTCTGTTTTGAAGAGTGGTGAAAATTAATTCTCAGTTTCTAACAGGAGAAAGTAGGGGCTTGTTTAGCCTGCAGCAACTTTATTTAAAGTTTTATGTTTTTAATATACTTTGTTCATTAGTGTAACTCAGGGCAGATCATATTCTTATTTTCTTTTTTTGTCTTTTTCATTGAAGATGTTTTTTGTATTTAATTGCTTTCTTTGACCAGTGAATGAAATATAAAGTGCAAATCAATCAGCAATCATTTAATTATTACAAACTATTATTACATAGTTTGTCCATGTCTGTGTTCCTGTAAGGTGTCCTTGGGTTTCTTGAAATGTGTTACATAAATTCAGGATATTATTATTAAAATTATTCTTATGAGCTCCTATAATTCATTGGCCCCAGAATCATTCTCACCTATCCTCCTTGTTATATGTATGTATTCTTTGATTATTTATCTTTGCTATTTAGAAGCCAAACAAAACAATTTGTATATAAGTTTGATAAACAACTATAACAAAATACACAGTATAATGGGATATCTTAATAGCTTACTTCAAGTGGTTACTTGTGCTTGTGTTTGGTTTTAGTTTAAATCCTATTTTTGTGTTCAGCTAATTCAACTTTGGTGAAATACTCACCACATCAGTCTAACACATCTTTAGGAGATTTAAACTACAGGAATGATTTTTTTAATCAACAGTGATGTTTGGTTTGTGTTTGATGGTGTTACTATGGAATGTTATTGCTGTTGTCTTCAGGTTATTCCTTTGTTGTTGTATGAAATTATACTCTGTCCTTTTTTAAAATCAACATTGTATCATGAAAGTATGGTTTGTTGAGTTTGTTTTTAAAAAGCTTCCTTTTCTCCAGAGTACGGTGGAGGATCAGTCGGTCCAGGAAAACTCTGAAAAATAAAACAAGATACACACAGACATGACATCATGATAAACAAATAGAAACATCAGAAATAACAGAGACAATAAAAACACCACAGTAACCACCAGAAACAAAGCAACACATACATAACACCACAACAAACCTGAAACATGACAAAGAAAACAACCCAAATACATCAATTAAACACTGCAACAAAGGTTATGAACACAAAAACATAAAATTAAATCCAAAACAACACAAACACAACATTAAAAACAAACAAAACCATCAGCAAGAAGTATTGGAAATGACAAAGACAACAGAGACACCTCAACAACCAAAAAAGGCAACACAAACAAATGTGGACATTTTTAAAGCTGTAGCATCCAAATTGGATGAGGTTTCCCTGACAGAGACGCTGGAGACAATGAACTAGAATTTTTCTTCTGGTAGACGTAAATACGTCATAACGTCATGTCCACCCCCTGTCCAATCAGAACCATTCCCAACCCCCAGACCTTGAATAAAGGCCAGTAAACATGTTTTCCATGTAAACTTCAATACAGAATTACTATTTCCATAGAAACACGAAGGACAAAACTTTAATTCCAAATTATATAATTCTTAAAAATTCATTGTAATTGAAAACATCATGTAACTGTAACTCTAATAAAATATTTATGCGAAAATGATTTGTTTTTATGTAGGTCATCCGCTTTACCCCACAGTGTTGTTTTAAGTCGGCTTCAGCTATTAACGTTAACAATCCATGATCAGAGGATTTACCTGCGACAGGTATTTTGGCCTTCCAGATCACAGATGAACTGATCCAGGATATTCTGGCTTAAACCAACACTATGTAGTTTTTTCCCCTTCATATAATATTTCTAAAGTCATTGTGATGGTATATCACCTTACAACAGGTTGAATGACACCTCTGTCATGGTCTGAGGGGGTCTGTATCACCTTTACTAACACTATGTAACTTTGAGGTGGATAGTAGGAACCCTTCCACAATAAAAAACTAAAATCACAGCATTAGCTCTGCTTTCATGTCCTTCATAAATTCAGTTGGTTTTATTCAGGCTGTTTTGCACATCGTTTTAGCCACACTCTTAATCTTGTTCTAGCACATAAAGATTGATGGACTGATCAATTGAACATCACAATGAAACAGGAACACAATGAGAAAAAGTAAAAAAAAAGACCCAACACCCACAGCACAGACAACACAATAAAAAAATGTCACAAACATCAAGATTACCATGACATAAACACAACAAAAACAGCCCCTTCACAACAATAAAACAAACACAACAACAGGTATAAAAATCATAAATGTGTTGTTATAGAAACATGTTTCAGTAACACAGACATCAAAACAGCAAAGCCATCACAAAAAACAACAACATACACTAACAGCCACAAGACAAGTCCAACTCAAAGCAAAAACAAAAAATATATCACCACTAAAATACTTCAGAGGACTGACCTGTGTAGGGGCATGGGCCATGGAGGTGGATGCTGCAGGGTAAGTGGGCAGACCCTGTGATGCCACAAAAACAACAGAACCAGAGAAAACATAAATATAACAACAAAGAACAAGCACACAAGTTGAAGTCAATTAGCACAAATGCATTGATATCAATTGATTAATTTCATCTCAATTACAGGGTTGCTTTATATATTTTAAAGTGGGGTTGCTCGAGTAAATTTGCAAATAAAGGAGCATGCCAGCTTTGTTCCTGGGGGAAGATATTCAGGGGCCGATGGTAACCAGTACCGAGCAGTCACTTAAAGGCATCGTAATCAACCCACTGGTAGGTTAAAAGTACTCTAATACCTATGTTGATGCTGTCTTACTGTAGATGCTACATTAAGATTCTTTACAGGGTTATACTTTTCCACGCCAACGTTCCTGTGTTTTGAAATTGTAAGAGACATACAGATAGAGGCTGAGGATCACGGTGTTTGAGTGTATGTGAGTTGGGGGTGGTTCCCACGGGAGTAGGTGGGCATGTGTGTGTGTGCGTAAAAGTGCGCTTTCACCAGGTGGCCCAGATGAGAGACAGAGAGTCAGGGTTGGCAGCCTTAATTTTGGTTGAGCGCTTTTGCCATTTCATTCACTCAGTCATCACCCCTTTTTTCAGTTAAATCCCCTGGTTTCCGTGTCTTCCACATATCCAACTTGTAGTGCTGTGATAGCCTGATGTTATTTGCACAATAAATGCCCGAAAAGCATTTTTGGATCTCAGCGTTATGTGTCACCATAAACTAATGCGCGTCATGCAAATATGAATCCAAGGATCCAACCTCACACTCTCTGGCGGCTAAGGTAAAATGTTGGAAGCCGCAACAGAAATATTTAAAGGGCCATGTATCCTTCTGCTAGCAGCTCTTCTTGTTAGATCGGAGGCCTATATCATGAAGCGCGGTCAACTTATCCCCGGTAACTCACATCTATCCAGGATTGAGTAACCGCAACAATGCCAATCAGGATAACCGATAGCAGGACGTAAGTTGTCAACATGGTAACTCGATCCAGAATTGTCTCATCAAGAGCCGTGAACGCGCACGTATAAGGGGAGGGCTTAGAGGCAGCTGACCAATCATTATCATGAGCGGACAACACGCTGAGAAGCGCAGGGAATACACCGACAGAGCTTTATAATTCACATGTAAACAGCAGCGTCTGATAATGTTAAAATGTTAGGATGAAAAAGACAGAATAATGGAGAAAGGAAACACTGTAGCAGCTGTCAATCATAGACAAAGTGCGTGATGGACTGTGAAAATGCACAAATTACTCATCATTGGGTAAATCTGACACACATGAATCTCAATATACTGTGAAAGTGTGTTGCATGTCTGACAATTATCACCCCATTTCCTCAGATGTAATCCCTCTGTCGTGAGGCCGTGGGAGCAGATAAAAAATAAATACAAAAACATAACTGTGTCTGGGAGGTTGGTCTGTTTCATGTCATATCAGCTACAATTAAGATTTAAGTCATCGCCTCAATGAAATCATAAAAACACACTGAGCTGATGTCTGACCCAAATTAACAATTTAAAAATCAGCAAGAAAAAAATCCCTCAAACACACGAATAAAGTGCAGGAATGAAATGATGGACATGATGAAATAATGTTTCACATAAGAATTACATCCCTTTTATTTGTCAAGCACTTTATGGTGCATTTGAATGTTTGAAAGGGGCTATAGAAGTGAAGTTTATCTAGCAGGCGATGCAAAACGACAGCGGGACAGTTAGTCACCGCTCCTGCGGGTCACACGGGAATAAACAGCTCCAATATATCACACAGGTATAGATGATTCCGGGCCTCGAGAACCGGTACGTCTCATAGTGCGTCGTCAGATTGATCTAGTGGGTCAAATCGGTATTGTGACACTCTTTCACATCTTCATGCTCGTCTCAAGAGTTGTGGGCCTCCTTATACCGGGTTCAGGAGAAGAGGGCAGGTCATTGATTTGGAGAAGCTGATTGGCTATTGCGAGGGTCATTTTACAGGATCAGATTCAACCTCCAACTTATCCTGCTCCAGAGCAGGTTAGCCATTCAGAGTAAGTCATCATGGTGATCTTCTCCGATAAGAAATGAACCGCCTTTGCGCTATCTATAAATCAGGGTTAACCCTAAAGTAACCTCGCTAAGACATTAATCCTGCTTCATGATATAGGCCTCAGGTCAGAGTCCTGTTGTACAATCAGGTCATGGTCACTGGGGCATAAATCAATACAGATTTAACTCCCTGCCTAATATGAAGAAGGGTCACGCCTTTATTTATACCAGACAGATAAAAATCAAATTTATTCACCAAATTTCCAATTTCACCACATTTCTCCTTGTGGGCCTAAATCTGGCTTCCTCTAGCAACAAAGTGTTGTGTTCTCAGTGCCCATTTTGCTAAAATTAATTGCCAAGGAAAACTTAAACACTGCTATTAATCTTACTGTATCATTTTGTCGAGCCAACATAGCTTTTTGAGTAGTTTAACCCATAAGTGGGTCAATTAGGAGGGCTACGCCATACAATGTGCTGCCCTCCACCCCCTGTTATCTCCCCCAGGGATAAAGCTCCTTTATCTGCTCGAACAAACCCACTCTGAAAAGCCCAAACTAACCCTTTAACTTTTCTCAAGGTTTGACTCCTTAGGAGAGTGGTCTCACCTGTAGGGGGGGCTGAACCACAGTGGCTGGTGCAGAGTAACTGGGCTGAGCCTGAGGAGCCATTGGTGCGTTTCCTGGTACGATGTAGACAGGCTGCTGCTACAAAAACAACAAAGAGCCTCAGGTTATTTCATGCCTCTGCACACATCCAACAACATAAATACAGTTTAAATTTAGAAGCATCAGCGCTAAAGGAAACAAAAACAGTCAACCTATCATATTTCTGTTGAATTAATGACATCATTTGAAACTCACCTCATGGCAACAGGTACAGGTGGATTTACAGAGAAATGCTGAGACGACTATTGTTATGATGAACTCCAAGATATGAAACACTGTCAAGACACCGCTCATACCCTGCCTTTGTGTCTGTAACACAAACACACAACACCTGCTGGTATAAAATCATATTACTAATAAATAGAAGAAATAGTTTGTTACTCATTATGTGACCATCAGTATTAATCTTGTTATTGTTTTTTTCAGTGCAACCAATCATAAGTTGGATTTTGTTTTGTCTTTTCTTTTTTAAAAATATTCGGATAGTTTTGGGTTATGTAGTTTGGTTCACCATAACGTTGTAACAATGTATTGTGACATCACTCAATAAAGACCATGCAAGCAGATGTATTTGCTGTTTCACTATGTGCAGCTTCAGCTGAAATATTTCTTTGATTTTTAAAGTCACTTTTTTATCACATGGTTTAATAACCAGTCATTTTGTTGGCAATTATTTATTGCCATATCATATGATTATTTATTGAGTTGTTTTAATGAACTTATTTTTTTATTTATAATTTCTTGATAGATGTGTTATATGATTGTACATAGCTATGTTATCCCACTGATTTTTGCCTGTTACATTATTTTTCATAGACAAGTTATACAATTATATAAAGAATTTTATATGATTGTTTATAGCACAGTTTTAAATAGATAAGCAATGCACATCCTCTAGACAAAATCAGCATCTACTAATTGATTACCGTGAACTTCCAGCACTCATAGGATTCATCGGGGTAGCAATGAATCACCACTGTTGGATCAAGAATATACAAGATGATAGCAACACCTGCAGCTACTGTGGCAATCACGTTGAAAGCCAGAGTGGTGTTCATCTGGAAAATAAGAAGTTAAATAAAGAAGTTTGGACATGTTAGAAATGAAGGCCACAAATCAAATATCACAACAACCAACAACATTACAAAGCCCAAACAACACAACTACACATCAAACAGCACAACAACTAACATACTGTATCTACACTCCATTAAATACAGTAAAAAGACAATCAACATGTCAATAATACAACAAACACACCAAACAACAATTTCATATCACAACAAGCAACATGAATAAAACAAACAATGGAGTTCTACTGATTTACTCTGTTATTTGTTTAATAGATTGAACTCATTTTATTTTTCACTTTTTACCATGATAAAGGACGTGTGTAGAATTTGGCTTACAAACCTGATTTTTTTTAGTACTTTGGTGTTTTTAGACATTTGAGTGTTTACCTCTCACTCTGTCCCCTTTGTGTCCCCTCACACCCTTTGTTTTATCCTTAAGGTGAGTTCTGATATTTCACACATTTGTATGTGCTTAAGCTAGCTTGCAGATATTGCAGAAAGACTTCTTACTATTAAACAATGACTTCTTGATGGTCTCGTTTTGAGGTACAGTAACAGGAGTGCAGGTGTCCGTCTGTCTGGGACAGAGCGAGCAGTAAACACTGGTGGCTCCAACAACCATCAACCTTTGAAAAGTTACTGTCATTTAAAAACAAACTCTCAAACAAGTCTTTTGAGACATATTGCAGTTTTGTTACCAGGGGTGGGAAACAAATGTGGCCCTCCTACTCCCTCATTTCAGCTCACCTGGTGATACAGAATGTCATGAAATGTGAAAAAGTGTCTGTTCTTACTTTTTTGTAAGCTCATTTACATGAGCTTACAATGAGCTTAACATTAATGACCTAGACTGACTTAACTTCAGTGTTTTTGGTTATTTAATCACAAATGACTGCTTGTATTTAAGTTTTGATGTACAAATGTTGATATAAAAACTTCTCCCCTGTGTTTCTTTTGTTCCGTTTGTTAAATTCCTAAAAGCAATTTATGAAATTCAGAGTCGTCCTTGCCTTTAACACAGACAAAATACACATTGAGCCCGAACATAAATGATCACTTGAAATTGTTTATGTTTATTGTTCTAACAAGGCAATAATAACATCACTATTTTTAACATAATACTCTTCTGTAAAACACACACAATAACCCAAACTGAGGATTCTGGGAAAATGTGGAAACAGTTACTCACCAGACAGCGATTGGAAGATTTCCCAGCAGCCACTGTGAGTGAGCCGGAAGTGATGTACTGAGAGTGAGATTAAAAAAAAAATAGAATTCATTTATTTTCCTGCTTTGAGGTTTCACTTCATCATTAAACCATGCATGAAAATAAGAGAAAGTTTTTCTTTAAACTTTGAATTTGTCATGAAACTTACAAACCCAGCTCCCCACACGAAGAAACCGCTGAACACTTCAAGGGAGTCAGGATCAACTGCTGCGACCACGCCGCATAATAACACAAACAGACCAATCATGATCTGGACACTCTGTGGACACCACAGAGGAAAAGGTTATGTAGACATGTCACATGATAAAAGTACCCTAGATAAACAGGATGTTAAAATGAAGTAAAGTTCAAAAATGAGGAGGAGAGGAACAGACTATCACATAAAAATTGTTGTATATGTATATATACATACATATCTATCTATCTATCTATCTATCTATCTATCTATCTATATATATATATATATGTATGTATGTATATATATACACACCTACATATATATATATATGTGTGTGTGTGTGTGTGTGTGTGTGTACACTAACATATTTTCACATCCTCTGTGCCAACAAAGAACATAAAGAGTAAAAATAAAAAAAAATACGAATAATAAATGTCTAAATTCAACCTCAGATTATAAAATGGGTCAAAAATCACCTTTGATAGAATTATAATCAAAACAGCACTTAAAAGAAAGTAATTTCTTACTCTTATGAGTATGACTTGTCGCTCGTTTTTGTGATATATGCTTAATGTTTTATATGTTTATCATCTCATGTCAGAACAGCAGAATGAAAAAGACATACAGTTGATTTGTCTGTAGAGGTTATGTGTCCCGTTCTCTTCACTTGAGGAGACAAGAAACAAATCTGAGATGTAATTTTTTTCAGAATACTGCATTTTTAGCATGTTTATGTAACATTTGTTTCGAAAAAGGGGAAAATATTCTCAGTCAATTTATACTTCATCTTTACACTCTCATCAAATTTCCTCCTGTTTTAAACTTTGCTGAAAATATTTAGTCTGACATTTTAAATAAGTACTACTATTACTACTACTACTACTACTACTACTACTACTAATAATAATAATAATAATAACAATAAAACTAATGATAATACTCTGGGTTTCTTTTCAAGGTAAAATATTTATCTCCTACATAATCATAATTTTCCCACCACAAAATCCTATTTTGGAATAAATTATGGTTTTGTCGATAAAATGTTTCCCTGATACAATACAGATGTTTTACATTTAAAAAACAACATTTTTATTTCAAGGGTAAAGAATACATTTCATGAAGTTTGGCTTGACATTTTGTCAAATTAATGGCAGTTTTTAGTCAAAATTACATTTACATTCAAACTTCTGATTTAATGTAATCTTACCCCCAAAGCAATCGGGTGTACCCGGCTGAAGGTGCTTGTCCCCGTGCACATCTGCTGAGGGATGGGGTTACACACGACCCCACCCTGAGAAGGATTCGGGTACATCTGGGTGACCACGACCACGCCACCCTGTTGAACAGGCACTGATGAAGACATTGTCCAACTGAGACGACTGGAACAGCTGATGGGCTCTGAGGCTGTAGGTCCAGACGAGCTGAGAGTCCAAATGAGCTGATGATCCAACAACAAGCGGATGTGTGTGAGAGAGGGAGAGAGACGCGCTGCAAGTTAGAAACGAAACCTAAAAAGACCCGAACCCCAAAACCAGCTGGAAGAGCAAACACGCGCTGAAAGTCAGAAACGAAACCTAAGTTTGGACCGGTGAAACTTTGCAAACCTGATCCAAACTCCAAAACCAGTTACAAGAGCAGAAACGCGCTATAAGTTACAAACGCTTCTCATAAGAGGACCAGGCAGCTCCGTCAGGACAGAGAGAGGTGCGTCATTCAGAGGTCCCAACGCAGAGGGGCACGTGGTTCATGGAGCTACCAAATAAGTCCAAACAGAGCTTGGCGGGTCATTTAACCCCTTAAATCCTGTTTTATAATATCTGACACGTACTTTTATCATACTTCTATATAATCCATATAATCAACAAATTAATAAATCCAATCTGAATACAAATGGAGAAATGATAAAAATGTCCTCAAGTGGAGAGATGAGTTGGTGAGCTGAGCGTCTCAACAGCCGAAAAAAAACGATGTTTGTGAGTGCGTGACAGTGTTTGGGGTGGATACGATAAGCAGGAAACGGGGGTGTGGACAAGGAAAAACTGACAAAACAGCCCAAAAAAGCAACTGAAGTTTAAAAACAAGCCCAGAAACGCTTAAATGAGCGAACTTGGCAATGCCGGACTCAACTGCAAGCTTACCTTTCAGACTTCAAACATGAACCTCGAAAAAATACTAAGCCACACGTCAAGTGGAGGAAGAAAATAGCTGGAAAAGCTCTCATATTGACTATGTGGCAGATCAGAAGACCCTCTTCAGAACAACATAACACACAGAGATGGTGAGGCCTTTGATTATTTCACGCACAGGCACACATACCTCTGGATGAATTTATCATTTAGAAAACAGTGAGTGAAAACATGATGAAGAATGTTGAGTTTTGATTCATCAAAAGCCTGATTCGTCATTTTTTAAGTCTTTGTGTTCATTTAAATTCTGCACATGAGCTATCAAGATACCGTTTCAATCATAAAAACATAAAGTGAGTGATGGTCCCTCACTGTCCATGCGATGTGCGTCTATCTGCGACTTTACGCTCGCACGGAGAAGCGCGCACAGACGGTGAGTGAAAGTGAAAGTGACACGACCACGCTTTTGCGCATTATGTAGTGGTTATACGGTATTTCGAGGCGTTTTCTCAAGGGTATCACGTGCTGTACCACTAGACACGACCCCTGCGACCCCCAGTGCCTATGAATTCAGCGTGAGAAATCGGAGGTCCCCGTACACATCTTCGGAGGGATGTTATTACACACCCAACCCTGAGGAGTCCGAGCAGGCACTGATAAAGACGATGTCTAACTGAGAGGACTGCAACAGGCTGAAGGGCTGTAAGTCCAAGTTGAGCTGATGATCCAACGAGATGTCCCTTCGGCACAGCTGAATAAACCGGTTTGTGTGGGTGTGTGAAACGCCCTGCAAGTTAGGAAAGAAATACAAAAAGATCCAAAACAAAAAACCAGCTGCAAGAGCAGAGACGCGCTTCAAGTCACACATGCTTACATCAGAGCATCAGGGCACTATGCCCAGTGGGAGGAGAGGATCTGTGGCTCTGCTGAACGACCTCATCCTTTTACAACTGGAAAGAGACAGGTGCGTCATTCTGGAGTCAGAGCGCCAGATGGTCACGTGGTTCTGAATCGTCCAAACAAAGCTTAGCGGGTCATTTAAATAAACTGCTCAGTCGTGATTTCTTACGACGGAGGATTAGGGCCACGTTGAAAACCAAAAAAAAGGAAGGTTACAAGAATAAAGTCGAAAAGTTACGAGAATAAAGTCATCTCAAACTAGGAAACATGTACTTGGCTATATTTAGAAAGATATTCACAGATTTGGACTTTGTGGCTCATTAACTCATCTACTAAAGAACGTAGTTCCAAACCAGACCCCTCTTTTAGATTACTGTAATGAAGAATGTGAGCTATAAACTCGTTTTCCTCCAAATGAGCCGTCAATACACTGACGCTGATGGTTCGGCGGCTTAGGGACCATCAGCAAATTACCATACCGGAGGAATAGTGTGAAAGAAAACTGAATAACTTCCCCATACAGAGAAGTAAAGTCTTCAAAATCACAGCAAATACAAAGGATCTTGTGTTATTTATACTAGGGGTCATATTTTCTTTTAGACTTATGAATTAAAATATTTTACAGGACTTTCTGATTGAAAATAAAGCAAATGCCATCAAAGTAATTACTTTTTTTTTAGTTTTCAACGTGGCCCTAATCCTCCATCGTACATACGATCCTTTGTATTTGCTTTGATTTTGAAGACTTTACTTCTCAGTTTGGGGAAGTTATTCCATTTTCACTATTCCTCCGATATGGTAATTTGCCGATGGTCCCTAAGCCTCCGAGCCATCAGCTTCAGTGTATTGACGGCTCGTTTGGAGGAAAACGAGTTTATAGCCCACAGTCTTCGTTACAGTGATCAAAAAGAGGGGTTGGGTTTGGAACTATGTTCTTTTGTTGATGAGCCGCAAAGTCCAAATTTGTGAATATCTTTCTCAATAAAGCCAAGTAGATGTTTCTACGACGGCATATTAGGGCCTCTTGAAGAAATAAAAAAATAAATGAAAACTCGAAAATCTTCGACCAAACAAAATTTTTGAGTTTATAAAGACACAAATTGAGGACCTTATGAAGTGGCAAAGTTGCGACTTCATAAACTCGAAAATTTGCAATAAACTCATATTTCGGGTCAATAACTCATCAATAAAACAACATAGTTCCAAACTCGACCCTTCATTTTAATCATTGTGATGAAGACTGTGAGCGACAACCTCGTTTTCCCCAAACGAGCCTCCTTTGAGAAAGAAAGCTTCACTTTGTCTCAATGAGCTGCCGGTGATGGTTGGCTGGGCAGCTTAGGGACAGATGGCAAGCTACTAAATGGGAGGAATAGTGTGAAAGGAAATTGAATAACTTCACCATAATGTCTTCAAAATCAGAGCACACATAAATAACTGTAGGTTGTTCATAGTACACGTCATAGTTTTTTTAAAAATTGTAAATTAAAACATTTCACTGGATTTTTTTGATTGAAAATAAAGCAATCAAAGTTTTGAAATCTACCAAGGAAATGATAATGAAACAAGAATGATGACCCCCTCTACCTTAAAGTACAGCTCTTACTTTAGAAAAAAGCTTTTGATTTGATTTAAATTATTTTTATATATGGAACCGTGTGAATTCACACATGTAATGACAATAATTACTGTACTAACTGTATTGTTGCAGACTGTACTGACACCAAACTCATACTAATGATCAAACATTTCCTCTAGCTTATACAACAGCTATACAACAGAAGCTATCAACATGACTATAAAAACTTTAATAACTGTGCTGTTGTTGACAGTAAAAACATCAAACCCAGCCTGATGATCGAGCATCTCTTCTAGTTAATACTACAGTACTTATTTAAGAGATACAAGTTTTAAGGTAATTTAGCCTATGTAATTTTTTTATTATTATTGACATAGATTTATTGACAGGCAGTGACAACTGTAATAACTTTACTGGTATTGGCTGTAGTGGCACCAAAACCCAATCACACATCTCTTGCAGTTTATACTACAGCTCTGAAATAGTTTCTAATTCAATCTCTATATATATATTTTTAATAGTGATGTTTATTCATTGATAGGAAATGACTGTACAAACTGTAATAACTTCGCTGTTGTTGACTGAAGTGGCACCAAAACCAAATCACATATCACCAGGCTGGGTTTGGTGTTTCTACAGTCATCAGCAGTTAAGTTACTACAGTTCTGATATTCATTACCTATTGATGAATATACTTTGCTATATTAAAGCCATATGATTGAATTTAAAAATATTTATCTCGCGTACAGCTGTACTATAAACTAGAAGATATTCTTGGGCTGGCTTTGGTGCTGCTACAGTCAACAACAGTAAAGTTATTGCAGTTTTTAAAGTCATTAACTATTAATAAATACACAGTACAGTACGCCAATAATGATAATAAAAAAGACAAATGACATTAAAACCTATATCTCTTAAATAACTTAAATCTTAAGAAACTATGACATGTACTATGAACAACCTATGGTCATTTATGTGTGCTGTGATTATGAAGACGTTATATGTCCTTATGGTTAAGTTACTAATTTCCATTCATACTATTACTCCAATGTGGTAATTTGCCAACGGTCCCTAAACTGCCGAACCAGCCATCACTTGCAGCTCATTGAGACCAAAGTGAAGCTTTCTGTCTCAAAGGAGGCTCGTTTGGAGGAAAACGAGGTTGTTGCTCAGTCTTTGTCACACTGATTAAAATGAAGGGTCGGGTTTGGAACTACGTTGATCAATTGACCCGAAATATGAGTTTATCTAAAATTTTCGAGTTTACGTCGCAAATTTGCCACTACATAAAGTCACAAATTTGCATTTTTCTTAAGTCCTAAATTTGTGACTTTATAAACTCAAAAATTTCGATGTCTTTGTCGAAGATTTTCGAGTTTTCATTTATTTTTTTATTTCTTCAAGTGGCCCTAATACGCCGTCGTACTAATCCTCCGTCGCACAGAGGCGGAGTCATAAACCTGTTTTTATTTGGTGGAGCTACAGCCTGGGTTGTGTGGGTTGTTACATTGAGTTGTTTCATTTTGTAGTGTGGTGTTTTATAACTTTTTTTATCCTAATTTTTTGTTGAATCAGAGCTGATGAACTCGTAGGCTTGGTCTACGATTGTTACCACAGAGGGAGCACCTACTCTATTCTAAACGCAACTCAGAGGCTCTTCTTCTCCTGGACCTCTGGAAGGAAGAGTGGACAGTTGTTTTAAAGAGTTATTCAGGACCACCTTAACTTGTTTTATCCACTTGTTTTAATAAACTGCACATTTTGCACACTTCTGGTTGCTTGGTGAACAGAGTGCTCCCCATTTGGACTGGGTAAAGTACAGGGGTTTTACCCCGCAACAGATGCATGCTTTTATCATACTTCTATATAATTCATATGATCAACAATTTAATAAAAACAATCTGAATACAACAGGAGAAATTTTAAAAAGTCCTCGAGTGGATAAGTTGTAAAACACCTAATATATCAAATAACATATAAAACATATATACAGTGCATAAATGAGTACACCCTCTATTGGAAGTAGACAGAATCTAAATGAACAAGTTTTGACAAAGCTGAGTTTAACATTTTTTTAATGTTAGATGTAAGGATAGAATAATAAATAAAATCAAGCTTCGCTCCCAAGATTTTGTGGTATAGCCTAGTATGTCATAGAAAATGTTGACTTTGAAAGGATGATAAAGATTTCTATCAAATCTGAAGGGGTGCACTCATTGCACTGAGCACTGTATGTGAACAAACCTGGAAATCTACCGTCCTGTCTGGTTGCATTAGGGGTGTCTGTTATGACCAAACACCAGACAGGCTGTTACCAGTATGTACATTCAGTTCAGCTTAATCAGCATCATCAAGAGGAACTGAAAACTAGAAGCAATTCTGGAAATATCAAACAGGAAACAGGAATATACCTAATTGCGTAGATATGACAATGATACCTGAACAACATAAACATGAAATCTTAAAACTGAACAACAAAAACATGAAATCTTTGAGTAAATGTAAGCCTAAAACCATAAAATATCACAAAATTTTTCAGCTCCAAAATATAAGCATTTTATGGCTATTTCTGTTTTCTTAAAAGAGTTAAACTCCTTAGTCATGATTTCTTGTACTTACTAGTATTTTACACTTTCAACATCTATTGAGCAAATTCAAATGTCACAGATTCTATGCGCTTGTGTAGAAACATTGGCAAAATGTTTTAAAATTGATGCAACATTATTATTGAAAAAAAATGGTTTCTATGTCTCAAGGCAATGTCCTTGAGACATCTGAACATGTTTCTTACTCAAGAGGATCACACAACACTCTTCCCTCTTCGTCTGAAATGTCGCCTGTCTGACATCAACATAAATCAGTCAATTTATTGAAATAATCAGATCACAAATAAAGTTACTCAGCTGAGGTCTCTCTCTGGGCCATCCACGTCTCACAGGAAATGTAGCATCAGACAGAGACCTGAATTACAGCTGCGGAGATCCTTTTAGGGATCCTGGGTGGAGACATCACACTATACAATAATTTCTATCACAAGCTGGTCTTCTGATTCTTGACCTTGTTGAGTTCTGACTCCCTGGTGACTGTTCACATCAGCAGTCAGCCACAGAGGCAGGCATTCAGCTCAGATAAAATGGACCTTGAGAAAAGCAACAGGTAGAAAACACATCTCTAGATATGGGTTTATATTATTCTGTTGCTTGTGAATGTGAGCTTGTTTAAATTAACCAGAGCATGTGTGTGTGTGTGTGTGTGTCACCCTGGAACCATCCTGACAACCTCAAAACCTCTGGTAACACACAACACACGAGCCTGCCTTCATGAAGATGTATTAACCTTAGCTTTTGAAATATTAACAATATAATCTGTCTTTAAAAGATTGAAAACTTTTGAAGATTATACATTTGTCTTACTGTTTCACCTTTTTTCTAAATTCCAGATTATTCTAACATCCTGTTTGGCAAAACAAAACATTGAACTAATCCTCACAAAGTTCTACATAAGGGTCTTTTTAAGATTATCGTTATTTTATGAGTGTTAACTGAGCCAAAAGAGCCATGAATTTCTCATTTTTTGCAGTTGAAAAGATGATGGTTTTAACTTATTGTATGGGAAAAAGAGAAGCAGGAACTGTCTGTATTTTTAGAGTTATGTAACAAATGTTATGTTTATTAGATATAATGAAATATAAACATAAAGTTTGTTCTGCTTTGAAGGGTGGTGGAAATTAAATCTCATTTTCTAACAAAGCATCCTTTTCTCCAGAGTACGGTAGAGGACCAGTCGGTTCAGGAAAACTCTGAAAAATAAAACAAGATACAAACAGACATGACATCATGATAAACAAATACAAACATCAGAAATAACAGAAAGACAATAAAAACACCACAGTAACCACCAGAAATAAAGCAACACATACATAATACCACAACAAACCTGAAACATGACAAAGAAAACAACTCAAATACATCAATTAAACACTGCAACAAAGGTTATGAACACAAAAAACAAAAAATCAAATACAAAACAACACAAACACAACATAAAAACAAACAAAAACAACAGTAAGAAGTATCGGAAATGATGAGGACAACAGAGACACCACAATAACCTCAAGAAGGCAACACAAACAAATGTGGACATTTTTAAAGCTGTAGCATCCAAATTGGATGAGGTTTCCCTGACAGAGACGCTGGAGACACTGAACTGAAAATTTTCTTCTGGTAGACGTAAATACTGTACGTCACTACGTCATGTCCACCCCCTGTCCAATCAGAACCATTCCCAACCCCCAGGGCCCTATTCTACGAAGCAAGTTAAGCCTAGCGAGACATCCTTGGAGCTACCTCGCTGAACTGAGCGCGGTAGCCGGAGGTCTCACTAAACGGTTTGACGACGCTGGTTGTCAACCTCATAAGTGGATTCAGCTTTGCAATGAGCGCATGCACACATACTAGGCAGAGCCCGCCGCATCTGACCAATCGCGAACATGGACCAGTCTGGAGCGTCAGAGCAGGCCAGAGAGCGAAGGACCGCATACTTCACACATGGGGAGCAGGAGGCAATCATGAGAAAGTATGAAGAATTAAAACATATAATGAACGTCAAAAGCAACACCGTCTCCACTGCAAAAGCACGGAAGGAGTGCTGGCAGAAAATTGCTGACAGTCTCAATGCATAAGTATAGCGTGCAAAAAACTTTTGTGCCATTATCGTCCTGAAATAGCACTGTTCAACATGCACTTTTACTGTAACATGCACCAGAAATGTCTAATTCATTTCTAAAATGAATTTATTCATTTGTTCATTCCTATCATGTTTACATTTTTTGTGTGATATGTAGGCCACATGAGCCCTACATGAATTCCTGTCAATTTTAAGACGGGCAATAAAATATGGTCATGGAACAGAAGTGTTGGTATTGAAGATCTTGTTACGGCAATGAGAGTTCTTCATTCCCTTTAACTACCTGTAGTAAGTGTCATGTACTGTGCTGTGACTCTAAATCTGAGTCTCGTTTCAGCACCAATCAAAGTGGCACAAAAGTTTTACTCCTGTAGAGGAGCTGGCCCTCTGCAGCCATCGGGTCAGCTCATTGGTCAGTGGGCGGGGTTTTTATAGTCCGCGAGTTCAATCTGGGACCTAACCTGCCCCAGAGCAGGTTAGCCGTTCAGCGTACCTTGCCATAGAGACTCGTCTCGCTAAGAAGTGAACCCGTCTCATAGAACAGGGAACCCGGAACTTACCCTCAAAGTTACCTCACGAGGCAGTAATCCTATTTCGTAGAACAGGGCCCAGGCCTTGAATAAAGGCAAATTAACATGTTTTCCATGTAAACCTCCATCTGGAATTACTATTTCCATGGAAACACGAAGGACAAAACTTTAATTACAAATTATTTAATTCTTATTAATTCATTCAGATTAAAAACATCATGTAACCATGGCCATTAACAATCCTAATAGTCAATTAATGTCTCAAATCATAGTTGTGCCCTGACAACTAGAGCTGACTTAACGTGTTGAATTTATCAGTTTGAAGTGCTACGAAGACAAACCGAGGTCGAAACGCATACATTTTTTGTAGAATGTGCTTATCATCCATACGAAGACAGCCCATAACTTTTCAGATACGCTTATGCCATTGTTTCATATCGTCAGTG
The DNA here is from genome assembly GCA_036419115.1 of Scarus forsteni. NCBI lineage: Eukaryota > Metazoa > Chordata > Actinopteri > Labriformes > Labridae > Scarus > Scarus forsteni. Next base: position 6,634,676 of record JAZDUH010000112.1, read on the forward strand.
ACATGGATGCGCCACTCGCGGCAACAACAACAATGGCGGCGTACTGCCATTGCAATATTTCAGTTTGATTGAATCCACACGCCCCAGTCATTTAAATACTCATACACCACGAGACACAGGCAGTGGAGGTGGCAAGCAACAATTTATCATTGTCTCCTTATCAATACTAGACCAAAGGCCAACACTTCTTTTGAAAGCCTTGTTCTAAGCTTATCGAATACTGATTCAAAAACCTGCCATCCACTCTTTTTTGTGATAATCTACCATCCTTCAGGACTTTATTCTGATTTCTTATCAGAATTCTGAGTTTATATCAAACTTGTACCTTAATTCTGATAAAATACTCATTGTAGGTGATTTTAATATCCATGGCGACAAAAAGTGATAGCATTAGCTCTGCTTTCATGTCCTTCATAAACTCAGTTGGTTTTATTCAGGCTGTTTGTGAAGCTACACATCATTTTAGCCACACTCTCAGTCTTGTTCTAGCACATAAAGATTGATTGACTGATCGATTGAACAACACAATGAAACAGGAACACAAAGACAAAGTAAAAAAAAAAAGACACAACATTCAACAACAGCAGAGATGACACAAAAAATGTCACAAACATCAAGATTACTACGACATAAACACAACAAAAACAGCCCCTTCACAACAATAAAACAAACTCAACAACAGGAATAAAACATCACAAATGTGTTGTTATGGAAACACGTTTCAATAACACAGACATCAAAACAGCAACACCATCACAAAAAACAACAACATACACTAACAGCCACAAGACAAGTCCAACTCAAAGCAAAAACAAAACACATATCACCACTAAAATACTTCAGAGGACTGACCTGTGGAGGGGCATGGGCCATGGAGGTGGTTGCTGCAGGGTAAGTGGGCAGACCCTATGATGTCACAACAACAAAAACAGAACCAGAGAAAACATAAATATAACAAAAAAGAACAAGCACACAAGTTGAAGTCAATTAGCACAAATGCATTTATGACAGTTGATTAATTTCATCTCAATTACAGGGTTGCTTTAGGTTTTTTGAAGTGGGGTTGCTCGAGACCTGTGAATATGCAACTAAAGGAGCATGCCAGCTTTGTTCCTGGGGGAAGATATCCAGGGGCGGATGGTAATCAGTACCTAGCTGCCACTTAAGCATCGTAATCAACCCACTGATAGGTTAAAAGTACTCAACCTAGTACCCTGTGTTAGATACTACAGTAAGATTCTTTACAGGGTTATACTTTTCCACGTCAAAGTTCCTGTGTTTAGAAATATTTAAAGGGCCATGTATCCTTCTGCTAGCAGCTCCCCTTAGTAGATCAGGTCAGAGTCCTGTTGTACAATCATGTCGTGATCACTGGGGCACAAATCTATATAGATTTAACTCCCTGCCTAATATGAACAAGGGTCATGCCTTTATTTATACCAGACAGACAAAAGGCAAATGTAATCGCAAAATTTCCAATTTCACCACATTCCTCCTTGTGGCGTGGGCCTAAATTTGGCCTCCTCTAGCAACAAAGTGTTGTGTTCGCAGTGCCCATTTTGCTAAAATTAATTGCCAAGGAAAACTTAAAAACTGCTATATATCTCACTGTATCGTTTTGTTGAGCCAACAAAGCTTTTTGAGTAGTTTAACCCATAAGTGGGTCAAATAAGAGGGCTATGGTCGCACAATGTGCTGCCCTCCCCCCCTGTTATCTCCCCCAGAAATAAAGTACCTTTATCTGCTCGAACAAACCCACTCTGAAAAGCCCAAACTAACCCTTTAACTTTTCCCAAGGTTTGACTCCTTAGGAGAGTGGGTCTGACCTGTGGGGGGAGCTGAACCACAGTGGCTTGTGCAGAGTAAGTGGCCTGAGCCTGAGGAGCCATTGGTGCGTTTCCTGGTACGATGTAGACAGGCTGCTGCCACAAGAACAACAAAGAGCCTCAGTTTGTTTCATGCCTCTGCACACATCTAACAACATAAATACAGTTTAAATTTAAATGCATCAGTGCTAAAGAAAACAAAACAGTCAACCAATCATATTTCTGTTGAATTCGTGACATCACTTGAAACTCACCTCGTGGCAACAGGTACAGGTGGATTTACAGACAAATGCTGAGACGACTATTGTTATGATGAACTCCAAGATATGAAACACTGTCAAGACACCGCTTATACCCTGCCTTTGTGTCTGTAACACAAAGACACAACACATGCTGGCATAAAATCATACTACAAATAATAATAAGAAAAAGTTTGTTACTCATTATATGACCATCAGTATTAATCTTGTTACTGTTATTTTCAGTGCAACCAATCATAAGTTGGATTTTGCTTTGTATTTTCTTTTTATAAAAATTTTTAGGTTATTTTGGGTTATGTAGTTTGGTTCACCATAACGTAACAATGTATTGCGACATCACTCAATAAAGACCATGTAAGCAGATGTATTTGCCGTTTTACTATGTGCAGCTTCAGCTGAAATATTTCTTTGACTTTTAAGTCACTTTTTTATCACATGGTTTAATAACCAGTCATTTTGTTGGCAATTATTTATTGCCATATCATATGATTATTTATTATGTTATGAACTTTTTTTTTTTTTTTACCATTTCTTGATAGATGTGTTATATGGTTGTACATAGCCATGTTATCTGACTGATTTTTGCCTGTTACATCATTTTTTATAGACAAGTTATACAATTATATAAATAATTTTATGTAATTGTTTATAGCACACTTTTAAAGAGATAAGCCATTCACATCCTCCAGACAAAATCAGCATCTACTAATTGATTACCCTGAGCCTCCAGCACTCATAGGATTCATAGGGGTAGCAATGAGTCACCACTGTTGGATCAAGAATATACAAGATGATTGCAACACCAGCAGCTACTGTGGCAATCATGCTGAAGGCCAGAGTGGTGTTCATCTGGAAATAAGAAGTAAAATAAAGAAGTTTGGACATGTTAGAAATAAAGACTACAAATCAAATATCACAACAAACAGCAACATGACAAAAACTCAACAAACAACACAACTAGAGCTGAAACGATTCTTCGAATAATCACGAGTGCTCGATTACAAAATATCCTTGAATTAAATTTTGTGCCTCGAAGCCTCGTTTAATATATAATTATACATATAAATATACAGTATATCTGGACTACTATACAGTGCACAGTGTTTGACACGGACGGTCATTTCTGTGGCGCAACACGCCTGCTACCTCCGCTGCTACGCGGCTTGTAAAATCATGAAGGAAGAGAAAAGAGAGGGACAGAAAGGAGAGTCTACAGAAGAAATGGCAGAGAGTGTCCCAAGTGTGTGGTCACTACAAGAAGGGACGAAAAGAAAACACAGTGCAGTGTGTCTGATATCAAACAGAGTGAGCGTAGCATGTAGCTTAGTACGATAGCACGTTGTTAGGGCTGCAACTATTACTTTTACAGCATTTTAAAAATGCTCATCACAGACATGCGTCCTCTTTCCATGGTGGAGGACACAGGATTTAAGGACGTGATCAAGGATTTCAATCCAAACTACACAATGCCCTCCAGAACACACTTCACAAATTTAATTGCAGAATTATATCACTGCTTTGTAAATCAGTATTGTCTTGGCTTTGTTTAAGCCAGTACTGGTTTAAACTTTGAAAGTTGTTAAAATAAAAACCCTTTTCTGAGGAATAAACGGCATTTGGTTGCTCATTTTGAAAGCCCTAACATGTTGTATTGTATACAATTGATTTATTTGTTTAAAAACAAAAAAGTATATTTTGTTAGAGTACTCGATTACTCGAAGAAATACTTGACAGAGTACTCGATTCCAAAAATACTCGATAGTTGCAGCTCTAAACACAACTACACATCAAACAGCATGACAACTAACATACTGTATCTACACTACATGAAATACATTAAAAAGACAATTGGCATGTCAAATGATACAACAAACACACCACATAACACTTTAATAACACAACAAACAACATTAATAAAACAAGCCAATGGAGTTCCACTGATTTACTATGTTATTTGTTTAATAGATCTAACTCATTTTAATTTTCACATTGTACCATGATAAAGGACGTGTGTAGAATTTTGGCTTGTAAATCAGATTTTTTTTAATACTGTGGTGTTTTTAGATATTTTAGCAGTGTTTATCTCTCACTCTGTCCCCTTTGTGTCCCCTCACACCCTTTTTTTATCCTTAAGGTGAGTTCTGATATTTCACACATTTGTATGTGCTTAAGTTAGCTTGCAGATATTGCAGAAAGACTTCTTACTATTAAACAATGACGTCTTGATGGTCTCATTCTGAGGTAAAGTAACAGGAGTGCAGGTGTCCGTCTGTCTGGGACAGAGCGAGCAGTAAACACTGGTGGCTCCAACAACCATCAACATTTAAAAGTTACTGTCGTTTAAAAACAAAATCTCAAACAAGTCTTTTGAGACATGTCGCGGTTTTGTTAACAGGGGCGGGAAACAAATGTGGCCCTCCGACTCCCTCATTTCAGCCCACCAGGTGATGCAGAATGTCATGAAATGTAAAAAAGGTTCACAAATGTCCGTTCTTCCTTTTTTGTAATCTCATTTACATGGAGTACTAAATATGTCAATTTCAATTGCGATACAAATACAAGTCAAATATACTTTAATAACCATTAAATGCTGTGCAACTTGCAATAAAAAATGACTGATACTGACTTCACTTCAGTGTTTTTGGTTATTTAATCACAAATGACTGCTTGTATTTAGGTTTTGATGTACAAATGTTGATATAAAAACTTCTCCCCTGTGTTTGTTTTGTTTCATTTGTTAAATTCCTAAAAGCCATTTATGAAGTTGAGAGTTGACTTTGGCTTTACCACAGACAAAACACACATTGAGCACAAACATAAACGATCACATGAAAATGTTTGTTTATTGTTCTAACAAGGCAATAATAGCATCACTAATTTTAATGTAATACTCTTCAGTAAAACACACACAATAATCAAAACTGAGTATTCTGGGAAAATGTGGAGCAGTTACTCACCAGACAGCGATTGGACGATTTCCCAGCAGCCACTGTGAGTGAGCCAGCAGTGATGTACTGAGAGTGAGATAAAAAAAAGAAGAGAATTCATTTCTTTTTCTGCTTGTAGGCTGTTCCTTTGAGATTGCACTTCACAATTAAACCATGCATGAAAATAAGAAAAGCTTTTCTTTAAACTTTGAATTTGTCATAGAAACTTACAAACCCAGCTCCCCACACGAAGAAACCGCTGTACACTTCAAGGGAGTCAGGATGAACTACTGCGACCACACCGCACAAAAACACCATCAGACCAATCATGATCTGGACACTCTGTGGACACCACAGAGGAAAAGGTTATGTGGATATGTCACATGATAAAAGTACCCTAGATAAACAGGATGTGAAAATGGAGTAAAGTTCAAAAATGAGGAGGAAAGGAACGGACTGTCATGTAAAAATTGTTCTCTGCGTATATTCATGCATATATATATATATATATATATATATATATATATGCATATATATATATATATATATATTTATTTATTTATTTTTTTTTTTTTTTTAATATTTACATATATTGGTACCCCTCCATTACAGAAAGAAAAACCCACTGAATTAATTTGAAAACTGACAAAAGTGATAACTAACAAAGCATTTACTGGAAATTAACTCATGAAAATCAGACACTGGTTTTGAATGGTGCTTCAATAAAATAATTTAACAGAACAAAATAATCAAACTGGCCAGAACAAAAAGGATGGTACCCTTAACTTAATATTTTTTTTGCACAACTTTAGAGGCAATCACTGCAATCAGGTGATTTCTGTAACTCTCAATGATTCATTCTCCAGAATGTCTTGATAGTCTTGAGTTTTCATTGTACCTGCACAGATTCAAGGCACCCTGTGTCAGATGCAGCAAAGCAGCCCCAGAACATAACAGAGCTTCCTCCTTGTTTCAAAGTAGGCACAGTGATTGTTCCTTCGTATGCTTCATTTTGCATCTGTGAATATAGAGCTGATGTGACTTGCCAAAGAACTTCAGTTTTGTCTCATCTGTCCAAAGGACATTCTCCCAGAAGCTTGGTGGCTTGCCAAATGGCATTTTGGGAAATTCCAGTCTCGCTATGTTATGATTTTCTTTCAACAGTGATGTTCTCCATTAAGTCCACTTTGGCTCTGAAGGCGACACTCCAAACCCAATGTAGCCGCCTGGAGGCTAAGAAGAAGAGGCTTTGCCAGACGCGCTCGATGACAAAAAAGGACGATAATCAAAGTCTGGTGTCTTTGGTTTATTTGAGGTTCATATAAATCCAGAACGTATGATTGAAAAGGCGAACTTAAAGTGCAAAAATCCAACTCCAAAGGCGATCTCAACGGATTCAGAAAAGGCAAACAAAATGCATATAATATAACTCAAATATGAAAAGGTAAATCCAAAATACTTATAAAGTTCCAATACGAGCTCCAAAACGATGCGGTCAGCAAAAAGTAGGACCTCTACTCTCACCCTCCTTCCACCCAGTGATTCAAACCTGTACCGGTAAAATAATCTAAAGACCTCCCACTACACCATGTGACACACGCCCCGGAAGTGACAAAACAAATTCATTCATAAAAACCCGTCACCTACATTCCGGCCCCTAATTATTACAATTAACCACCTGTAATAATTACAATACATGCCAAACAATGGGACCACAAGAATATATATACACCAGAAATATTAAAGTCCAAGTAAATGAAGAGTTTTTTCTCATTTTTTTTTTTTTTTTTCAGGCCAGAGGTTACTAGCACTTAGCCTAGCGTTGAGAGTGATCTTTAACACCACTCTTTTGTCCAGTCAGGTCATTTAAGTCAGTCAAATCAGGTCAAAAAACAAAAAAAATTAGGATTCCACCGATTCCTGAAGAAGGCAGATCTTCGTTATGGGCCTGCAAATACGGCTGGTGGCAGTCTTGATCCAGACCTGTCGTACAAGTCCTCTCCTGTCAGGAACGGCTTCGATGATCTTTCCAATGAGCCAAGAATTACGGGGTGCAGAATCATCTACAATGAGGACTATGTCTCCTGGAATGAAGTTCCGTTTGGTCTTTGTCCACTTCTGTCTCTCCTGTAGTTGTGGCAAGTACTCCAGAGTCCATCTTTTCCAGAACAAGTCAGCGATGTATTGCACTTGTTTCCACCTCCGACGTGAGTAGATGTCATCCCTCTTGAAAAGACCAGGAGGTAACGATGGTTTGGATTTTAGAAGCAGAAGGTGGTTCGGGGTTAATGCTTCCAGGTCATTTGGATCTGTCGATTCCTTTGTGATGGGTCTGCTGTTAAGGATGGATTCCGCTTCACAGAGCACTGTTTGAAGCCCCTCATCATCCAAACTTTGTGTTCTTAAAGTGGAGTTGAGGATCTTTCTCACCGAGCGAATCAACCTTTCCCAAGCTCCTCCATGATGTGATCCTGTGGGGGGGTTGAAGGTCCACTTTATTCCTTTCAGGGACAGCATGTCATTGATCTTTTCCAGGTTCCAACCCTCAATGGCTCGTTTCAGCTCCCGCTCAGCACCAACAAAATTGGTGCCATTGTCAGAACGAAGCTCTTTGACCTGACCACGTCTTGCGATGAAGCGTCTCAAGGCATGGATAAAAGAGTCTGTGTCCAGTGAGAAAGCAACTTCCAGATGAACAGCTCTTATAGCCAGACAGGTGAAAATGACTCCATACCTTTTGACAAGGCTCCGCCCACGCTTGACTTCAAAGGGTCCAAAGTAGTCCACTCCCACATAGGTAAATGGAGGATTATCTGGTGTCACTCTGTCCTCAGGTAAGTCTGCCATTTGTTGCTGGCCTGCAGCTCCATGTAACCTCCGACAGATGACACATTGAGATAACAACTTTCTTATGGAGCCACTAGCACCAGGGATCCAGTATCTCTGGCGTAGTCTAGACAGTATGTGGTTTCTTCCACCATGACCAACTTCCTGATGTATATGCTGAAGGATTAGGTCAGCGATATGAAGGTCCTTTGGTAGTATTGCAGGATGTTTTGACTCTTCAGGCATGGCAGCCTTGCTAAGTCTTCCACCAACTCTTAGAACACCATCTTCCAGCCTAGGGTTTAGCTTGTAAATGTGGCTGTTTCTTTTCACGCTTCCTCCCTGCTGCAGACTGGTGAACTCATCCGGGAACCTTTTCTTCTGGCTGATTCTGATGATCTGCATTTCTGCTTCTTGGATCTCTTCTACTGTAAGATGACCGGCAGGCATCTCCTTAGACCTGGGAGTCGTCTTCTTATGAGTGTTGTCCACAGTGTTGTCTCTCGCCATCTTGAGGCGTAATAACACAGCCTTGAACCTCAAGATCCAGCCCATCACTCTCATGAGACGTGTCCAAGATGAGCTGCGGCTGATAAGAGAGATCACGGGATCCTCATCATCTTGCGCTGAGGACACCTTGATGGCAGCAGATACTTTGACCTCAGGGTCTCCAAGATGAAGGTCTTGAAGGGCATCTGGGTTAGCTGGCCAATCCTGTTCTGGTTGAATGAGAAATGAGGGACCAGATAACCACATGCTGCTCTTTAAGAACAGCTTTGCTCTCATGCCTCTCGAGGCGAGGTCTGCTGGGTTCTGTGCAGAGTTCACAAATCTCCACTGGGAAGCGTCTGAAACCTTGAGTATCTCTGTGACTCTATTAGCCACAAAGACACGAAACCTTGAAGTTTCATTCTTGATGTACTTTAGCACAGAGGTGCTATCAGTCCAAAAGACCGAGTCTTGAAGCTGTAGTCCAAGTTCTGTTCTCCACAGTTTATCCATGCGGGCTGCCATGACAGCTGCAGTCAATTCCATGCGAGGGATTGTAACAGGCTTTAAAGGTGCAACCCTGGATTTTCCCATGACGAATGCACAGCATGTCTCAGAGTGGTTGTTATGCATCAACAGGTAGGTAACAACACCATAACCCTGCTCACTAGCATCGGCAAAATGATGCAGCTGAGCAAAGGTTTCTTCTCCAAAGCCAAGTGGTTTGAAGCATCTTCTGACATTTAAGTCTTCTAGCTGTTGTATTTCCTCCAACCAGTTAATCCACTCTTCAACTGATGTTGCTGGTACAGTGTCATCCCATCCGAGACCTTTCCGGCACAAGTCCTGGAGTATCCTTTTGGCTGTAAAAACCACAGGGGATAGGATTCCCAAGGGGTCATAGAAAGAACTGACCATTGAAAGGATTCCTCTTCGTGTCAGTGGTTTCTCCTGGATGTTAATGTTGAACCTGAAGGTGTCAGATTGAACACACCATCGCACTCCCAGCGCTCTTTCAACAGGTAGAATGTCGTTGTCCAAGTCCAAGTCCTTGACCTCCTTTGCCCTGTCCTGTTCAGGAATTGCTGCCAGCACCTTGCGACTGTTGCTGATCCACTGGGTTAAATGGAATCCACCCTTGGCACAGACGCTTTGAAGCTCCTTATACAGGGATATGGCCTCCTCCTCAGTAGCTACTGAAACAAGGCAGTCATCCACGTAGAAATTGTGTATGATGCTCTCAGTTGTTCGTGGGCTGGAAAGCATTTTGTTGTCTTCTGCACACTTTCGAAGTGCAAAGTTGGCGCAACTTGGAGACGATGTCGCTCCAAACAGGTGTACAACCATTTTGTACTCCTCCAACTGATGGCTGAGGTCACCATTAGGCCACCAGAGGAATCTCAACAGGTCAGTATCTTCCTCTTGAACCCGAACCTGATGAAACATGGCCTTAATGTCCGACATCAGAACCACTGGCTCCTTTCTGAACCTGTTCAGGACTCCAACCAAGGTACTTGTAAGATCAGGGCCATTCAAGAGCTGTTCATTGAGGGACACACCCTGAAATGATGCTCCACAATCAAAAACAACCCTGAGTTTGTGCTTCTTTGGGTGGTATACGCCATGGTGTGGAATATACCAAACCTTTCCATCGCTGCGGTCCAGATCTGTGACACTTTCTGCATAGCTGCTGGATATGATATCATTCATGAAGGCGGTGTAGTCTTTGTGGAATAATGCATCCCGAGTTAACCTCCTTTTCAAGTTAAGAGCACGTTGCTCTGCAATTTTGCGATTGTTCGGCATGCTGATGTTCCGATCTTTCAGAGGCAAAGCAAGACTGTAGTGACCATCCAGTAGTTTAATGGTGTTATTGGCCATTTCCAAAAACTTGCGATCCTCCCTTGAAAGCCCCGGCTGCTCATCCTGGCTGCTTTCTGGGAAGTCCAACTTGAACTGTTGTTTCCAGAGTTCATCCAGCTTCACCACTGAAATTCTGTTGACACTGACTGCCGATTGGTTCTCAGGTTTGTTGCAACATTTCTCTCCCATTGGTCCATTTACTGTCCATCCAAGCATAGTTTTGATTGCATATGGTCCTTCACCCACACTCCGAATGACCTCCAGGGGTTCCAATGCTCTTGGCACATCTGAGCCTATGAGGAGCTCCGTCTGCATCTATTTCTGGCAAATGGATATGTTTCAGGTGAGGCCATTTTGCAGATCATCCTGACGAGGCACATTGCTTCTGTTCACTGGCATCCGTTGCTGAGTGAAAATATCCGGCATGTCACAGAACCAATCAGTATCCAGTCCAGAAACTTCCAAATTTGAGACAATACCACTGTCAACAATTTTCTCTTGCCCCATGGTACGCAGAAGAATCCTTGTATTTCTCCCAGAGAGATCCAGTCTATTCATCAGACCCACTGTGCAGAAGGATGCTGAACTTCCAGGGTCAAGAAAGGCATATGTCTCCACCATCTTGTGACTTTTCTTTGACTTCACTTTCACTGGAACAATAGCGAGCTTGAAATCTTGTTTCCCGGCCCCAGTAAGACCACTGGTTTGGACCGCGATGGAGAGCTATCCACTGTACATTCTGAGTTATTCTTGCCTTTCTCCACATTAGTTCCAGCTTTCCTTTGATAAATGTGGAGGATACTGGGGTGTTTTGAACCACATGTTTTGCAAGTGAGGCGTTTCCTGCATTCCTTACTGATGTGTCCAGTACACAAACAGCCAAAGCAGATTCCATTCTTCTTCAAGAAATCAATTTTCTCACTGTTAGTCCTCCTCTCCAATAGAGGGCACCAATCCAGCATGTGTTCACCCTTACAAAATAAACAAATCTTCTCGGATGCATGTACAACTTTAAGTTTGTTCTCCAATGGGATTCTTTTCTCCACAGTAGCTACGGTCGTGGCAAAGATACTTTCTTTACCTCTTGAACGAAGAGTTTGTTTAGCCTTGTAGGCTTCCTTAACAGTCGATGGTCGATCATCTTGTATGTTTCCAAAAACAGGATCAGTTGCAATTTTAACTTGATGTTCAATGAAGTTGACGATATCAACAAACATCGCTCGTCTCCGTTTTCTTTCTTGGAGGTCACATGCTACAGTTCGCCACTTGTCCCTCATCTTATAGGGCAGTTTCTTTATCACAGTAAGCATATTGGCAGGTGTATTCAACTCACACAGACTGTGCACCTCCTCCATGGCGTTGCAGCATCCTCGCAGAAATAAACTGTATGCCTGCAGTGCCTTCACATCTTCTGCCTTTATTGGTAACCATGAAGAAATCTTGTCCATGTAGGCAGAAGCTATCTTATATTCATCTCCGAAATGTTGATGAAGGAGAGCCTTTGCTCTGGCATATCCAGTCCCATCCGACATGCGTTGACAGCTCCTTGTGAGCTCCTTGGGCTGCCCTCTTGTGTACTGTTCTAGGAAGTGCAAGCAATCCTCAGTATTGGTGGTTTTCTGCTCAATTACTTGCTCAAAAGATCGCATGAATGCATGAAACTTCAGGGGGTCACCATCAAATATTTCGAGGTCTCTTCTGGGGAGTGATGAAAGACATTGTTGATTCACCAGCATTGCAGTTATTTCATTTTGTTTTTCCATGATGGAGCATATTTGCTGTTGATCATTACTGCTACCCCAGGTGAGGGGTGTATGTACATTCCGGGGTTGAGACAGGGGAGACGCTGCAGTGACCATAGCCTGTGTGTCCTGTGTTGTGTAGTCTGAGGGCGCATGATGGAGATGTATGGCCGTTTCAGTTTCCTTATGACTTTGTTGAGGTTGACTGAAGTGTGAAGCACCATTTCCAATCACTGTTTGTTCTTTTCCAGCTTGTCCAAGGTTTTGTGGGATAAATGTTTTGGCATCAACATTAAGCTCATCCTTCTTATCCTTTTCAAAATAAGACTTCATGCCATCAGATCGCCGAGAAACTGCACTCCTTAATCCAGATCCAGCAGTCCTTAAAACAGTCACCTTTGCCAGCGATGCAGCTATCTCTGCTTCAAGCTGAAGTTGTTCTTTTTTTTCGTAGCTGCTCCTCCTGTTCCTCAAGCGCATGTTTTTCCTTAAGGAGTTTTTGACGGGCAATCAGTGCAGCCATTTCAGCCTCAGCTTTAACTCGCGCAGAAGATGTTGTAGAAACATTTGATTTTGATCCATTTTTATTGCTGCTGTGGTTTGATATGCTGTCACATGGTTGTATTTCATCCTTATCCTCGCGATGCAGAGATGGAGGTTCTCTGGGGGCTTTATCAAGTTGCTTCAGCCAAAGTTGAACATCCTCCATGAAGCCTTCATTGTATTTACTGATACTTGAAAACCATAAGTTTTGTTTCTCTTGTTCTTCAGGTGGCATTAAAGGCATCAGAGACTGGTGTAATGAAGAGGCATTTTCCAACAAGGTTGATAAATTATTCACTTGTGATTTCACATTAGAAGCATTTTTATCATCTTTCATCAGCTCTTTGAGAGATGATATCTGGATCTTGATTTTATCCACATCTCCCTTACGGTCCTTTTGAAGACTGGCAATTTTGTTCGCCAGAGCTTTCTCTGTAAGAACGACCGTCCTCTTTCCAGTTTCCCGTTTTCCCACAACTGAGCCAGTGTTTGATGTACTCATTTTCCACACACAAATGAATCACAATCAGGGCAAAATCCAAAGCAGTTTCAGTAAAAACCAAATTCACAGCAGAATCAGCAGCAATCCCAGAGAAATCACAGCAAGCAATGAATGACGCGCAGACACACACTGCTTCCAATACGCGGAGCGCACACGCCAGCCACCAATGGCTCCAAACACAGCGCACCGAGCTCCACTCCACAAACAGCAGCAACGAGCCACACGCAGCTTCAAACAGCTGACAGCTGCAACCGGCAGCACGCCGTACAACACAACTCCACACAGAGAACACCGACAATACACCGTACAACACGGCTTCACACAACGAGCAGCAGCAACCAGCAGCACCGCACCAAACAGCTTGGCCAGCGGCCGTAACCCCCACAAACACTGCGTTTCCAATAAACCACAAACACAGCAAAACCATGGGTTACATACCACCCGATGCGTTGGTTGCTCTGCTGTCTTTCCATGTTGGATCAGTCCAGAGGACGCGTGGCTTGGCTCGATTTCCATGCCGTTTTTTGCTGACAAATGAAGGCGACACTCCAAACCCAATGTAGCCGCCTGGAGGCTAAGAAGAAGAGGCTTTGCCTGACGCGCTCGATGACAAAAAAGGACGATAATCAAAGTCTGGTGTCTTTGGTTTATTTGAGGTTCATATAAATCCAGAACGTATGATTGAAAAGGCGAACTTAAAGTGCAAAAATCCAACTCCAAAGGCGATCTCAACGGATTCAGAAAAGGCAAACAAAATGCATATAATATAACTCAAATATGAAAAGGTAAATCCAAAATACTTATAAAGTTCCAATACGAGCTCCAAAACGATGCGGTCAGCAAAAAGTAGGACCTCTACTCTCACCCTCCTTCCACCCAGTGATTCAAACCTGTACCGGTAAAATAATCTAAAGACCTCCCACTACACCATGTGACACACGCCCCGGAAGTGACAAAACAAATTCATTCATAAAAACCCGTCACCTACAGGCTCAAACAGGGACGGATGGTGTGATCTGATTCTGGTGTATCATGACCTTGGAGTTCTCCTCTAATCTCTTTGGAAGTACCATTCATATCATATAATCCATCTCTTAAATTTGTCACCAATTTTTCATTTGCTGCCACGTCCAGGGAGGTTGTCATCAGTCCCGTGGACCTCGAACTTCTGAATAATCTGTACAGCTGTAGTCACAGGAACATCAAACTGCTTGAAGATGATTTTATAGCCTTTACTTTTAACATGCTTTCTATAGTTTTCTTTCTAATCTGCTTAAACAACTCTCTCCTTAGCTCTCTGTGGTCCATGTTCAGTGTGGTACACACCATGATACCAAACAGCACAGTGACCACTTTTCAGCCTTTAAATAGGCAGACTGACTGATTACAAGTTTGAAGACACCTGTGATGATAATTACAGGAAACACCTGAGTTTAACATAGCAAATGGACAAAGCATTTTTCATCTCTCTTAATGGGAACAATATTTTGTCCAGGCCATTTGTATTAATTTTTTTTAATAATTCTGTTGCAGTTCAATTTCGAGTCCCTTTTCCTTACTGGAATGATACCAACAGTTTTGTCTGTGAATATATATTCATACAAGGATAAAACATTAAAGTTCTTTCAGCAGTTACAAGAGGAGCTTCATCTTTCTTGCAAACATCATGTCGAATAGGATTAAATAGCTCTTTATTGTCCCTATATGAAAACTTGTTGGGCAACATAATTTTCACATTGTAACATATTTTCACATCCTCTGTGGCAACAAAGAACATTAAAAACATATAAAATATACAGCTGCTAATAGATAAAAACAAATAATAAACATCTAAATTCAACCTCAGATGATAAAAATGGGGCAAAAATCATCAATTATGATTGAAATATAATCAAAACAACTATTAAAAGAAAGTAATTTCTAACTCTTATGAGTATGACTAGTCTCTCGTTTTTGTGATATATGCTTAATGTTTTTATATGTTTATGATCTCATGTCAGAACAGCAGAATAAAAAAGACACAAAGTTGATTTGTCTGTAGACGGCATGTATCCTGTTCTCTTCACTTGAGGAGACAAGAAAATCTGAGATGTAATTTTTTTTATAATATTGCATTTTTAGCATGTTTGTGTCACATTGTCAGATTTGTTTCCCAAAAAATGAAAAGATATTCTCAGTAAATTTATCCTACATCTTTAAAGTCTCAGATTTTCTCTTGTTTAACTTTGCTAAGAATATTTATTCTAACATTTTAAATAAAATGTACTCCTCCTCCTCCTACTACTACTACTACTACTAATAATAGTAATAATAATAATTATTATTATTATTGTTATTAGTTTTATTATTATTATTGCTATTGTTATTACAATGATGATGATAATAATTAAACTAATGATAATACTCTGGGTTCCTTTTCACTGTAAAATTTTTATCTCCTTCATAATAACAGTCTTCCCACCACAAAATCATTTTTTAGAATAAATGTTTTTTTCATGAAATGTTTCCCTGATACAATCACCATGTTTTACTTTTAAAAAACATTTTTATTTAATAACCCATCGCATGTAGTGTTGCTTGACATTTTGTCCAATGAGTGGCTATTTATTAGTCAAAATTACATTTATATTTAAACTTCTGATTTAATTTAATCTTACCCCCAAAGCAATCGGGTGTACCCGGCTGAAGGTGCTTGTCCCCGTGCACAGCTGCTGAGGGATGGGGTTACAGACGACCCCACCCTGAGAAGGATTCGGGTACATCTGGGTGACCACGACCACGCCACCCTGTTGAACAGGCACTGATGAAGACATTGTCCAACTGAGACGACTGGAACAGTTGATGGGCTCTGAGGCTGTAGGTCCAGACGAGCTGAGAGTCCAAATGAGCTGATGATCCAACAACAAGTGGATGTGTGTGTGAGAAAGAGAGATAGAGAAACGCCCTGCAAGTTAGAAACGAAACCTAAAACATCCAAACTCCAAAAGGAACGAAAAAAGACCTAACCCCAAAAAACAGTTACAAGAGCAAACACGCGCTGCGTGTCAGGAAAGAAAT
Source organism: Scarus forsteni (assembly GCA_036419115.1). Classification (NCBI taxonomy): domain Eukaryota; kingdom Metazoa; phylum Chordata; class Actinopteri; order Labriformes; family Labridae; genus Scarus; species Scarus forsteni. The sequence goes on from JAZDUH010000112.1 coordinate 6,650,711, forward strand.
CTAAAAAAGTCCAAACCACGAAACCATCTGCAAGAGCAGAAACGCGCTCTAAGTTACAAACGCTTATGAAGCTGGCCAGGCAGCTCCGTCAGGAAAGAGAGAGGTGCGTCATTCAGGGGTCACAACTCAGAGGGTCACGTGGTTCACGGAGCTGCCAAATAGTTCCAAAAAAAGAAGAAGCTTGGCGGGTCATTTAACCCCTTAGATCCTATTTTATCATATTTGATACATACTTTTATCATACTTCTTTATAATCAATATGATCAACAAATTAATAAAACATTCTGAATACAAAAGGACAAACTATTAAAATGTCCTCAGGTGGATTATCAGTTGCAAAAACACCTACTATATCAAATAAGATACAAAAAATATATACAGTGCATAAAAGAGTTCATCCTCTATTTGAAGTAATCAATATCTAAATAAACAAAGAACAGTTCCCAAAGTTTTGACAAAGCTGAGTTTAAATTTTTTTTTTTACTGTTTGATGTAAAGATGAAATAACTAAAATCTAGCTTTTGTGGTATAGCCGAGTATGTCATAGAAAATGTTGATTTTGAAAGGATGATACAGGTTTTCTGACAATTCTGAAGAGGTGTACTCATTGCATTGAGCACTGTATGTGAAATTCTATGGAAATTAAGATTTATTTGGATTTCACTAGAAAGTAAAACAAACTGTTTGACTGTTTGGGTTGGAGGGAAGCACAAGTCCAGATTAGATTGGTAAGCCAACCATTTATGGACAATAGGTAAAGCAAAACATAAAAAATCAGTCAGCTGCCGAGACCCCTGATCTGCTTGCCCCACAGGATGATCAGTAAAGAGCCCGGGACGAAGGATGTAACAATATTTTATACACTTTGGAGCGTTGTCTTCATCATTACACTTATTTTGGATCAAAGTGTACAGAACTGTAAATCTACCCTCCTGTCTGGTTGCATCACCGAATTTCCCCTTGGGGATTAATAAAGTATTTCTGATTCTGATTCTGACTGATAAGTTGTTTCCGTTATGGCCAAACACCAGGCAGGGTGTTACCAGTATGTACATTCAGTTCAGCTTAATCAGCATCATCAACAGGAACCGAAAACTAGAAGCAATTCTGGAAATACTAGACAGGAAACAGGAACAGACTTGATTTTGTAGATATGAAAATGTTAACTAAACAGTAAAAACATGAGATCTTAAAACTGAACAACAAAAACATGAAATCTTTGAGTAAATGCAAGCATAAAAACATAAAATATCACATAACATTTCAGCTCCAAAATATTAGCAATTTCTGGCTATTCCCATTTTCTTAAAAGTTAAACTCCTTAGTCATGATTTCTTGTTCTTATATTTTCCATTTTCTACATCTATTGACCTTGACTGACCAAGGCAAAAATTCAACATCAAAGATTCTATGCACTTGTGTAGAAACATTGGAAAAATGCTATAAAATTGATGCAACATTATAGAAAAAAATTGTTTGAAACTGATGCAATAGACGTGTATATATATATATATATATATATATATGTATATATATATATATATATATATACATATACATACATACATATATATATATATATATATATATATATATATACATATATACATATACATATACATATATATACATATATATGTGTGTATATATATATATATATATATAGAATTTTTATATATATATTTATACACACACACATAGCATAGGCAATGTCCTTGAGACATCAGAACATGTTTTTCTTACTCGAGAGGATCACACAGCCTTCTTCCTTTCTCGTCTGAAATGTCGCCTGTCTGACATCAACATAACTCAGTCAATTTATTTAATAATCACATCACAATTGCAGTAACTCAGCTGAGGTCTCTCTCTAGGCCATCCACGTCTCGCAGGAAGTGTAGCATCAGACAGAGACCTGAATTACAGCTGCAGAGATTCTTTTAGGGATCCTGGGCAGAGACATCACACTATACAATAATTTCTATCACAAGCCGGTCTTCTGATTCTTGACCTTGTTGAGTTCTGACTCCCTGGTGACTGTTCACATCAGCAGTCAGCCACAGAGGCAGGCATTCAGCTCAGATAAAATGGACCTTGAGAAAAGCAACAGGTAGAAAACACATCTCTAGATATGGGTTTATATTATTCTGTAACTTGTGAATGTGAGCTTGTTAAATTAACCAGAGTGTGTGTGTGTGTGTGTGTGCGTGTGTGTGTCACCCTGGAACCATCCTGACTCCCTCAAAACCTCTGATAACACACCACACACATGAGCCTGCCTTCATGAAGATGTATTGACCTTAGCTTTTGAAATACAGTTGTGCCCAAAAGTTTACACCCCCCAGCAGAATTTCTGATTTTTTGGCCTTATAACCGTCTGGATTGGTTTGCCGCGGCTGACGTAGTGCAGGGAGCGCGCATAGACGTGCACTGCGGAAGTACGATATAGCACTGTTTAGGCTCGAAAAATGTACTAAATGACCTCGTTTCGAATTAATTATGGACGTTACCCGCTCAGGACACTTGGATTACAGCGGACGAGCAGTATGAAGGAAAATAGGCAAGTTTTTGTGGACTTTTATGGACCTTTTTCTTCGGGCTCCGTTGTCCCCTGTTAGATGGACGTTTGTTCACAGCGAAAATCCCCCCGGACCTCTGGCTGCATTTGAGACATCAAAAAAGTGCTCCAGAGTGTTGCTCAGCATGAGGGTGAGTAGAAAATTAAGGCATATCATTCTTTGGGTGAAATATTCCTTTAAAACATCAGTGATCCACCTCCGTGTTACACAGTGGGAATGGTGTACCTTTCATCATGGGCCTTGTTGACTCCTCTCCAAATGTAACGTTTATGGTTGTGGCTAAAAAGTTTAATTTTGGTCTCATCACTCCAAATGACTTTGTTCCAGAAGTTTTGAGGCTTGTCTCTGTGCTGTTTGGTGGCATATTGTAAGCAGGATATTTTGTGGCATTTGCGTAGAAATGGCTTTCTTCCGGCGACCCGACCATGCAGCCCATGTTTCTTCAAGTGTCTCCTTATTGTGGATCTTGAAACATCCACCCCAATTTTTTTCAGAGAGTCCTGTATTTCAGCCGAAGTTATTTGAGGGCTTTTCTTTGCATTTTGAACAATTTTCCTTGCAGTTGGAGCTGAAATTTTTGTTGGTCTGCCTGACCGTGGTTTGGTTTCAACAGAATCCCTCTCTCTCCACTTCTTCATTAAAGTTTTAACAGTGCTTCTTGGCATCCTCAATTCCTTGGATATCTTTTTAAATCCTTTTCCTGTTTTGTGCAGTTGGATTACCTTTTCTCGCAGATCTTTTGACAATTCTTTTGCTTTACCTATGATGCAGAAACCTGAAATTTCATCGCAGTGAAAGATGCACATGTCTGTCAGGAGCTCAGAAACTCACTGAGCTTTTATACACACACACAGATTACAAGCTAATAGATCACAGGTGAGGATGGTTACCTTTAGTAGACATTCAAACCCATTTGTGTCAAATTTTGTGCATGTTATCAGGCCAAAACTGCCAGGGGGTGTAAACTTTTGAACAGGGTCATTTTTGAAGTTTCTGTTGTCATTCTGATTTAAAAAGAGTAAACTCATCTTTTTTTCAATAAATGTCTTCACCCAACCACTAACCATGAGTGACAGAAAGGTTTTTGTGTTATCATTCATATTTTCTGAGAAAAGGCAAAAAAATCAGAAATTCTGCTGGGGGGTGTAAACTTTTGGGCACAACTGTATTTACAGTATAATCAGTCTTTAAAAGTTTGAAAACTTTTGAAGATTATACATTTGTCTTACTGTTTCACCTTTTTTCTAAATTCCAGATTATTCTAACGTCCTGTTTGAAAAACAAAACCATGAATTGACTAATTCTTACAGAAATCTTCATAAGGGCCTTTTTCAGATTATTATTTAATGAGTGTTAACAGAGCCAAAAGATCCCTGAATTTTTCTTTTTTTTTTCAGTTGAAAAAATGATGCTTTTCACTTATTGTATGGGAAAAAAGAGACGCAGGAACTGTCTGTGTTTTTAGAGTTGTGTAACAAATGATATGTTTATTAGATATGAAATTTGAACACAAGGTTTGTTCTGCTTTTAAGAGTGGTGAAAATTAATTCTCAGTTTCTAACAGGAGGAAGTAGGGGCTTGTTTAGCCTGCAGAACATTTATTTAAAGTTTTATGTTTTTAATATACTTTGTTCATTAGTGTAATACTGGGCAGATCATATTCTGTTTTTTTTTTTGCTCTTTTTCATTTAAGATTATTTTTTTAATTAATTGGTTTCTTTAACCAATGACTGAAATACAGTGCAAATCAAGCAGCAATTATTTAATTTCGGCAAACTGTTATTACATAGGTTGTCAATGTTGTGTTCCTGTAAAGTGTCCTTGTGTTTCTTGAAATGTGTTATATAAATTCAAGATATTATTAAAATTATTTTTATGAGCTCCCATAATTAATATCCCCCCAGATTCTACCCTATCCTCCTTGATGGTTTAATATATATATGTATATATATATATATGTATATATATATATATATATATATATATATATATATATGTTGTGAATTCCCTATGCTGTCAAAATGGCGGCATCTGGTGGTCAAAAATGGCACATCTCTCAAAGGAGGGCTGATTGCTGACAGGTGTGTTGGGAGCACAGGTGTGTCTGCAGCCAGCACTTAAAGCCCAGCTCAGTCATACAGAGCTCTCTCTGATCTCCATCCACTCCCAGACCATGCGTGCTTGACAATGTAAGACAGCTTATTTTTGCTTGACTACATGTCCTTTCTGTTTGATGTTGATTGATTATTTAAAGTTTATGTTGACATATATAATTTAATTGTTTGTTAATGCAGAAACCATGGTTTGGATGGAAATAAATCCTCAACTGAGCTTCAACTGTCATCTGCTCTTTAATTTGAGAAACTCAAGTGGTCAGCCCTTCACCTTAGAACCTAAAAAGTTTTTAATATGGTCCGTCGAGCCGGAGGTTGATCACTTAAAGTTCAGACAATGGAAACTCAAGAGGATGTCAGAAACAATGACAATCAGACTGATCCTAATCTTCAGAGGACTTTACCAAAAAGAAGAAGACATAAACCAAAGCGTTATGGGTTTGAAGAGGAAATGCAATCACATAACACAGGAAAAGCCATCTCTACACTTCCCAAAGAGAAGGAATCTTTGTCAAACATAGTGGAAACCCTGAAGGAAACAGAAAAGGAGGAAATAAATGAGCTGGAATTTCTCAAAAGCAGAATGGAGAAGTTTGAGAAACAAGGTAGAAAAAGACAAGAACTGTTGGAACAAATCAGTGTATTGCTAATGGGGCAGAGCACAAATCAACCCCAAGATCAAGATGATCTACAGCTTGTTAATCCAGAGGGAGCACCTTCCCTTGGTCTTCCATTACCCAGCAGTCTCAATGTGAACAATTACCCCATAGTGTCTCATTCACCTGATGCTGATATTGTCCAATCTGCTGCCTTTGTACAGAACAATTCAATTAATGATTCACAGCAAATCAATGATGAAATCAAGGGAGCTGAAGGTGGGTTTGAACCATCAGGGGGTACTAATAATAATAATGATTCTGGTCAGTCTCTCTCTTTCCCTGAAATGAATGCAAAAAGGGGTGTTGATATGAAAGCTGATTGTGACCAAATAAAGGCTGATGCACATCTAGTGGGAACATCCACTCCCCATTTAAACCCAAGTTATGCAACAGACCCAGTGGTCCGGCCAAAACAGAGACTGAAGAGAAATCCGGAACTTCTGCCCCTTAATGAGCATCTCACTTCAGCAGAGGAGAACTTCACTGCTTATAAGCTCTACAATTTACCTTTCAGTACAGTCAAGATGCCTGCTGCTTCACTCCCTTCAATTCCACCAGATAAGCCTCATCATGCTGGCCAAAGCCTAAGTAGACCACCCACACCTCAGTTTGGTTCATCCTCTGTTTCTGCCATGCATGCACCTTCTCGTCACCATCTACCCCCACGTCTGCCAACTCAGTATCAGGTTATACGTTCTCCAGTCCATGTGGTACATTCACAGCCTGCTCCACCCATGTCTGGTCCTGTTTGTTCACAGCCTCTTCTATACACCAGACAACAATCCTTTACTGCTTCCCCTGCAGGTAATGCTATGCCTAAAAACAGTTATCCTGTACATTATAATCCAGCTCCAGTAAGCCCCCATGCTGCTTTGATCCACTCCTCTGATCCACAGTTGATGCATTACGCCAGCCTTCAGCCACAGCCATTGCCATTACAGCATACAGCCCAGGTACAGTTACCACCATCATCAGAGGTGGCTCCACTTCCCCCCAGTATAGCTACATGTGAACCACCGCTCTATGGTGTCCCAAAGCCCACCATCCCAGACTTCACTAAAGACAGTGAAAAGGAATTTGCTAACTTGAAACTGGCCCTGGACAACCTCCTGAACCCTTATGTGCAGCTAAGGAGAAATATAAATATCACGTTCTCCTTGAACATCTTAAATTGCCTGAAGCTCAAATGATCGCTCAGTCTTGCCGACACCAACCAGATCCTTACACTGCTTCAATGCAGGCCCTCCAGTTGCAGTATGGACAGCCCCACCAGCTGGCTCAGAGTGAGATAGCAGCAATACTTACAGCGCCTGACATTAAAGTTGGAGACTCCCAAGGGTTTCAGAGCTTTTCCCTCATGAGTTCATTTACTCGTTAGTATGCTGTCATCGTTGGAAGGTCCAGCTGGTTATGAACTGAATTGTTGCTCTCATGTTGACCGCTTATTAAGCAAACTACCTAAATACTTGAGGGAAAGTTTCATTGAGTTCTTACATCTTCAGGGCAAACTCACAGTATCAACATTAAATCCATACAATCTGAGAGACTTGGCTGGTTGGTTACAATCCAAAGCACAGCAGCAAAGGCTTTCAAATCGACTTGTTCAGAGATATCAACAGGAACAGCCAAGTAAGTCCATAAGACCTGCAAAGCCCAAAAATCAAGCAGCTGTTTATCATGGCTCAAATTCTGATGTTCATCCAACTCAAAATCACCAGTCACCACAGAAGACTAAGATCTTTACTCCAACTCACAAAAGACCCAACACCCACTGCCTTTTCTGTCGGAGCCATGACCATTACATCACAAGGTGTCCCAAAATGAGAGCTCAAACCAAGGAGGAATTAAGATCTTGGTTAACAAAAGACAGCAGATGCTGGAGGTGTGGCCGAACTTCTCATTCCACTGTTGACTGTTCACTAAAAAACCTTGTCCTGACTGTGGTGAACTCCATCTGCTGGTTTTGCACCCAGTGGCTTCACAAGAACCTCATGCTATACTGACAAGTACTCACAGTAAAGTGTACTTTTCTCATTCCAGTCCCTCTAGTCGTGGTGCTTCTTAAGGTTGTTCCTGTGATCCTCTGGAACAATAATGTCTCACTAAGCACATATGCTATACTAGATGATGGCTCGGTTCGCTCTATGATTCTACCTACTGCAGTCCAGCAGCTTCAGCTGAGAGGAAAGAAGGAGGTCTCGCCTCAGAACTGTACACGCTTCTGATCTCGCCCACATTGAAGGAGAATGTGTTGATTTTGAGATCTCTTCCAGTTCAGCACCGACAGACAGATACCCTATTCAACAAGCCTTCACAGCAAAGGGATCGATCTCATTGATCAAACGCATTCTATTCAGTCGCCAAGCGACGCTTATTCCTTTTGAGAGACATCCTCTTCAATCATTCAAGAAAGTTCAGCCTCTTGTCTTGCTTGGCTCAGACAACTCTCATCTGATCTCACCCATAGAGCCTGTGAAGAGGCCCTCAACGAGGTCCAATTGCTGTGCACACTCAGCTGGGCTGGACCTTACAAGGACAAGAGGGTTTACCTGAGCGTTACCCTCTAGCTAATCAGTGTTTGTTTACCGCTACCGTTGGCTCCTCTGATTCCTTGTTTAGCCACGTTGAAAAGCTATGGAAACTGGATGTGTTACCTTTCCGTAGTGAGAAACAGGTGATCAGGTCTCAACAAGACAAACAGGCTATTGAAATGTTGGAGGCCCGAACAGAGAGAGTTTTGGTAGATGGTACTGAGCTGCTACGCCACTCCTTCTTCTTCGGATTCATGATGCTCCCAAACTGACAGCTCCAATTGAATCTGCCATGCCATGCTTAAGAAGCACAGAACGGAGACTTCTCAAAGATCCAGAGAAAATTGCACTCTATAATGAGGAGATACTGAAGTTGGAGAAAGCGGGATATGTAAAGAAAGTTTCCCCTGAAACCATGCAGAGCTCATCAGAATCTTGGTACCTGCCTCATCATCTTGTCCATCATAATAACAAAGCCCGCTTGGTCTTCAACTGCTCGTTCAGGTTTCAGGGGATGTGCTTAAATGACCAGCTACTTCCTGGACCTACTTTGAGTCCTTCCCTCATTGGGGTTCTCCTTCGTTTCCGCCAGTATCCAGTAGCCATTAGCGGTGATATCAAGGCTATGTTTCACCAGGTGCGCCTGCTGCCAGAAGATCGGCCTTTGCTTAGGTTCCTTTGGCGGAACATGAGGAATTGCATATTTTCTGTGATGCTTCTGAGCAGGCATATGGAGCAGTGGCTTATCTAGTCACCAAGTACAAAGATGAATGTCACAGCAGCTTTGTCATGGCAAGATCCAGAGTTGCTCCAAAAAGACAGTTGTCTATGCCACGTTTAGAACTGTGTGGTGCCCTGGCTGGTGCACAGCTTGCTCAGCTAATTCAGAGAGAAATTGGCATCATCTCACAACAGATTACTTTGTGGACTGACTCCACCACAGTTCTTGAATGGCTACAGTCAGAATCTTGCCGCTTCAAGGTGTTTGTTGGTGTCAGGGTGGCTGAAATTCAAGAACTTACAGACCCTCTCTCCTGGCGCTATGTAGATTCATCTAATAATCCTGCTGATGACATCACCAGGGGGAAGACTCTCATTGACCTGTTGCAGCCTAGCAGATGGAGGAATGGTCCTGCTTTCCTCAAACAACCAAATGGCAGTTGGCCAGTGAGGCCTAAGCATGTAGTAAAGGCAGACCTCAGTGAACTCAGAAGTATCACTTTTTGCAGTCTGGCAACTACCAATACTCAGAATCAGCAGAATCTTGACCTCAACCAGTTCTCTTTGTGGAAGGACCTGGTGCAAGCGACACATGATAATCTCAACAAACAAAAATCTGGAGATGCTTCTCTGTCAACCTACAAAGATGCTGAAATCAGCTTGCTTAAACAATGTCAGGCAGACAGTTTTCCAGTGGAACTGAAATCCATGTGTAATGGAACCCCTTTGCCTCTCCACAGCAAACTTCGAGCCCTTGCCCCTGAACTTGATGAGTTGACAGGCCTCATAAGGGTTGGAGGAAGGCTCCGAACATACAAAGTTCTCCTGAGATCTCTGTGCACCCTGTTGTGTTGGATCCTGAGCATCAAATCACCAGATTGCTCATCAAAGATTTTGATGAGCCGCCTTTCTCCATCCTGGCCCTGAGCGTGTCTTCTCTGAACTTCAAGACATTATTGGGTTCTTCGAGGCCGACAAGCTGTTAAGCGCCATCAGTCATCCTGCTCTGCCTGCCATCAGTGGCGAGCAAAGCCCAAAGTGCCCCTTATGGCTAACCTTCCATCTGCTCGTCTAAGGTTGTTAAGCCCTCCATTTTACTCCACAGGAATGGACTGCTTTGGCCCCCTCATAGTCAAAGTAGGAAGACGCAGTGAGAAACGCTGGGGGGTCATATTCAAATGTATGACAACAAGAGCTGTGCATCTTGAACTCCTCAACTCCTTAGATTCTGATGCCTTTCTCCTTGCTCTCAGGAGATTTATCTCGGCGAGGGAAACCCCTGAGCTTCATTCAGATAGGGGCACAAATTTCCGTGGAGCTGAAAGAGAGCTTCAGGAAGTCTTTCAAGCAATGGCACCAGAACTCCAACAGAAACTTGGTGCCTACCAACTGACGTTAAAGTTCAATCCTCCAAGCTCCCCTCATTTTGGAGGTGTATGGGAGAGAGAAATAAGATCTGCCAAGAATGCATTACAGGTGGTTGCTGGTCACCAACCACTCTCTGAGGATGTACTAACCACCTTACTGGTAGAGGTTGAAGGGATGCTAAACTCCAAACCTCTGGGATACGCTTCCTCTGATGTGGCTGACTTGGACCCAGTAACCCCTAATATGTTGCTCATGGGGCGGCGTGACTCCACATTACCTCAAGTAATCACGCCCCAGAGTCAATGGGGCGGCGGCGCTGGCGTCAAAGCCAAATCCTAGCGGATCAGTTCTGGTCACAGTTCATCAGGGATTACCTTCCATCTTTGCAACCAAGGAACAAATGGCTGGCAACTTCAGACAACCTTGAGGAAACCAAAGTTGTCCTTGTAATGGATCCTCAGCTGCCCAGAGCGCAGTGGCCCATCGGAAAAATCATAAAGGTTCATCCAAGTTCAGATGGACGGGTCCGATCTGCAGACATCTTGATCCAGGACAGGATTTACACCAGGCCAGTTGCTCGTCTTGTCCCATTGCCCTCGCACAACTTGACAGCATTACAAGAATTCAGTTAAAACACAGAAACTGGGATTCTGTGGGGGCGGCTGTTGTGAATTCCCTATGCTGTCAAAATGGCGGCATCTGGTGGTCAAAAATGGCACATCTCTCAAAGGAGGGCTGATTGCTGACAGGTGTGTTGGGAGCACAGGTGTGTCTGCAGCCAGCACTTAAAGCCCAGCTCAGTCATACAGAGCTCTCTCTGATCTCCATCCACTCCCAGACCATGCGTGCTTGACAATGTAAGACAGCTTATTTTTGCTTGACTACATGTCCTTTCTGTTTGATGTTGATTGATTATTTAAAGTTTATGTTGACATATATAATTTAATTGTTTGTTAATGCAGAAACCATGGTTTGGATGGAAATAAATCCTCAACTGAGCTTCAACTGTCATCTGCTCTTTAATTTGAGAAACTCAAGTGGTCAGCCCTTCACCTTAGAACCTAAAAAGTTTTTAATAATATATATATATATATGTATATATATATTTCTTTAACCATCAATGTTTGTTTTTAATGGTGTTACTGTCATATGTTATTGCTGTTGTTTCAGGTTATTCCTTTGTTGTTGTATCAAATTATATTCTGTCCTTTTTTTAAAATCAACAATGTATCGTGAAGGTATGGTTTTATAACTTTGTTTTTAAAAAGCTTCCTTTTCTCCAGAGTATGGTGGAGGATCAGTTGGTCCAGGAAAACTCTGAAAAATAAAACAAGATACACACAGATATGACATCATGATAAACAAATAGAAACATCAGAAATAACAGAAAGACAATAAAAACACCACAGTAACCACCAGAAAAAAGCAACACATACATAATACCACAACAAACCTGAAACATGACAAAGAAAACAACTCTAATACATCAATTAAACACTGCAACAAAGGTTTTTGAACACAAAAACAAAAAATCAAATACAAAACAACAGAAACACAACATTAAAAACAAACAAAAACATCAGCAAGAAATATCAAAAATGACAAACACAACAGGGACACCAAAATAACCTCAACAAGGCAACACAAACAAACGTGCACCTTTTAAAGCTGTAGCATCCGAATTGGATGAGGTTTCCCTGACAGAGACACTGAACTGGAATTTTTCCTCTGGTAGACGTAAATACTGTACGTCACTACGTCATGTCCACCCCCGTCCAATCAGAACCATTCCCAACCCCCAGGGCCCTATTCTATGAAGCAAGTTCAGCCTAGCGAGACATCCTTGGAGCTACCTCGCTGAACTGAGCGCGGTAGCCGGCGGTCTCGCTAAACTGTTTGACAACGCTGGTTGTCAACCTCATAAGTGGACCCAACTTTGCAATGAGTGCGTGCATATAAGGCGGAGCCCGCCGCATCTGACCAATCGCGAACATGGACCAGTCTGGAGCGTCAGAGCAGGCCAGAGAGCGAAGGACTGCACACTAGGGGTGGGAGAAAAAATCGATTCACATGAGTATCGGGATTTTTTGTTTGACAATTTTTAAATCGATTTTTTTTTTTGTACAAAAATCAATTTTTTCAAAATTAAAATGCTTCATTTTAGTCTGTGTTAATAAGCCACTTTTAAATGCAGCCCAGGCCTTTGAAGAGAGATTATTAAACAGCTGGTTAAAGTATATTGCTGAATAAATCCTAAAACGGACTCACATTTGATTTGTATTTTTCCTGATATAGTCTGTAGGCATCATCATGATTCATCTTTTTCACTGGTGTTAAAAAAGCGAACTAAAAATAACAAAAATCGTTAATATCGTAGAATCGCAAGTTAAATAGAATCAGCACCGAAAAAATCGTAAAAAATCAAATCGGGAGAAAAGCATATTGTCCCAGCCCTACTGCATACTTCACACACGAGGAGCAAGAGGCAATCATGACAAAGTATGAAGAATTAAAACATATAATAAACGTTAAAAGCAACATCGTCGCCGCTGCAAAAGCACAGAAGGAGTGCTGGCAGAAAATTGCTGACAGTCTCAATGCATAAGTATAGCGTGCAAAAAATCTTTTGTGCCATTATCATCCTGAAATAGCACTGTTCAACATGCACTTTTACTGTAACATGCACCAGACATGTCTAATTCATTTCTAAGATGAATTCATTCATTTTTCATTCCTATCGTGTTTACATTTTTTGTGTAATATGTAGGCCACTTGAGCCCTACATGAATTCCTGTCACAATTTTAAGATGGGCAATAAAATATTGTCATGGAGCAGAAGTGTTGGCATTGAAGACCTTGTTACGGCAATGAGAGTTCTTCATTCCCTTTAACTACCTGTAGCAAGTGTCATGTACTGTGTTGTGACTCTAAATCTGAGTCTCGTTTCAGCACCAATCAAAGTGGAACAAAAAGAACTGGGGGGGATTCCTCCCCCAGATTTTACTCCTGCAGAGGAGCTGGCCCTCTGCAGCCATCGGGTCAGCTCTTTGGTCAGTGGGCACCTTACAACAGGTTGAATGACACCTCTGTCATGGTCTGAGGGGGTCTGTATCACCGTCACTGACACCATGTAACTTTAAGGTGGATGTCAGGAACCGTTCCACAATTAAAAAAACCACAATCCCTTATCTGGAGTAGTGGCTCTGAACCTCTGAACCAAAACACTCATTTGTATTTGTTAGCAATGTAACCGGTGCAGGCCGTGCTAGTGTAAGCTTAGCTTCTTGTAATGACTGGGTCCCTGTCTGAGGCAAGATTAGCTGTAAGTCAAAGACCCACTTGACACCCCACCAATCAACTCACATAGGACTTCTCTCCATCACACATCACACTGATTTATTCTGTTTAACAGAAACATGGCTGTGTCAGGAGGAATATTTCAGTTTGATTGAATCCACACGTCCCAGTCATTTGAATACTCATATACCACACAGGCAGTGGAGGTGGCTAGCAACAATTTATCATTGTCTCCTTATCAATACTAGACCAAAGGCCAACACTTCTTTTGAAAGCCTTGTTCTAAGCTTATCGAATACTGATTCAAAAAACTGCCATCCAGTCTTTGTTGTGATAATCTACCATCCTTCAGGGCTTTATTCTGATTTCTTATCAGAATTCTGAGTTTATATCAAACTTGGACCTTAATTCTGATAAAATACTCATTGTAGGTGATTTTAATATCCATGTCGATGAAGAAAGAGATGGCATTAGCTCTGCTTTCATGTCCTTCATAAATTCAGTTGGTTTTATTCAGGCTGTCTGGCACATTGTTTTAGCCACACTCTCAATCTTGTTTGAGCACATAAAGATTGATTGACTGATCGACTGAACATCACAATGAAATAGGAACAGAATGAGAAGAAAAAAAAGACACAACATTCAACAACAGCAGAGATGACACAAAAAAAGTCACAAACATCAAGATTACCACGACATAAACACAAAAACAGCCCCTTCACAACAATTAAACAAACATTACAACAGGAATAAAACATCACAAATGTGTTTTTATAGAAACACTTTTCAATAACACAGACATCAAAACAGCAACATCATCACCAAAAAAACAACGGAAACTAACAGCTACAAGACAAGTCCAACTCAAAGCAAAAACAAAAGATATACCACCACTAAAATAGTTCAGATGACTGACCTGTGGAGGGGCATGGGCCATGGAGGTGGTTGCTGCAGGGTAAGTGGGCAGACCCTGTGATGTCACAACAACAACAACAGAACCAGAGAAAACATAAATATAACAACAAAGAACAAGCACACAAGTTGAAGTCAATTAGCACAAATGCATTGATATCAATTGATTAATTTCATCTCAATTACAGGGTTGCTTTAGCTATTTTGAAGTGGGGTTTTTCAAGACCTGTGACACGAGTAAATTTGCAAATAAAGGAGCATGCCAGCTTTGTTCCTGGGGGAAGATCTCCATGGGCGGATGGTTGGTAGGTGAAAAGTACTTAAATACCTATGTTGATGCTGTCTTACTGTAGATGCTACAGTAAGATTCTTTACAGGGTTATACTTTTCCACATCAAAGTTCCTGTGTTTAGAAATATTTAAAGGGCCATGTATCCTTCTGCTAGCAGGTCTTCTTATTAGATCAGGTCAGAGTCCTGTTGTACAATCAGGTCATGGTCACTGGGGCAATTTCATCACATTCCTCCTCATGGCCCAAATTTCACTTCCTTTCGCAACAAAGTGTTGTGTTCACAGTGCCCATTTTGATAAAATTAATTGCCAAGGAAACACTGCTATGACTACTGTATCGTTTTGTTGAACCAACATAGCTTTTTGAGTAGTTTAACCCATAAATGGGTCAATTAGAAGGGCTACGGTCCCACAATGTGCTGCCCTCCACCCCTGGTTATCTACCCCACGGATAAAGCTCAAGAGTTCCTTTATCTGCTTGAGCAAACTAACCCTTTAACTTTTCTCAAGGTTTGACTCCTTAGGAGAGTGGGTCTGACCTGTGGAGGGTGCTGAACCACAGTGGATGGTGCAGAGTAACTGGGCTGAGCCTGAGGAGCCATTGGTGCGTTTCCTTGTACGATGTAGACAGGCTGCTGCTACAAGAACAACAAAGAGCCTCAGTTTGTTTCATGCCTCTGCACACATCCAACAACATTAATACAGTTTAAATTTAGAAGCATCAGTGCTAAAGGAAACAAAAACGGTCAACCAATCATATTTCTGTTGAATTAATGACATCATTTGAAACTCACCTCGTGGCAACAGGTACAGGTGGATTTACAGACAAATGCTGAGACGACTATTGTTATGATGAACTCCAAGATATGAAACACCGTCAAGACACCGCTTATACCCTGCCTTTGTGTCTGTAACACAAACACACAACACATGCTGGTATAAAATCATACTACAAATAATAATAAGAAATAGTTTGTTACTCATTATATGTCTATCAGTATTAATCTTGTTACTGTTATTTTCAGTTTTTTAAAAAATATTTAGGTTATTTTGGGTTTTGTCGTTTGGTTCACCATAACATTGTAACAATGTTTTGCGACATCACTCAATAAAGACCATATAAGCAGATGTATTTGCCGTTTTACTATGTGCAGCTTCAGCTGAAACATTTCTTTGACTTTTAAAGTCACTTTTTTATCACATGGTTTAATAACCAGTCATTTTGTTGGCAATTATTTATTGCCATATCATATGATTATTTATTGAGTTGTTTTAATGAGCTTATTTTTTTATTCATAAATTCTTGATGGATGTGTTATATGATTGTACATAGCCATGTTATCCCACTGATTTTTGCCTGTTACATTATTTTTATAGACATGTCATTCAATTACATAAATAATTTTATTTAATTGTTTATAGTACAGTTTAAAGAGATAAGCTATTCACATCCTCCAGACAAAATCAGCATCTACTTATTGATTACCGTGAACTTCCAGCACTCATATCCATAGGAGTAGCAATGAATCATCACTATTGGATCAAGAATATACAAGATGATTGCAACACCTGCAGCTACTGTGGCAATCACGTTAAAAGCCAGAGTGGTGTTCATCTGGAAATAAGAAGTAAAATAAAGAAGTTTAGACATGTTAGAAATAAAGACCACAAATCAAATATCACAACAAACAGCAACATTACAAAGCCCAAACAACACAACTGCACATCAAACAGCATTACAAGTAACATACTGTATCTACACTAAATGAAATACATTAAAAAGACAATCAGCATGTCAAATGATACAACAAACACACCACACGACAATTTCATATCACAACAAACAACATGTATAAAACAAACAATGGAGATCCACTGATTTACTCTGTTATTTGTTTAATAGATCGAACTCATTTTATTTTTCACTTTTTACCATGATAAAGGACGTGTGTAGAATTTTGGCTGATCAACCTGACTTTTTTTAATACTGTGGTGTTTTTAGATATTTGAGTGTTTACCTCTTACTCTGTCCCCTTTGTGTCCCCTTACACCCTTTGTTTTATCCTTAAGGTGAGTTCTGATATTTCACACATTTGTACGTGCTTAAGTTAGCTTGCAGATATTGCAGAAAGACTTCTTACTATTAATCAATGACTTCTTGATGGTCTCGTTTTGAGGAAAAGTGACAGGAGTGCAGGTGTCTGTCTGTTTGGGACAGAGTGAGCAGTAAACACTGGTGGCTCCAACAACCATCAACATTTAAAAGTTACTGTCATTTAAAAACAAAATCTCAAACAAGTCTTTTGAGACATATTGCGGTTTTGTTACCAGGGGCGGGGACTCCCTCATTTCAGCTCATGAGGTGATACGGAATGTCATGAAATGAGAAAAAGGTTCATAAGTGTCTGTTCTTACTTTTTTGTAAGCTCATTTACATGGAGTACTAAATACGTGAATTTAAATTGTGATACAAATACAAGTCAAATATGCTTTAATAACCATTAAATGCTCTGCAATTTGCAATAAAAAATGACTGAGACTGATTTAACTTCAGTGTTTTTGGTTATTTAACCACAAATGACTGCTTGTATTTAGGTTTTGATGTACAAATGTTGATATACAAACTTCTCCCCTGTGTTTCTTTTGTTTCATTTGTTAAATTCCTAAAAGCCATTTATGAAGTTGAGAGTTGACCTTGCCTTTACCACGGACAAAATACACATTAAGCCCAAACATAAATGATCACATGAAAATGTTTGTTTATTGTTCTAACAAGGCAATAATAACAACACTAATTTTAATGTTATACTCTTCTGTAAAACACACACAATAATCAAAACTGAGTATTCTGGGAAAATGTGGAAACAGTTACTCACCAGACAGCGATTGGACGATTTCCCAGCAGCCACTGTGAGTGAGCCAGCAGTGATGTACTGAGAGTGAGATAAAATAAAGAAGATAATTCATTTCTTCTTCTGCTTATATGCTGTTCCTTTGAGATTTCACTTCACTATTAAACCATGCATGAAAATAAGAAAAACTTTGAATTTGTCATGAAACTTACAAACCCAGCTCCCCACACGAAGAAACCGCTGTACACTTCAAGGGAGTCAGGATCAACTACTGCGACCACACCGCACAAAAACACAAACAGACCAATCATGATCTGGACAGTCTGTGGACACGACAGAGGAAAAGGTTATGTGGATATCACAATAAAATTAAATACACAATAAAACTAGCCTGGATAAACAAGACGTTAAAATGGAGTAAAGTTAAAAAATGAGGAGGAAAGGAACAGACTGTCAAGGAAAAATTGTTATTTTTGTATACATATACATATGAATACATACATACATACATATATATGTATGTATATATATATATACATATATATAAATATATATATATAGATAGATATATAGATAGATAGATAGATAGATAGATAGATAGATAGATAGGTAGATAGATAGATAGATAGACACACATGGCGAAAAATGTTTTTTGTGAATAACTTCTGAACTGAAATAGATATCATAATGCTCAATGTTTTTATTAGTGCTGTCAGACGATTAAAAAACAATAATCTAATTAATTACCAAAGTTATGATTAAATAATCTGATTAATCTAATTAATCGCATTTTAATCTCATATCTGCTTGAGGACCCAAATAAAGAATTTGAATTCTAGAATATTATAAAATTGTAGTGCACGACTAATCAAATGAATACACTAAGAAGTGAAGATTTGTGAATCCACATTTTTATTGGTGACTAAATAAAACCAAAGTCAGGGCAACTTGTCCAGAAAATTCTAAGCTCAATCAGGCAACTCAAATTACACTTTAAGTGTGTTTCATAAATCAAATTCAAAATAAGAAAAAGGTCGAGGACATCCAGCAAACCAGTTAGGTCTGATGCATTATTAAAGAATGTAGTACAAATATAGATAAATAAATTCAAAAATAAAATAAGACTAAGTCTTAAATATGCCATTCCTGTTGTCACCTGGGATTTGTTTGGTTTGACTAGAGACGCATGTGTGAAGTGACGTGCCACTGCCATGTACGGGTCCTCCAGCTGGACAATATCCAAAAGTTTATGTGCTATGATTAATCGCGATACATTTTTTTAACGCATTAATTTGAAGTGTAATTTATTGATCTAATTAATGCACTAAAATGACAGCCCTAGTTTTTATTTTTTTATCTCATGTCAGAAAAGCAGAAAGAAAAAGACATACAGTTGATTTGTCTGTAGATGGCATGTATCCTGTTCTCTTGTGGAGACAAAAATAAAATCTCAGACATTTTTTTTTCAGAATACTGCATTTTTAGCATGCTTATGTAGCATTTGTTTCCAAAGAGGTAAAAAATATTAGTCAGTTCATACTCCATCTTTACACTCATCGTTAAACTTTGCTGAAAATATTTAGTAGGACACTTTAAATATGTACTACTACTACTACTACTACTACTACTAATAATAATAATAATAATAATGATAATAATAATAAAACTAATGATAATACTCTGGGTTTCTTTTCAAGGTAAAATATTTATCTACATCATCATTATCATCCCACCACAAAATCCTACTTTTGGAATAAATGATGGTTTTGTCAATAAAATGTTTCCCTGATACAGTAAAGATGTTATCCAAAGGGTAAAGAATGCAATACTTGAGGTTTGGCTTGACATTTTGTCCAATTAATGGCAGTTTTTAGTCAAAATTACATTTACATTCAAACCTCTGATGTAATGTAATCTTACCCCTAAAGCAATCGGGTGTACCCGGCTGAAGGTGCTTGTCCCCGTGCACATCTGCTGAGGGATGGCGTTACAGACGACCCCACCCTGAGAAGGATTCGGGTACATCTGGGTGACCACGACCACGCCACCCTGTTGAACAGGCGCTGATGAAGACATTGTCCAGCTGAGACGACTGGAACAGCTGATGGCTCTGAGGCTGTAGGTCCAGACGAGCTGAGAGTCCAAATGAGCTGATGATCCAACAACAAGCGGATGTGTGTGTGTGTGTGTGCGCGCGAGAGTGAGAGAGATAGAGAGTGAAACGCCCTGCAAGTTAGAAACGAAACAGAAGAAGATCCACACCCCAAAACCAGCTGCAAGACCAAACACGCGCTGAAAGTCAGAAACGAAACCTAAAATGATCCAAACTCCAAAACCAGTTACAAGAGCTGAAACGCGCTGTAAGTTACAAACGCTTCTAGTAAGAGGACCAGGGAGCTCCGTCAGGAAAGAGAGAGGTGCGTCATTCAGAGGTCTCAACGCAGAGGGGCACGTGGTTCATGGAGCTACCAAATAAGTCCAAACAGGGATTGGCGGGTCATTTAACCCCTTAAATCCTGTTTTATAATGTCTGACACATACTTTTATCATACTTCTATATAATCAATATGATGAAAAAAATTAATAAAAACAATCTGAATACAAATGGAGAAATGATAAAAATGTCCTCAAGTGGAGAGATGAGCTGGTGAGCTGAGCGTCTCAACAGCCGAAAAAAACACTATGTTTGTGAGTGCGTGACAGTGTTTGGGATGGGCACGATCAGCAGGAAACGGGGGTATGGACAAGGACAAACTGACAAAACAGCCCAAAAAAAGCAACTTAAGTTTAAAAACAAGCCCAGAAACGCTTAAATGAGCGAACTTGGCAATGCCAGACTCAACTGCAAACTTGTCTTTCAGACCTCAAACATGAACCTCGAAAAAATACTGAGCCACACGTCCAGTGGAGGAAGAAAATAGCTGGAAAAGCTCTCATATTGGATATGTGGCAGATCAGGAAGCACTCTTTAGAGAAACGTAACACACAGAGACCATTAGGCCTTTGATTATTTCACGCACAGGCATACATGAACACACGAAATACATCCCTTACCTATTTACACCTCTGTTCCATATCAGTCCCAACTCAACAAGGTCATTGTCATTGTATCCACATTGTTTCTTGACATGATTTTCAGGGTAAAAGCATAAATCTTGATTGTACATCATGTGGTTTATCTCTGGCTCAGTAGTGGTTTAGTTTCAGTAGTACGGTGGCCCTGAAGTGCAAACCACAAATCAAATGAAACCGCAAAAACCTAAACACAGCAGCACACTGGAAAAATAAAAAACACAACAGGGAAAGAAAAAATTGTTGTTGTGATTGGTAATTTGCTGTATGTTTTTTTCATTTGCTCTTGAGCTTATTTAATTCTTGCTCTCGAGCTTATAAAATCTGCTGTTTAATTAATTGATGTGTTTTTTTTTTTTTAAATCTGATCTTGTGTTTAGTTCCTTGCTGTATTGTCTTTAACTTTGATGTTGTGGTTGGTCATTTCCTGTTGTGCTTAAAGGGACTGTGAGGAGTTTCTGAGTAATTACAAGAAAGTCTCACATTTAGATATATGCCTGATCATAATACGCACTTTAAGATGAGTTTTACAGCCTCAAAATAGGTTATCTATAAATGCTATTCCTTAGCTTCGCGGTCGGGTCAGACAGGGCTGGACTGGCCTGGATACTCAACTTCGAGAACAAGACAATTAAAACTAGAGCAAATGTATATTATTCGAACACGTCTTAGAGCACCGGGCTGTAAGTAGCGATATATAGCCGGCTACAAAACTACGATACTAAGTTTTCCAAAAACTGCTTGTTGTCACACATCAAAAACTACCGCTACTTTGCATCCTGTAAGTTGTTAAAAAAAGAAGTTGTAAAGCACTGCAGAGTTCTGAGAAGGTCCGAGCTGCACTCATTAGAATCACAACAAACACACGCTTTGGCTTGGCTCACGTCTTTTGGTGCATTCTAGTTGAAGTCAGAAGTAGGAATTTCCCAGTTCCGAGTAGGAAACTGCAACTGGAACGCCCCTCGAAGTCGGAATTTCTTACTGGGAACTTGGTGAAACCTCGCCACCCCCGAGTTGACAATCGAAGATGGATGCCCCCAGTGTGAACAGTTATTTAGCTCCTCTAAAAATCAATTTATTTGCACTTCTGACTGGGGTGTGTCGCCCTAGATCAGCTGTATACATCGTATTTTTAGACTTATATTTACAAAAATGCTGCCAAACTGATAATCACATTCTTCATACAACAACGCAGGGCGTGCTAACAACAGCTAACAATAGCCTGGTAGATCGGCATGTTTTTTTCCGACTTCAAATGGAACGCCGATAAGTCGGTGATGATGTCACTCCCAGTTCCGAAGTTATTGGAACGCAGCTTTACGACAGTCGCCGCGCGTGCTCATGGGTAGCAGCGTCTTTATGTGGTCGCAAATAGAATTTCCTCATAGCACCTTTAATTATTTGCTGCACTGTTTTTTAAATTTGCAATTGGGTTTTCTATTATGCCTTTGTTTTTTTATTTACTGTTATGTCTAGTTATTTGCTGTCGTGTTGTTTTTCAGTTGTTATTTGCTGTTGTGTTCAGTGGGGAAAAAAAGGGTCTTAGGGGTTTGAAAGTATAGATAATGTGAATGTCCTATTTCGAATAATTTTGCAATAGAGGAAAAAATGCCATTTGAAATTAAAAAAAAAATTACTTTGTGGCCACAATATTAGCCCATTAAAGGAGACATATCATGCTTGTTTCTCCTTTTCACTATGCCAGGCTAGGATGCCTGTAAAGCATTTCTGCCCTCAGTACAAGTCATTTAGTTCCTTTATTGCCCCACAATAGCGTTCGCAATATCCTCACTTTAGGCCATTAACAAGGTCTTGTTGAAATGCTCGGATCTGAGGATGACCTACAGTTACCTCACAACGTCACAGCCCTTTGTGCTCTGATTGGTCAGTTCTATCGGGGGTTGAGCCAGCCTGTCCTTCTTCTTCTACTGTATTTTCCGGCAGGCTCAAAGCAGCGAGCGCGTATTGAGTCCCTCTACAGGCCAGGTAATGAGTGAGTGTGAGCTAGGGAACTATAAACCCTTGCTGGACGGATGTGTTCCTTGGTGATGGTTTTGTGGCTAACGGACATCACAGAGGAGGAGCTGTTTTATCAGATTACTCCAATAAAAAGAAATGTACCTCGTGTCATCACGACGTTTGAAATCTCGCGGTCATCTCGCAATGACCTATTTTCAGAGGCATCAAATCTCATTCTAGGATATCAGAAAAAATACAATATCTCATTTTTTGAAAATTAAGGGGGTGTAAACTTGTTTTCAAATTTATTATATTATATGTGTAACGTGAGGGTTCGTTGGTGGTGGATGGAACACTCTTAATAAAATGAGAGAGCAGGATGGAGAAGGATTTCTTCTTGAACAGCGTTTTTACTTCTCACACGGCAGTTACCACAACAGCACTTCCTGACACATTCCGTCACCTGACTAAAACTGACCAATCAGGAGCTAGTAGGATTTAGAGAGGCAAATGCAGTGGATGAGAAAAGCAGATTCAACACATCAATTCAGTTGTCTGCACAACACAAATGAGAATATCAAAATGTGTAAATAATAATTCTGTAAACATAAATGTAAATATATATTTTAACAAATTAACTTAAATAAATGAATTAACTTTGAATTTACTTTTAATGTTAAACCTGATATTCCTCAGTATAAATTCTCATTCATTTCTGAACCTTACATTCCTCCCTCCCTCACAAAAAGAAACGTCCCCGTTTCACAAACATTAAGGAGAAACAGTCAGCTGGCAAGAAGGAGAACAAGAACAAGGGAACAGTTCATTTCAGCACATAGTCCATGAGGTACCTAGGAGGGCGAACTGCACGCCTGGAGCGCAAGGACGAAACAGGGCCCTGGCTGGGACCGGCAGAGGAGGCAGGACCAGGCTGGGGTGCCAACACATCACCAGAAGGGGAAGCAGTACCAGATTGAGTCCATGGAGCAGGCAATGAGGGAGAGGGGGGTTGGGCCTGTGGCTGGGGTGGAGGTAGAGTCTGTAATTGGGGCTGTGACTGAAGCAGGGGTGCAGTTTCGGGCTGGAGACACAGAGGGGCCATTGAGGTAGAAACACTGCAGCCAGACATGTCAGAGTTTTTAGGAGCTGCAGGTAGTGAAGGTTTAAAGGGCAAGGCACCTGATAATGCAGTCAAAGGGGGAAGTTGAGAGTGCGCAGAGGAGTCAGTTACAGGTGTTTTATGTCCATGATCGGGCACAGGAGCATTGTAGGGCCTGAGACGGTTGTAATGGACAATATGGCACTTGCCAGGTTGATCCAGGAAGTGACGAATCCTGTATGTGACACCAGGGGAATCTGCATCAGATCCGAGGCACTCCAGAACTTCAAAGGGACCTTTCCAGTGAGGAGCAAGTTTTTGTTTGGATGTTGTGGGGTCGTGTAACCACACAAGGTCTCCAGAAACGTAAGGGGTGTACCTGACAGTTTTATCATACTGTTGTTTCTGCTTGTTGTGGGCACAGTCTCTGTTTAATGCAGCAGAATGAAAGACTGATTGAAGTTTCTGGGTCAACTGTGCAACATAGTCAGCAGGAGAACCTGATGTAGACAAAGATGGTGTGTTGCCTAACAACAGCAGGTTAGCAGGCATCCTGGCTTCATGACCATGTATAAGAAAGAATGGAGTGAAACCTGTAGAAGAGTGAGGGCTTGTGTTGTAAGCCAGGGCGACTAGGTTTAGACAGTCATCCCATTCACCAGGTTGCTGAAGAAGTGACTTGGCTAACTGATTGATGAGAGTTCTGTTGAATCTTTCAATCATGCCATCACACTGTGGATGATATGGACTGGTTCTGGTTTTCTGGATGCCAAGCAGCTCACAGAGCTGTTTCACAAGGTCAGACTCAAATTGGCGACCTTGATCAGTGTGCAACATTTCTGGAATGCCATGTTCA
The DNA here is from genome assembly GCA_036419115.1 of Scarus forsteni. Lineage (NCBI taxonomy): Eukaryota > Metazoa > Chordata > Actinopteri > Labriformes > Labridae > Scarus > Scarus forsteni. Next base: position 6,675,017 of record JAZDUH010000112.1, read on the forward strand.
AAGATGAACCTTTCAAACAGACATTTTGCAACTGTTGTGGCGCGCTGGTCTGGAATGGCATAGAGGTTGACATATTTGGAGAAGTAATCTTGAACCACAAGCACATACCTGTTTCCACGACTTGTGATGGGGAGTTCAAGTATGTCGGCTGCAACTTTTTGGAATGGCTCAGCAGCAATGATGGTTTTCATCGGAGCTCTGTGTCGAGGTGTGGGACTCAGTCTTGCATCACATGGAGTGCACTGTTTGCACCACTCTTTGATATCACGTGACATAAATGGCCAATAACACAGTAGTTGAGCACGTTTCAAGACTTTATCAGCTCACATGTGACACGTTACTGGGTTTCCATGCAGCAGCGTTAAGACAGTGTCTTTTAAACTGTGAGGGACCACAACTTGATGTACAACTGACTTAGAGGATGGATTGACAACTTTACGGCAGAGCAAGCCATTATGCAGGATAAGTCTGTGATATTCTTGCCAAAGTACTTTCTCAGCAGGTGTGCATTTTTTTACATGCCAGTATGGTGGTTTCCGACCTTTTGCTTTCCAGTTAAGAACCTCTGAAAGTGCAGGATCTTGCTGTTGTTCCTTTCTGAGATTGTCTTCAGGGAGTTCAAGCACAAAGGTGGAGGAAACAAACTGTGTGGAGCACTGTGAGTCGGGACAAGGAGAGTTTGAGTTAGCCTGGTCAGGGGAAACTGACTTTGGCTTGGCATCACAGGAGCTGTGGGGCTGCACAGAATTAACAGGGCATGATGGACCAACAGGACTTGAGTGTGTCTTGTCATGATGTGTGATGGTTTGCTCAGTTTGTGAGGTGTCAGCTGGGCGACGTGACATTGCATCTGCATTTAGGTGTCGGTGGCCATCCTTATGAATTACAGTCCATTCAAAAGGATCAAGTTCAAGAGCCCAGCGTGCACGACAGCCAGTTCTTTCATTGTCAATGGGGATCTTTCTGAGACCAAGAAGAGGCTTGTGGTCTGTGACAATAATAAAGGGCTGTTTGTGGAGATAGTGGCGGAAATGTCTTATGGCCCAGACAATAGCAAAGAGCTCTCTGTCATAAGTTGACCACTTTCTTTCTGCTTTTGTGAGAACATGGCTAGGATAAGCAATCACTTTCTCTTGATGTTCATGTTTCTGGGCTAGCACAGCACCAACAGCTGAACCTGAAGCATCAGTGTACAGAGAGAACGGCAAGGTGAAGTCAGGAAATGCAACTACTGGGGGGTTTGAGAGTGCGTGTTTCAAATAGGTGAATGCATCTTGACACTGGGAAGTCCATTGGAAGAGTGCGTTTTTCTCTGTGAGTGCATGTAGGGGAACACTGTGATGCGCAAAGTTCCTGATAAACTTGCGGTAATAAGAGCAGAGTCCTAAGAAGGCTCGTACTTCTGTTGCTGAACGTGGAGTAGGCCAGTCTTGAACACTTTTCACATTCTCTGGGTCTGGTTGAATGCCATGCTTGGATACGACATGACCCAAAAAACGTACCTGATCTCTGGCAAAACAGCATTTCGCTGGATTTAGCTTGAAGCCACTGGTATGGAGTCTGGAGAGGATTTCCTCTAGATGCTGGAGATGTTCACTGAAGGATCGGCTGTAGATGAGAACATCATCCAGATACACCAGGCATGTTTTCCATGGGAGGCCACGCAGCACTGTCTCCATCAAACGCTGGCATGTGGCTGGAGCATTTGTGAGTCCCATTGGCATAACTTTAAAGTGATACAGTCCACTGCCTGTCGTGAATGCTGTCTTTTCAGGGTCTGACTCGTTGAGCTCAACTTGCCAGTAGCCATGTTGAAGATCCATGGTGGAGAACCAAGCAGAGCCTGACAAAGCATCACGTGCGTCATCAACTCTGGGAAGAGGGTGAGAGTCTTTGATTGTGACCTGATTGAGTTTCCTGTAGTCCAGGCAGAAACGCCATGTGCCATTTTTCTTGCGCACCAAAACAACTGGCGCTGCCCAGGGGCTGTAGCTCTCTTCAATGACATCTGCTTTCAGAAGGTTGTCAACTTGAGTTTGTATTTCAGCTCTCTGATCTGGTGTTACTCTGTATGCTCTCTGTTTAATTGGCGTGGCATCACCAGTGTGAATATGATGTTTGATTATACCAGTACGACCTCTGTCCTCTGAGTTTTTACTGAATACTGCTGAGTATTTCTGAAGCAGTGATTGCAGTGACTGGACTTGGGAAGATGTGAGGTTTGTGTCATTTAGCTGGACAGGAGGAGCTATATCATATGCAGGTGTGGTTGCACAATATGCCCCTTTAAAAGGTATAATGTCAATAGATGAGGCTGAATGAAACTCACCAAGGTGCTGACCAGAATGGAGCTCAATGTCTTCTCTTGAGGGATTTAACACTCTGACCACAGTCGTGCCATTTTGAACTTCACTGAGGGAGTGTGCCACCATGATGTCACAGGATGAGTTGGGCATGAGCATACCACAATAGTCAGTCGGCACAGGGGAAGCAGGTGTAACAGGGGATACACAGGCTGTGATAAGGGTTTCACTCATAGCAGGGATCTTAGTGGGAGTCAGTACTGAAACATTACAGCAAGCAGCCACTTCATATCGTTTGGGCTAAAGGGGAATTCTCATGTCCCAAAGCTGTAGCACTTTGTTTCTGAGATCCAGAAGGGCACAGTGGTTTGTCAGAAAATCCCAACCTAATATGACTGGCTGGTAAGCATCTCTGAGTACTTCAACTTCCTGTTGCCATACCTGTTTCCCAAGTCTCAGTCCAATGGTGAACTTGCCTAAGATGTCCAAGCACTGTCCATTAACTGAACGAGCTGGTACGGAGGAGGCTGACAGGGGGCGCTTCTTCAAAGCTGGATGAGAGTTGCGAAAGGCCTCACTCACTATGCAGACAAAAGAGCCAGAGTCGATTAAAGCACAGACTTCAATGCCTTCAACAATAGCAAGAATGTTAGCAGAAACAGAATCATCAGATTGTAAATCACTGTCAACAGGCATCAAGTCATCATGTATGAGGGTATCAACCTGGGGCTGTGATGCAGTAGCTGATGTTTGCCCCTCAACAGCAGCTACTGAAAGTTTCCCTGGTGGCCAGAGGAAGAGTGGGAATGTCTTTCAGGAGACTGGAAGCGAACACTGTTCTTTGTGTGTGGACTTGGATCTCTGTGTCGTCGTGGCGCTGGACTGGGGCTGCGTCTGTCAGTGTCATTGTAATGACGACCATAACTGGAGTGGTGGGAGGATGGGCGCGAGGGAGAGTGGTACCTGCTGCGTCTGTCATTATCATCCCACTCAGAGCGTCTTGGATGAACAGAGGGAGGAGCATAATGTTCATAGCGAGAGTCTGGATCGTGACCATATTGCCGCTCAGGTGAGTAACGGTCTCTGGGGTATTGTCTGCGGTAGTAGGGGGAGGGGGAGACACTGTATCGAGCATCATGGGAAGGGGATCTGTTAGGTCTGGTGTCCAAACGCTGAGCAAGGTAACTGTGATTCTCGCGTAACTGCTGTACTTCATTTTTTAAAGTGGTCACAGTGAGAGTAAGCTGCTCGACTGCATGAAGCAGTTTATCGTCATGTGGCTTAGGTCGAATCATGGCTACCTGCTCTGAAGTTTGAGTGTGCGAGAATCCAGCAGTGGGCATATGCAGCGCTGCACGTGCTCTCTCACAGCGGCTGGCAATGCGTAAAGCATCCTCAAGGTTCTCTGCTCCCATCTCATGTATTTTGGACTGCAGGGCTGGGTCCAAGCCAGCAACAAAACGGCGAAATTTCTCACCTGCCAGTGCATTGTTGTCATAGGTGGGGAAAGCTTCCAGCACAAGACGTGTGATGTCAGCACTGTACACATCCAAACTTTCACCTGGGTTGCGAGGACGAGCATTTACATTTGTCTGGAAGAATGGTAGGGAATATTTTGGTCCAAAAACTTCTCTGAGTTTCTCTTTCACCAAGTCATAGTCTCTCTGGGTCAAAGGAGGTAAACTGTCCCAATACAGAAATGCAGCATCAGCTAGGCGAGCTGGAAGAATGGAAGCCATAACTGCAGACAAATCAGCATCAGGTGTAGTCATAGCCTGCACTGCTGCTTCAAAACGGCGAGACCAACTTGTTAAAGACTCCGTGCCATCTCCTTTAAAAGTGGGTGGAAGATCAATTTTCAGGGCGCTGGAAACAGTATGTGGAGGCAATGGAACGGCGTTGTTGTGTGTAACATCCACGGACCTCTGCTGTTGCGCTGGAGAAAGCTGTCCGCCATGTTGAGCGTCACTTTCACCGTCAGACATGATGGAAAAACGAGTAGTGTAAAACTCATAAAAAGTATGGAAAACGCTGCAAAAATCCGAAAAATCTCCAAAATGTTTGCACACAGTCCATTTGGTATTCAAAAGAGTGAGAAAAGTCCATGCAGCACAAAAAAGTGACAATGTCCACACATCAGGGGAACAAAACTCACCAAATGCGCAAAAACCACCAAAATAACACCACGCTGCCACCAAATGTAACGTGAGGGTTCGTTGGTGGTGGATGGAACACTCTTAATAAAATGAGAGAGCAGGATGGAGAAGGATTTCTTCTTGAACAGCGTTTTTACTTCTCACACGGCAGTTACCACAACAGCACTTCCTGACACATTCCGTCACCTGACTAAAACTGACCAATCAGGAGCTAGTAGGATTTAGAGAGGCAAATGCAGTGGATGAGAAAAGCAGATTCAACACATCAATTCAGTTGTCTGCACAACACAAATGAGAATATCAAAATGTGTAAATAATAATTCTGTAAACATAAATGTAAATATATATTTTAACAAATTAACTTAAATAAATGAATTAACTTTGAATTTACTTTTAATGTTAAACCTGATATTCCTCAGTATAAATTCTCATTCATTTCTGAACCTTACATATGTAAGTATTAAATTATGCATCAGCATGATATATCTCCTTTAAGCTGAAAGCTCAAAATTTGGTCGATTACGGATTAAAAAAAAAAAAAGAAAGAAAAGAAGATGCTTAAAATTACCATTTTGGGTATCAGGATGCATCAGTGTATAATCATGATTATGTCTGACTAATCATAACCACTGCATGACAGACAAATTCATAAAAAGGCTTAATTACAAGCTGAGGGCAAAACAAGGAGGGATGGAAACACAAGCACAGAGAGTAAAATCTTAACAGGATTCACTAAACTCAGAAGTGTATGATTCACAAACACAAAGAGGAAGTTAAACAGATTTGAGCATGTTTCTGGTCCGTGAGAGGAAGCCAGAGTGCTACATGTGAGGCATGTGCACTTCCTGCTGTGCCACTTTCCCCTCTGACACAGAAACACAAACTGCCAAAACAGATATACAGTCATGGAAAAAATTATTAGACCACCCTTGTTTTCTTCAATTTCTTGTTCATTCTAATATCTGGTACCACTAAACGTATAATACAATGAACACAACAAAAAATGCAGCTGGTCACATAATACTTTATGTCCTATTTGACATTCTTAAGCTTAATTGATTCCCAGGGTATATAAGAGGCCATTTCATGTCACAAGCAGCACTGCACATGCAAAGGCCTAGAGTGGTTTCCTGCTTACATTCAAGCCGTAGCACAACTCAGAAGTTGTCAGCTCTCACATAATGCCTAAAACAAAAGAATTATGTGAAGCCACAAAGGCAGCCATCTTGGCACTGCTGGAAATTGGCATGAGTGAGAGACAGGTAGCGAAAAAACTGAAGATCTCCAAGACAGCCGTTCATTACAACAACAAAAAACAAGCTGAACATGGCACTACCAAATTGCTACCTGGCCGTGGCAGGAAATGTCTTTCTACCCCACGAGATGACCGTGCACTCATCCGTTCCTGTGTCAGGGATCGTCGTCAGACCTCCAGGGACCTCAAAAATGAGTGGGCACTGTCGAGAAATGTGACTTGTTCAGCAAGGACAGTTCGAAACCGACTTGTTGAAGCTGGTTTGAAGTCACACAGAGCACGCAAGAAGCCCTTCATCAATGAAAGGCAGAGGAAGGCCCGGTTACTCTTTGCTCGAGACCACAAGGATTGGACTGTTGATGATTGGGCTAAGGTTCTCTTCAGTGATGAATCCAATTTTGAATTGATGCCCACTCCAGCCAACTTACTGGTTAGGAGGAAGCCTGGAGAAGCTTACAACCCAGACTGTCTTGCCCCTACAGTAAAACATGGGGGTGGATCAGTCATGATCTGGGGTTGTTTCAGTCTGAGTGGAACAGGGCAAATGCAATTGTGTGAAGGCCGAATGAACCAGGTCATGTACAGGACTACCCTTGAAAACAGTCTTCTTCCATCAGCTGGAAAACTCTTTCCTGCCTCGAATGACTGGATTTTCCAACAAGACAATGCCCCTTGCCACACGGCAAGGTCAGTTAAGCCTGGATGGAGAACCACAACATTCGCACCATGCCTTGGCCTGCTCAATCACCAGATCTTAATCCAATTGAAAACCTGTGGAAAATCATCAAACTCAAAATGGAGAACCACAAGCCCAAAACAAAGAAAATTTGTTTGAATTTGTCCAACAGGAATGGGCTGCTGTGACAGCAGAACAATGTCAGAAGCTGGTGGAGAGCATGCCAAGACGCATGGCTGCAGTCATCAAAAACAATGGTTATGCAATCAAGTATTAACTCTTGTGTGTATCATGTGTTTAAAGCAAACAGAAAAGAAAACATGGAATGCTTAAAAGTAGTGTTTTTGGCGGTACAATGCCATAGCTATTGATGTAAGAATTTAAGTAATTTTGGTTATTATCAAGAAAACCATGAAAAATGAATAGTTCTTAGTTCTTAAATTAAACTCTCATGAGCTATTTTTGTTGTTATCATTATAATTGTCCAAACAAATGTACCTTTAGTTGAGCCAGGCATTAAAATTAACAAGAAATTGAAGAAAACAAGGGTGGTCTAATAATTTTTTCCATGACTGTATAAACAGAATATAAAGTCAGAGTTAGATATCGAGGGCAGAAAATACAACAGAGAGCTGACAAAGATTTAACTAGAAAAGCACTTGGAGAGCGCAGACCTCCACCAGCGCCACAGTCCTCACCCATATTGTGATTTTCACCATAAATATTAGTCCTACCTTTATTTCATGTAAATATTTAGATTCCTTGACCATGAAAACATACCATTAGCAACTGGATTCATAATGATATCTATTTTAGTTCAGTAGTTATTCACAGAAATTACATTTTTCGCCATGGCGGCCAGACGCTGATCTGGCTCAGCACCAAAATCGAATCAGTTCTTCCTTTTCCCATGCTGAACATTTCCTGTCATCAAAATCATCCATTACTTTTTGAGTTATCTTGTTCACAGACAGACAGACAGACTCTCCCAAAAACATAACCTCCTTGGCAGAGGTAATAAAACAAAAGAAGATACTCCTGTTCATTTCTACAATAACTGCAAACATTTCATATGATGTTATCAAATGAATACACACCAGCTACTTAATTTAGCACACTCATTTACCTTTCTGCAAACGCAAATGGCTAATCGGCCAATTGCATGGCAGCACTGAAAACCAGAACTGGAAAGTTTATCAAGTGTTTTTGAACACTACATGTCAGTTGGTGCCAAATTAGTGGGTCTGAATATTTCATAAACTGTCGTACCTCTGGGTTTCTGGGTTTTTTTTTTTACAGACAGTCAACTCCAGGATTTACAGAGAATGGTCTGAAAAAGAAAAAATATCAAGTGAGTGGCAGTTCACCGAACTTGTTGATGCCAGGGGTCTGAGGAGAAAGACAATAGTGCTAGGAGATGATAGAAAAGTAATTTTGCAACCAAGGTATGTAGAGGACCATTTCTGAAATACAAAACATCAAACATTGAAGTAGATGGGACACAACAGCAGGAGACCACACCTGGGACCTCTCTTGTCAGCCAAGAACAGGAAACTGAGGCCACAGTTTTCACAAACTCACCAGAATTGGACAGTCTAAGATTAGAGAAGTGTTGCCTGGTCTAGTTTCTGCTGCAACATTTAAATGGTCTGGTCAGAAATTGGTGTGGGCAGTGTCTTTTGGTACAATTTTGACACCTTAGTACTAACCAAGCATGGTTTAATTGCCTTAGCCTGGCTGAGTATCATTGCTGACCATGTCCATCCCTTTATGAACACATTGTATCCCTATAGGATAATACTGCATGTCACAAAGCTCAGATGATCTCAAACTGGTTTCTTGAGAGTGACAGTGAGAATACTTTGCCATAATGACCCCAAAAGTCAACAGATCCAAATTCAAGTGATTCCCAAACTGGGTTCCTGTTACTACCAAGGGTACACAAAGTGACATGGGGGTACATTAAAAACATAGGGCTGGACAATTCATCGAATTTCGATCATGATTTCAATTTTGCCATCTGACAATCTTAAAAACATTATAATCGAAGAAAAACGATTAATGTGCCACACAGTGTGGAGTGCTGTTTATGCTGTTTAAGTTCATGCGCTTCATAGCACTTCTGTGTTCCACGTGCAGCCACAGCAAGTGTGTGTAACTTATGTGGATCAGTAATACTATATGTGCTGTTCGCCGGTTCTTTAAAATTGCATTTAAATCAATACTGCATTTTTTGAATAAAATAATAATTGTGTATATTAATCGGGATTTCAATATCACTTAAAATAATCCGGTGTCTTATTTTTACCATAATCGTCCAGCCCTATTAAAACAGTTTCAAAATCATGACTAATTGGGTCTAGAAATGGAAATTCTTTTTCAAAGGTCAACTGGTGTTGCTTACCAGAGCATGTAAGTGGAATTGGTCGATGAGATTCCCCATCCCTCACTAACAGAGCTGTTCATGCACTCGCTCGTCCACTCAGAGGGGAAGCACGCCGCTCTGCTAATTATCGCTCCACCCTCGACTCAATTTATTACTCCACTCAAATCACTCACCACTTATTCTATGGAAATACAGAAGCTCATTGCATTCACAGGATTAAAAACAACAAACAAGAACAAAAAAACACAGGATTGGGAGTGACCTGAGGCCTATATCACGAAGCGCGGTCAATTTATCCCCGGTAATTCACATCTATCCAGGTTTGAGTAACAAACAACAATGACAATCAGGATAATCGATAGCACGACGCAACTTATCAACATGGTAACTTAATCCAGGATTGTCTTATCAAGAGCCGTGAACGCGTACGTATAAGGGGAGGGCTCAGAGGCAGCTGACCAATCACAATCATGAGCAGAAAACACGCTGAGAAGCGCCGGACAGAGCTTTATATTTAACATCTGAAGAACAGGGTCTGATAAAGTAAAAACATGAGGATGAAAAAGCCAGAATAATAGAGAAGAAACACCGAGCAGCTGTCAATCAAAAACAAAATGTGTGGCGGACTGTGAAAATGCGCAAATTACTCATCATTGGCTAAATCTGACACTGATCACACTAATGAATCTCATGAAGCAACATACTGTGAAAGTGTGTTGCATGTCTGACAAATATCACCCCTCAGATGTAATCCCTCTGTCGTGAGGAGGTCGGGGGAGCAGAATAATAAATTCAAAAACATAACTGTGTCTGGGAGGTTGGTCTGTTTTTAATGTAATATCTACTTTCAAGATTTAAGTCGTCGCCCCAATGAAAATATAAAAACAGACCAAGCCGATTTCTGACCGAAATTAACAATTTAAAAATCAGCAAGAAAAAAAATCTCTCAAACACATGAATAAAGAGCAGGAATGACATGATGGACATGATGGAATAATGTGCTGTTTCACATAAGAATTACTTTTAGTTGTCAAGCATTTTATGATGCATTTGAATTAGGGCTGTCACTTAAGTGCATTAATTAGATTAATTAATTACACCGCAAATGAATGCATTAAAAAAAATTAATCGCAAGATTAATCATAGCACACAAACATTTTGATATTGGCCAGCTGGAGGACCTGTACATGGCAGTGGCACGTCACTTCACACATGTGTCTCTAGTCAAACCAAACAAAGCCCAGGTGACAACAGGAATGGCATATTTAAGACTTAGTCTTATTTTATTTTTGAATCTGTTTATCTATATTTGTACTACATTCTTTAATAATGCATCAGGCCTAATTGTTTTGCTGGATGTCCTCGACCTTTTTCTTATTTTGAATTTGATTTATGAAACACACTCAAAGTGTAATTTGAGTTGCCTGATTGAGCTTCGAATTTTCTGGACAAGTTGTCCTGACTTTGGTTTTATTTAGTCACCAATAAAAATGTGGATTTACAAATCTTCACTTCTTAGTGTATTCATTTGATTAGTCATGCACTACAATTTTATAATATCCTAGAATTAAAATTCTTTATTTGTGTACTTTAAGCAGATATGAGATTAAAATGCGATTAATCAGATTAATTAATTATGAATCCGGTAATTAATTAGATTAATTATTTTAAATCGTCTGACAGCGCTAATTTGAATGTATGAGAGGTGCTATAGAAGTGAAGTTTATACTGCAGGGCGAAGCACAGTAACAGTGGGACAGTTCGTGCTCCGCTCCTGCAGGTCACGCGGGGAATAAACGGCTCCAATATGTCACACAGGTAGATGATTCTGGGCCGTGAGAACAGGTACATCTCATATCACATCCTCAGATTGATCTAGTGGGTCAAATCGGTACTCTTCTCATCTTCATGCTCGTCTCAAGAGTTGTGCACCTCCTTCTACATGATCAGTAGAAGAGGGCAGGGCATGATTTGGACAAGCTGATTGGCTGGTGCGAGGGTCATTTCGCAGGATCAGATTCAACCCCCAACTTACCCTGCTCCAGAGCAGGATAGCCGTTTAGAGTAAGTCACCATGGTGATCTACTCTGATAAAAAAGGAACCGGCTTCGTGCTATCGATAAATCAGGGCTAACCCAGAAGTTATCTCGCTAACACTGTAAATGGCCACCGGAGCCAATAAAAATTGATCTATTCATGTTCCCGGTTGAGTAGCGTGACCAGAACCGGATTTAAAGGGTAAACGCTCTCACACACCGGGTTTGCATCAATCTGATTAGGCTTTCCTCGCGCTCGGAGAACCACAGTAACACGGTATGTGAAGTGTTTCATTTAAGAAAGTTTCTTTGTTGTTTGGTCAGGTAAAACTCAAATATATTCTTATTTTGCGGAGCAGCACATTATGTCGGGAAGAGTCAGGTTCTGAGCTGGATGATGGTCACTTATAAAAGTTTGCACTCTTAGCAGGCGAAGCGAGTTATGTTGCTTTCAAGTTTGTTTTTTATGTGTTGAGACGTGGCAATATTTTGTATGTTGGGATGGTGCAATATTTTGGATGTTGGGGTCGTGCAATATTTGTATTTTGGGGTGGTGCAATTTAAATGTGTTTACGGAAGTGTGTGTGTGCGTGCGTGTGTGTGTGAGTGCTTACCTTTTGTGATGTAGTTTTAATCATGTCAAATGAATTAAATACTAATATGAATTGATGTGTTGGTAGATTCACAGTGCTAAATGGATTAATAAAGTAGAGTATGCACCAGTCGAACTCTCAGCATGATCATTGATGCCAAGGGCTGCTACAAACACATTAATCCTGCTTCGTGATATAGACCTCTGCACTGAGGTCTGAGAGCTCTTGCGCTGTCCGTGGTGCTGATCTGGTCCATTGTCAGATTCAGCACAGCGGACAGCGCAGCATTATGTTTCATTCCACAGCTGTCTGTGTGACTGCAGCAGTGGTTGGAGGAAGTTCTCGGAGTCACAACCAAACCCAACTGGATGCATTTCAAATGCATGAATCTATATCTGTGAAGCTTCCAGTGTTGTTTCGGCTGCTCCTGCAGAAAGACAGCGACATCCAGCACATCAGACTGGGCTTTCCACCTGAGCAGTCTGAGAGACTCCAGATGCCTGCACAGTGTTGACATATTCATAACACCACCATCCTCATTTTTTTAAAAACAGTTTATCCCAGTGTCATAAACAGAAAGTGGTATTAGCAGATGAAATGTGATTGGGGGTTGAGTTGTAAACATACAATTTCATCCAAACAGTGTGGTTGGCTGAGCAAGTAATTATGAACAGATGCATTCTGGGTGATATTCTTGAGACACATGGTGTGAGCAGTCCTGGAACAAAATTGAAGCAAAATATATGATTACACTCCAGCATTTTAGAAAAAAAATTGCCGCACTTCAACCAAATCCCCTCCACTCGCACTCCCCACTTGCTCCCGATCAGCTCCCTTCACATGCTCTGCTGCTCTCATATTGATCAGTTAAAGTGGATGTGGCCTATTCGTCATTAACTGCCTTTTCTTCATTTGTGTTGAGCTGGAATAACCTGGAGACGGGGTGTGTTTACACAGAGCTTTACAGAGAGGAAGCAGGTGACATTGTGAGTTAGCTGTTGGAAAAACAAAACAGAATTGGTGCTTGCGGCTATATTTTACTATCACTTTGTCAGTTCCAAGTTAAGTCAGTAACCATTGTTGGTTTATCGTTCTTTGAATTGTAATGCTATGTTTTCTTTTAAAAAGTTGATGAATTTGCTGCGTAAATACACTTAAAGTGGTTAGAGGACATTTAGACTGCTCACACATTTAGGTGGTTTTGCTATCATCTGATACACTTCTCTCTCTTCTTTATTGCTGATGTAACAAGTTTGGTAGAAAAAACATATAATTCACCAAAAGTCCACCCTCTGTTATTAATGTTAAATCGTTTTTCTTGTACGTGTTTAGATGTTTTATTTTGACGGTCACTTCCGGCGCGTCATTTCCTGTACCTTTCGCGCTCCTCTCCTCAGATGCCTTGACGACATGATGAGGAGAGGTAGGTTTTCAGGTTGGAATCTGTTCAGTTTGAGTTGAAACACAGTTAACACAATATATAGTTGTTTATATGTATATTTTTAGGCTCACAGATTATATTTAAATGTTACAAACATTTGAAAGTTTACTTTGGAAGTGTTCGAAGCGGCGTTTAGCACATAATTTTAACAGCTAATTTACCGATCTCAAGCTAGGCTAATGTGTGGGCTGTTTCTCATGCTGTTAGCCATGCTCTCTGCTCCCCTTTTAGAACTGTGCTGGTGGAGAGCAGATGCATGAATTGTGGTCCACTGAGAAATGTGTTTATTTTGTACAGGTATGTGAGCCCTATTTTTTTGTTTTGGTTTCAGTCATTGTTATTATTTTTATTTATTTAATTCTATTCTTTTCCTAAGTTGTGTTTTAGTTTTGTTTTTAAATGGTTTGTTAATGAAATATAAATGTTTGTTAATGGAATGCATAAATATAAAATGTCACTAGAGCAGGAAAGCTCAGATGCCTTGACGACATGATGAGGAGAGAACTGTGCTGGTGGAGAGCAGATGCATGAATTGTGGTCCACTGAGAAATGTGTTTATTTTGTACAGAATAAACCTGCTCCAGTGACAAACTTATCGTCTACGCCCTTCCATCTACAAACACAACGCAGAGGGTATATTGTAGCAGACACGCAGAGTCAGGCCAGACGGGCTACAGTGGTGCCGTGACCCGGATTCACACTGCTTCAGACAACGTCATCGTCATCATCCCGGTGCCTGGAGATGTGGATCAATGTCAATTTGGTCACCTGAGGTTGCTGTCACATGCAGGTTTTTTTTTGATAATTAATTTGTTTAAAAAGGACTGTTAAAAAGAACAAAAGTGTCAACCAGTGATAAAGACATTTCATCATTGGGCAGAATATTTCATGTTTTTTTAAAAAAAAAGGGACATTTCATGCTGTTTTAATATAATTTACTGGTATTTCTGATAAAAATGGATGCAGCTAAGAACTTAAACCTTGGTTTTGGGAGAGGTACACTACTTGCTACTCCAGTTAAAAATGCAAATATTGCAGGTTCACCAGCTTTTTGCTCAACGCGCATACTTAGCCGTACACCTGCTAGGCCACAAGAGGGAGCCATACTCTCAGACACCTCAGCTGCCAATGACTCAGCCTTAAATGATTTGATAACTCACATTGCTCAGCAAGTAGGACAGACAATAAGGGATCAGTTAAAGGAAGAATGTAGAGAAAAGGTTGATAATGATGCACAAGCTAAGAGTAGTGTAGAACAGCTAACCAGTGACTCTACTATCCTCAATCTGACCGGTGCCAAGTTTGTCCTGCAGTCAGATGTGAAAGAGCCTCCTGTCTTCAGAGGAGATGGATCAGACAAATTTTCAGTGTGTGAATGGGAAGAACTGATGAAAACCTTCTTGAAGAAAAGAGCGATACCTCTTGAAGAGCAACATGTTGAGATAATGTCTAAGTTGTTGGGCAAAGCTAAAGACATCGTGAGAATCACTCTGAGAAGCAGCACCTCAATGAAATCACAAGTAAACCCTGATGCCATCTTCAACATTCTCAGACAGCATTTCGGCGAGGTGAGTTACTCATACATGCCCATGGCAGATTTCTACAGCACAACTCCAGTGGCTGGAGAAACTCCCTTAGAGTATTGGATTCGGCTGAATAAAGCAGTTGATGCAGCAGAAGAGGGCTTAAAAAGACTAGGACGATGCATAGAGAACCCATGTCAAGAAGTTGCGATGATGTTTGTCAGACATTGCCCAGACCCCACACTTGCTGCAGTGTTTAAGTTGAAAGCACCAGATAAGTGGACTGCTAGTGAAATCCAAGAGCACATTGATCGTTACCAGATTGAAACAAAAGAACAAATACTTACCAAGTCCAAACAGTCAAAAACTGTCACAATTTATGCCCAGACTCTTGCACCTGATAACTTGCCAACATGTCAACCCCAAGAGCATCCTGTGCAGGCTGAATGTGATAAGGCAGCTAAGACCCACTGTGATGACAGCTGCCTGAAGACACTAATGAACCTCTTTGATCGCGCATTGTCACAAAGCACTCATGTCACAGATAAACAGCTTCCCCCTGTACAAAATCAGCTACGGACATGTAAAGTTTGCCAGTCCTTCGAACACTCAACCCTTGCACATTGCAGACAGAAACGCCTATGTCTGTCCTGTTTTGAGCCAAACCACATTAAAAGAAACTGCCCCAACAGACTATCTGGTCTAAGTGAGACTGTCCCCAGGCCACCGAACTCTCAGCTTTTAAACTAACTGGCCCGCATTGGACGAGGGGATGTGTGGGCACTAGTGAAGAAACCCTCAACAATGACAACATTGAACAGCATTACATAAAAGCGTGTGCAGCTGCCCCAGTAAACGCCAAAGTTATAGTCCAAAACACACAAAGAGTGGGCCCATTTGATGAACTGTTTTACACACCTGTCTCCATCAACAACAAGTTCCAGCTGAAAGGGATGCTTGATTCTGGCTCCATGGCATGTACACTTAGTGAACAAGCTGAAAAGCAGATGTTAAGTGAAAAAGTACTGTCAGAACCCATTCCATTAACCCAGGAGATAGTGTTAGTGGGCTGTGGTGGATCACTCAGTAAGGCAAAGTGCATGTATGAAGTGGAAATGAAACTGTATGCAGAGACCTGTGTTGTCCCCATCCTTGTTGTGCCAGGTCAACGTGATGATTTGATCGTTGGAACAAATGTCATCAGATTTCTGATCCACCAAATGAAAATAACCAGTGACTATTGGCGTCTTGTCTCCAGTGGTAGTCTTCTTCCTGAGTGTGAGCAGTTCCTTGATCTCATGGCTAATTCATCCAGATGGAGAGGTGAGGAGCCTCCCGACAAGATTGGCACAGTCAAGCTTCAGCAATCAGTCACCCTGTTGGCAAGACAAGAACATCTTGTGTGGGGTAAGCTTCCTAACAATGTCCCTATGTCACCAGGAAGCACAGTAATAGTTGAGCCCACCTCATCCAAATCCATGCCACGAAACATTATGGTTGGTCGTGTCATCACACCACTCTGGGGTGATAGATGGGTTCCCATGAAAGTAACTAACTTATCAAACAAGCCCATAACCCTCAAAAGAAACAGCAAGCTTGCAGATGTGTCTCCTTGTTTAGCTGTAGAAGATTTTGAAGTTTTTCAGGGCACCACACAACCAGATAAAGCTAAGCCTGAGAGCAGTGGTGATAGCTCCAAGCCCACAGATCTTAACCAACGCCTGCATAAAGTTGGCCTTGGCGACATTGACATCACTCTGTGTCATGCTGGTCAGGAAGGGAAGACAAAGTTAGTCGAGCTGCTTGAACAGTACAATGACATCTTTTCAAAACACACTTTGGACTGTGGAGAGGCAAAAGGCTTCATGCACCGTATCAGACTTACTGACGAAAGACCATTCCGGCTTCCTTATCGGCGGGTACCTCCAGCCCATTACCAGAAACTGCGGCAGGTATTGTCTGAGATGGAGGAACAGGAAATAATAAGAAAGTCAGTGAGTGAGTTTGCTTCCCCCCTCGTGTTAGTGTGGAAAAAGGATGGCAGTTTGAGAATCTGCACAGACTTCAGGTGGTTGAACGCAAGAACTCTGAAAGATGCACACCCCTTGCCGCATCAGTCCGACTGTCTTGCTGCTTTAGGTGGAAACAGCTACTTCAGCACCATGGACTTGACTTCAGGGTTCTATAACATCCCGATGGCAGAAGAAGACAAAAGGTTCACTGCATTCACAACCCCCATGGGCTTGTATGAGTATAACAGGATGCCCCAAGGATTGTGCAACAGCCCCGCCTCTTTTATGCGTATGATGCTCAGCATATTCGGAGACTTGAACTTTAGCAGCCTGTTATGCTATCTTGATGATTTACTGGTGTTTGCTCCAACTGAAGAAGAAGCTTTGGAAAGGTTAGAGGTTGTTTTTCAGCGACTGAGACTCCACAACCTTAAACTAAGCCCCAAGAAGTGTCATTTAATGCGGTCCTCAGTTAAATTTCTTGGTCACATCATAGATGGCCATGGTGTAGCTGTAGACCCAGCAAAAGTTGATGTCATAACAAAAATGACCAAGTCTGATCTGATGGAAGATGATGGCTGTACACCATCTGTAAAGAGGATAAAGTCTTTCCTTGGGATGGTGTTCTACTATCAGCATTTTATCCCAAGTTGCTCGTCCATAGCCAAGCCGCTCTTCGCCCTCACTGCTGGACAAAAGAGAAGAGGAAAAATTAAAGTGAATGGAAATAGTGGTTCATTCAGAAAACTCAAAGTCTCAGACTGGACCAGTGAGTGTGATACAGCTCTGTCTATGCTCAAAAGCTGTCTCTTAAACTGTGTAGTTCTATCACACCCAGATTTCACACAGCCCCTCATCTTGTCCATTGATGCTTCGTTAGATGGACTCAGTGCTGTGTTGTCGCAAGTACCAGTTGGACAAAAGAAAGCCCGTCCCATAGCCTTCGCCAGTAAGACTCTGAGCAATTCCCAGAAAAAGTATCCAGCCCATCGACTTGAATTTTTAGCCTTAAAATGGAGCGTGTGTGAGAAGTTTAGCCATTGGCTAAGAGGACATTCATTTACAGTATGGACAGATAATAACCCACTCACCTATATCATGAAAGCCTAAGCTTGATGCTTGCGAAAGCAACGTTGGGTATCCAAGCTTGCTCCTTACACATTTGACCTGAAACACATCCCTGGCACAAGAAACACAGTAGCTGGCTGAGCAGAGATCCTTTGCAACTACAGTCAGTCACCGACTTATCACAGAGCAGTACAGTAACCTTATTGTTGAGGCTGAAGCAGTCAGTCATGATGGCATCCAGGATGCCTTTAAAGGTCCAGTGTCATAAAGTAAAGAAAAGGTCCAGTAGCCCATCAAATTCACTGACTAACTCAACTAAATCTTACAGTGACACTGCTGCTGTTAAAGCTCTTCTTGATGCTCTCAATCAATGGGACTCTGCTGCAGAAATCAGAGCAGTGGAGCTGGTTCAGTCTGTTCAGGGCTTGTTGACCCAGGGGCAAGATTCTCTTCCTGTGTTCACCACAGAGGAGCTCCAGCAAAGTCAAGAGCTTGACCCCACCATCTCGAGAATCATGCAGTTTGTCAACAGAAAAAGGCGACCCTCCAGGCGTGAGAGAGCCGGATTAGATTCAACAGCTACGGTGTTAATCAAACAGTGGGACAGACTCAAGATCCAGAATGGCATTCTCTACCGCATAACAAAAGATCCTTTCAGCAAACACAAAAGGCATCAGTTCGTTCTCCCTGGAAGTCTCAAGGACAAAGCTCTGTATGGCATCCATGACATCGCTGGACATCAAGGGCAGGCAAGAACTCTACACCTGGCAAGACAGCGCTTCTTTTGGCCCAAAATGGACTCTGATGTGAAAGAGTATGTAAAATGTTGTCAGAGATGCATACTGGCCAAAACTCCTGATCCATCAGCTCGAGCCCCACTTGAAAGTATCAGAACATCTTTTCCTATGGAGCTAGTGTGTTTGGACTTTTGGAGTGCAGAGGACAGCAAACAGCGTTCAGTTGATGTTCTTGTGCTGACAGATCATTTCACAAAGCTCGCCCATGCTTTCCCATGCATAAATCAGACTGCTAAACAAGTTGCCAAGAAGCTGTGGGATCATGTCTTTTGTGTGTATGGTTTCCCTGAAAGGATCCACACCGACCAAGGGGCAAACTTTGAAAGTGAACTCGTAGCTGAACTGCTCAGACTGTCAGGTGTCTTGAAGTCACACACTACAGCTTATCATCCCATGGGAAATGGAGGTACCGAAAGGTTCAACAGAACACTTGGCAGCATGCTCAGATCCTTGCCCCTGAAAGAGAAACACAAGTGGCCTCAACAAATACAGACTTTGACATTTGCATACAATGCAACGGTGCATGAAACTACTGGATATGCCCCTTTCCAGCTCATGTTTGGTCGCATTCCAAGACTCCCTGTAGATGTAATGTTCAAACAGGTGCTTCATGACCCTGTGGTTGTTGACCACAAAAGCTATGTTAGAACTCTCATGTCACATCTTCATGAGGCAGCAAGAATTGCACAAAAACATGCAGTCAGAGAACAAGACAAACAAGCAAGGGGATATAACAAAAAAGTAAAAGGAACTTACCTGAACATCAGAGACAGAGTACTCATAGCAAACAAAGGTGAGAGAGGAAAGAAAAAGTTGGCTGACAAATGGGATCCAACTGTGTACATAGTCAAAGACAGAAACCCACAGACTCACACATACAAGCTCGAGGACAGTGAGGGAAACATCAAAGTTGTGCACCGCAACCTGGTCTTGAATATCAGTTTCTTACCTGTCAGTGCTACTGATAAAGCACTGTGTGGCCAGGAGTGGGAGGATGAATCAAGTATAACAGATTTTCAGGATCCATTGGAGGAGGAGAACACTGAGGAAAGGACAAGTGCATGGGTGATGAGTGCGTCAGGGGACAATGACAGTCAAGGAGACCTGAGTGAAGGATCATCAGGAGATGAGAAGCTTGATCAAGATGCTCCAGAGATGGATTGTGATGAACTGCAGTCAGATGAAGTAGATCAGTGTTTGCCTAGTGGAGACAAGAACTCAGACAGGGACAGTAGTTTTGACAGTTTAGCAGTAGAACCCGATTCTGATGTCCAGCCAATGACTGATACAGGAGAAGCTGACTCACAAGCCCATCCAGCAGACCCAGACAAAGACACAGACACAGAAACAGATGTACCTCAGACATGTCCAGTTCAACTCAGAGACACACAGCTGACTCCCGCAGATGTGAACCGTGGTGTAGAGAGTTCAGTAGATCCAGAGGCTACAGAACATGTGGTTAGAACACGAGTTGGTAGAGTCAGGAAAAAGGTCAATCGACTCATTGAGTCCATGGTTCAGAAACCTTTTCATTTCAAGGATATGGCAGGCTCAATAAGCAGAAGATCGCAGTCACTTCTAAGTTTGTTTTAAATTTCCAGATGTTTTTCATGTGTTGTGTTTACAGGAAAGAATCAAAAGCATAACGTTTGGGGTACAGTGTATAAAGTATGAATGCTTATGTTAATACTTATAAGGAGCATAGGTTGCAATGACAGAGTGATTATGGTGTACACGGCATCATAACATCCTAGGAGAGACTAAGGCCTGATCATCCTTATGTTCTTTCTGAACATATTTTGTGGGTTTCTCATAGAAGGTAGAGCTTAGAGCTTATTTTGTATCTCTGTCAGGTTTCCTCAGTATGTGTAAGATGTGCCTTTGATTTTGAGTATTCACATGTGTAGTCTGGATTTTGGTGAACTTAGGAGGGGTGGATGTAACAAGTTTGGTAGAAAAAACATATAATTCACCAAAAGTCCACCCTCTGTTATTAATGTTAAATCGTTTTCTTGCGTGTTTAGATGTTTTATTTTGACGGTCACTTCCGGTAGCGTCATTTCCTGTACCTTTCGCGCTCCTCTCCTCAGATGCCTTGACGACATGATGAGGAGAGGTAGGCTTTCAGGTTGGAATCTGTTCAGTTTGAGTTGAAACACAGTTAACACAATATATAGTTGTTTATATGTATATTTTTAGGCTCACAGATTATATTTAAATGTTACAAACATTTGAAAGTTTACTTTGGAAGTGTTTGAAGCGGCGTTTAGCACATAATTTTAACAGCTAATTTACCGATCTCAAGCTAGGCTAATGTGTGGGCCGTTTCTCATGCTGTCGGCCATGCTCTCTGCTCCCCTTTTAGAACTGTGCTGGTGGAGAGCAGATGCATGAATTGTGGTCCACTGAGAAATGTGTTTATTTTGTACAGGTATGTGAGCCCTATTTTTTTGTTTTGGTTTCAGTCATTGTTATTATTTTTATTTATTTAATTCTATTCTTTTCCTAAGTTGTGTTTTAGTTTTGTTTTTAAATGGTTTGTTAATGAAATATAAATGTTTGTTAATGGAATGCATAAATATAAAATGTCACTAGAGCAGGAAAGCTCAGATGCCTTGACGACATGATGAGGAGAGAACTGTGCTGGTGGAGAGCAGATGCATGAATTGTGGTCCACTGAGAAATGTGTTTATTTTGTACAGAATAAACCTGCTCCAGTGACAAACTTATTGTCTACGCCCTTCCATCTACAAACACAACGCAGAGGGTATATTGTAGCAGACACGCAGAGTCAGGCCAGACGGGCTACACTGAGACTGTCTTTTTATATGCAAATTATATGTTTGACTTCCTCAGAAGTTTCTATCCAAAGCTGTTTATCTTTTGGAGCAAAGTGTTTTGCACATGTCTTCCTTAATTTACTCTGGTTTGACAGAACTGCTCTTCTCTGCCTGGATTGGCCTCCATGAAACACAATAAGCCAGTGTGCTCAGAAGGGACTTGGTCAAACTCGTTGGTTATCCTGGATGTCTTGATTCCACATTGGTGAAAAACCCCTCAGGTCAGCCTAAATAATAATAATGATAATAATAATAATAAGAATAAGAATAAGAATAAGAATAAGAATAAGAATAAGAATAAATATAAATTAAAATAATATCTTTATTTATATAGCACCTTAAAAACATATGTCGAACTCTGAGCATGATAAAAGCAACAATCAGGTCGGATATAGACTAAAAAAGACAAAGTAAAGGGCACAGAGGGTCATGTTAAAACAACCAAAGGAAAGAAAATCATAAACTGGTTAGAGGGAAACAGCTGATGTATTTGTTTTATATAAAATAATAAGGCACTGGTAAGCCAATTGATAGATATGTTTATAGAGACACAAATTGATGACAGTTAAAGGGTTAGTTCAGTTTTTTTTTGAAGTGGGGTTGTATGAGCTCCAAATGGCCACTAAGTACATTAGATACAGTAGAAAGTTCTCTCCTCTCCCTCAGTCAGACACAGACTGTAACCTGATGCAGAAACAGATGTGCATCATCTAGAACTTAGCTTCACTGTATTCTTCTGTGTAATGAAAGCATGCGGTTACATTGTATAGCGAATGCAGCTCTCATGACCTGTTACCTGACAGGTTGTGTGCACAAATCTGTACATCTCTCTCTCTGTACATCTAAATATATACTAGAGGCAAATACACAGTAATCGTTGCATGTGTGTGCATGTGTGTGAGAAAGACACACATGCACAAGTAGTCTGCACTGTTATGATAAACAAACAGCATCCCCTACTCTGCTTATTTGTTTCTAGCAGATCATTATTACTTACTTTGAGCAGAAACTGTCATTAGGTCCTTCAGGTTTGGGACATTTTTCCAGTTTATTATCGAGAAATTGAAGAATGTCCACAAAGCTCCAGGATTCAGAAGAGCAGGAAAGTATATTTGACGAGCAATACCGCGGTCCGTATCATCCATATCCTTTGTGTACTCGCGGGTCAAACATTTACATCACTGTGTATTTCTGACTCTTTCATGATGTCCAGTGTCCGTGGATGTTTCCTCTGTATTCCTCCTGGTCTGTTTGTCTCCATCTTCAGCAACTCTTCTGTAAACTCCGGTTCATGAATGGAACTTCGTCGGCACTGTCATAATCATCCTTCTTTTTAAAATTCCCTGCTTTGTCTAGTCCTCACACCACTTACAGTCAAAACAGAAGAATTAAGATACTTGATAAAAGTTACACGAAGCTACAAACGGCGTCTGAAGCCGCTAGTGTGCTATTGTGCTAGCTGAGAGGGCGGAAGTGGGGGCGGAGTGATTTAGCAGAGGGACACACGACCTGAGTTGGCTTAGGTCCGGATAAACTTTATATTTCTGAAATGTTCATGCACTTAGAAATAATTATATGTAGCGTACTCTTAAACAGTGGTATTATTTTTTGATTTGAGTTCTTGTAGACGGAGAAAATAGCCTTTGTATCTGGTACGGTACTTTCCACTTAGCGTCTTTTTCTCGTCTCCGACGGTTACAGTCTGTGTCTTACTGAGGGAGAGGAGAAAACTTTCTACTGTATCTAATGTACTTAGTGGTCACATGGAGCTCATACAACCCCACTTCAAAAAAACGGACCTATTCCTTTAATAGATCATTGATGATAGATGATGGCATCACATCAGTAAGATGGAAAAGGAGAGAGGTAGAAAGAGGATGAATAAAAGAGAAAAGATAAATAAAAGATATAAAACAAAATTAAATAAAAACATAACACAAAAATACATGTAATTACATAGAAACATCTTTAGGTTATTTAAAATAAGGAAACTGAAGTTTTGATCTATACATTGTTTTTCAATGTGTTTCTCTTGTGCATTATTGTTGTTGTCTTCAGATTTTCTTCAGTTCAGGTTTCAGAGTACGGTGGAGGATCCATCAGTCCAAGAGAACTCTGTCCATCTGCTGGATTAAAGTCATTCTTCATCCGGAAACAAAAGAAACACACAAACATAACATCTTGAAAACAATCCAAAAAAATCAACGAGCAACATCAGAGACATCAGAAAGAAACCAAAAACACCAAATTAACCACCAAAAACAAAACAACACAGACAAAACAACAGAAAAAAACTCAAAGCCGGAAAAAAACAAATCAATTACATCACCACAACATTGCAAGAGAAATGTCAGAACAACAAAAATGAGACAAACACTGAACCACACAAACAAATCATCTGTTAATACAAACATTCATAAAAAACAAACACGTCAGAGATAAACAACAGAAATAATAGAAGGAAAACAAAAACCCAACACTATCCACAAGGAACAACACAACCGCAACACAAAATTCCAACCATGAAATAACATGACAATTACATCAACAAAACACTGCAAGAGAAATGTCACATTAGCAAACATAAGACATGCACAAAACAACAAAAACACACAATTATAACAAGTACAACGGCAGGAACAAAAACTCAACAACAATGAGTAATACACAACACAACAACAACTTTGACAATTACACAAACACAACAGAAACATACTTTATAACGAACTACATTATCTCAACACCATAAATACAAGAAAACACTACATACAGATCACTACAGAAAGTCATCAGAACAATAACACAAACTACAGCACCACATCAATAATTACACAAATAAACAACAATAAAAACAGCATTAACTGAAACAATAAACAACAGCAAGGACATTATTTTGACACCACAAACACAACAACAGTAACAACAAAACAAAAACTGTCAAAAATACAGATGTCGCATGTCAGCAACATAGCAAAAACACACTGTGACATCACAAAATATATCATCAACCCTTAGGGGCTGATCTAATAAAGGTTTGTGTGCATTAAAAAAACACCTGCAAACTTGATTGCATGCACATAGCTGATCTACTGACCAGGTGCACCGAGAATTGCGCCTGTCAAATGTGCAAAAAAGCATGCTCACTCCATTAATCATGGGTGTCTTTATGAATATACAGAATACATGCAGATGATCAGAACACACAAAATACTGGGAGGAGGAAATGCAAATGTAACCATTTAGCTCCCGCAATGTTATTTATCAAACTGACTGTGCTCTGTGTTTTTGCATCTAAATTTAGCACAGTGTAACACACAAATGACTGTGATCACTGTGATGAGAAATGGGTCACATAAACTGAATTTTTTTCCCTCATTGACTGGATTTTTTGACGGATGACAGATATATTTGGGGGCTGTCTTGTCATTATGATGGCCTGGAAAAAGAGGGGAGATCCAGTGTGCCATCATACCTATGCAGATACATGTAAAGTAAAGTCTCTTTGTTTTGTGCTCTTAATACATCGTGGAGGTGGTTATTTTATCTATGTAAAAAAGATTCCCTTCATAGCCAGAATCACTTTGTTTGCCACTCAGAGCTGACCATCAGCCTTGGAATAACCCATTTATAGGTTAAATCCACATCAAAAACTATGTTAGCTCAACTAGATGCTACAGTAAGATTATTTTTACAGTGTTTAACCTTTGCACGTCAAAGTTCCTGTGTGTAGAACTATTTTGTGATGGAACATAGGGCTACATATCCTTGCGCTACCAGCTCCCTTTATTAGATCAGGTAAGAGTCCCGTTGTAGGATCAGGTTGTGGTCAGTGGGGCACAAATCAATATAAATCCTTGGATAATATGAAGATGGGTCACTCCTGTATTTATGCCAAATGCATAAAAAAAAGCAAAAGTTATGGCCAGATTTTCAATTTCACAGGATGAAATATTGGTGAAACTAATGAGTTTTGGACGATAAATCCAGTTTTAGGAGCGGCGTTATACATGCCCCGTGTGCTACCAATATACGGATGTCCACTGCTCATTTTGGATCTAAATATCTCCCGAAGCACTGTTTGGATCAGGAAAGCCCTCTGGGTGAGTATATTGTTCTACTTCATTCTATAAACAATGTGAAAGCTGTAGAAACCAAACTTATCCTTTAAGTTCCTGTATCTGAAATCATATTTATGAGTGCCATGTGCCTCGAGCAAGCCTACTTCAAAAAAACCCATCTAACCCTTCAACTTTTTTCAAGGTTTGTGTCCTAGGGAGTTCGGGACTGACCTGTAGGGGGAGCTGAACCATAGTGGCTGATGCGGAGTAACTGGGTGGAGCCTGAAGATCCACTGAAGAATCTCCTGGTACATTGTATTCAGATGGCTGCCACAAAAACAACAAAGAGCCTCAGTTTGTTTCATGCCTCTGCACACATCTAACAACATATAGAAACAAATATACAAAAAAAAATACAGTCTAAATTTAGATTAATCAGTGCTAAAGGCAACTGAAACAGTCATAAACCTGCCATATTTCTGTTGATTTGTTTGAATGTGTTTGTGTTCGCTTAACTTTCCATCTGCTTCAGATGGGATATTTTGCGCTCTGTGCTGTAGAGTACGGATTACCCCTAGTTTGTGTTCCAGTGGGTGGTGTGAATCAAATTGGAGGTATTGATCCGTGTGCGTGGGTTTTCTGTAGACCCCAATGTTGAGTTCCCCATTAGTTTCAATGAGAACCTCGCAATCTAGAAACGCCAGACAGTTGCCTTTGACATCCTCTCTTGTGAATTTGATGTTTTTATCCACCGAGTTGAGGTGTTCTGTAAAAGGTTCAACTTCACCTTTCCTAATGGCGATCCATGTGTCATCCACATATCTGAACCAATGCCTCGGCGAGTGGCCACTGAAAGTTGTCAGTGCCTCTCTCTCCATTTCCTCCATATACAGGTTAGCTACAATAGGTGAAACCGGAGATCCCATGGCACAGCCATGTTTTTGCCTGTAGAAACCATTGTTGTATTGGAAGTAAGTGGTGTTGACGCAAAGGTCAAGAAGGTCACACACCTGTTCAGGGGAGAGGTTGGTCCTTTCAGACAGGGTTTTGTCAAAAAGCAATTTTCCCTTTACTGTCTGTACTGCGTCCCCAGTGGGAATGCACGTAAAAAGCGACGTCACGTCATATGAAACCATAGTTTCCTCAGGGTCTAGGCTGATATGCCTGATTTTGTTAGCGAAGTCCATAGAGTTCCTTACGTGGTGGGGGGTGTCCCCTACCAACAGGGAAAGGATAATGGCAAGATACTTAGCAATGTTGTACGTCACAGAGTTGATGCTGCTTACAATAGGTCTTAGTGGGGTGCCCTCCTTGTGAATTTTTGGCAGCCCGTATATGCAAGGGATAGCATCGCCTGGGTAGAGGCAGTTAACCACTTTGAGTTGTAAGCAGTTACAAAGCAAAGGGCTTTCTAAGATCTTTCTTCCTTCTAAGAAGAAAGATCCTAACATCACAATCTTACCCGCAGATAAGGGGAGATGCACTGTTGTTCTTAACACAGACGACTATCACTCTAAAGTTAGCAGCCTCCTCTGTGACTCAGCAACCTATGAGATCCTAAAACGAGATCCTACCAACACTTACAAACTCAAAGTGGTTAACTGCTTACAAAAGCTGGAAAAAGAACGGGTCATTGACCGAGCCCTGTACTACAAACTCTGTCCATCTGCTGGATTAAAGTCATTCTTCATCCGGAAACAAAAGAAACACACAAACATAACATCTTGAAAACAATCCAAAAAAATCAACGAGCAACATCAGAGACATCAGAAAGAAACCAAAAACACCAAATTAACCACCAAAAACAAAACAACACAGACAAAACAACAGAAAAAACCTCAAAGCCGGAAAAAAACAAATCAATTACATCACCACAACATTGCAAGAGAAATGTCAGAACAACAAAAATGAGACAAACACTGAACCACACAAACAGATTATCTGTTAAAACATTCATTAAAAACAAACATGTCAGAGATAAACAACAGATATAATAGAAGGAAAACAAAAAACCCAACACTATCCACAAGGAACAACACAACCGCAACACAAAATTCCAACCATGAAATAACATGACAATTACATCAACAAAACACTGCAAGAGAAATGTCACATTAGCAAACATAAGACATGCACAAAACAACAAAAACACACAATTATAACAAGTACAATGGCAGGAACAAAAACTCAACAACAATGAGTAATACACAACACAACAACAACTTTGACAATTACACAAACACAACAGAAACATACTCTATAACGAACTACATTATCTCAACACCATAAATACAAGAAAGCACTACACAGATCACTACAGAAAGTCGACAGAACAATAACACAAACTACAGCACCACATCAATAATTACACAAATAAACAACAATAAAAACAGCATCAACTGAAACAATAAACAACAGCAAGGACATTATTTTGACACCACAAACACAACAACAGTAACAACAAAAAAAAAAACTGTCAAAAATACAGATGTCGCATGTCAGCAACATAGCAAAAACACATTGTGACATCACAAAATATATCATCAACCCTTAGGGGCTGATCTAATAAAGGTTTGTGTGCATTAAAAAAACACCTGCAAACTTGATTGCATGCACATAGCTGATCTACTGACCAGGTGCACCGAGAATTGCGCCTGTCAAATGTGCAAAAAAGCATGCTCACTCCATTAATCATGGGTGTCTTTATGAATATACAGAATACATGCAGATGATCAGAACACACAAAATACTGGGAGGAGGAAATGCAAATGTAACCATTTAGCTCCCGCAATGTTATTTATCAAACTGACTGTGCTCTGTGTTTTTGCATCTAAATTTAGCACAGTGTAACACACAAATGACTGTGATCACTGTGATGAGAAATGGGTCACATAAACTGAATTTTTTCCCTCATTGACTGAATTTTTTGATGGATGACAGATATATTTGGGGGCTGTCTTGTCATTATGATGGCCTGGAAAAAGAGGGAAGACTCAGTGTGCCATCTTACCTATGCAGATACATGTAAAGTAAAGTCTCTTTGTTTTGTGCTCTTAATACATCGTGGAGGTGGTTATTTTATTTATGTAAAAAAGATTCCCTTCATAGCCAGAATCACTTTGTTTGCCACTCAGAGCTGACCATCAGCCTTGGAATAACCCATTTATAAGTTAAATCCACATCAAAAACTATGTTAGCTCAACTAGATGCTACAGTAAGATTATTTTTACAGTGTTTAACCTTTACACGTCAATTTTCCTGTGTGTAGAACTATTTTGTGATGGAACATAGGGCTACATATCCTTGCGCTACCAGCTCCCTTTATTAGATCAGGTAAGAGTCCCGTTGTAGGATCAGGTTGTGGTCAGTGGGGCACAAATCAATATAAATCCTTGGATAATATGAAGATGGGTCACTCCTGTATTTATGCCAAATGCATAAAAAAAGCAAAATTTCAATTTGACAGGATGAAATATTGGTGAAACTAATGAGTTTTGGACGATAAATCCAGTTTTAGGAGTGGCGTTATACATGCCCCGTGTGCTACCAATATACGGATGTCCACTGCTCATTTTGGATCTAAATATCTCCGGAAGCACTGTTTGGATCAGGAAAGCCCTCTGGGTGAGTATATTGTTCTACCTCATTCTATAAACAATGTGAAAGCTGTAGAAACCGAACTTATCCTTTAAGTTCCTGTATCTGAAATCACATTTATGAGTGCCATGTGCCTCGAGCAAGCCTACTTCAAAAAAACCCATCTAACCCTTCAACTTTTTTCAAGGTTTGTGTCCTTGGGAGTTTGGGACTGACCTGTAGGGGGAGCTGAACCATAGTGGCTGATGCGGAGTAACTGGGTGGAGCCTGAAGATCCACTGAAGAATCTCCTGGTACATTGTATTCAGATGGCTGCCACAAAAACAACAAAGAGCCTCAGTTTGTTTCATGCCTCTGCACACATCTGACAACATATAGAAACAAATATACAACAAATAAATACAGTCTAAATTTAGAAACATTCATGAAAAACAAACACGTCAGAGATAAACAACAGATATAATAGAAGGAAAACAAAACCTCAACACTATCCACAAGGAATAACACAAGCGCAACACAAAATTCCAACCATGAAATAACATGACAATTACATCAACAAAACACTGCAAGAGAAATGTCACATTAGCAAACATAAGACATGCACAAAACAAAAACACACAATTATAACAAGTACAACGGCAGGAACAAAAACTCAACAACAATGAGTAATACACAACACAACAACAACTTTGACAATTACACAAACACAACAGAAACATACTCTATAACGAACTACATTATCTCAACACCATAAATACAAGAAAACACTACACAGATCACTACAGAAAGTCGACAGAACAATAACACAAACTACAGTACCACATCAATAATTACACAAATAAACAACAATAAAAAAAGCATTAACTGAAACAATAAACAACAGCAAGGACATTATTTTGACACCACAAACACAACAACAGTAACAACAAAACAAAAACTGTCAAAAATACAGATGTCGCATGTCAGCAACATAGCAAAAACACATTGTGACATCACAAAATATATCATCAACCCTTAGGGGCTGATCTAATAAAGGTTTGTGTGCATTAAAAAAACACCTGCAAACTTGATTACATGCACATTGCTGATCTACTGACCAGGTGCACCGAGAATTGCGCCTGTCAAATATGCAAAAAAGCATGCTCACTCCATTAATCATGGGTGTCTTTATGAATATACAGAATACATGCAGATGATCAGAACACACAAAATACTGGGAGGAGGAAATGCAAATGTAACCATTTAGCTCCCGCAATGTTATTTATCAAACTGACTGTGCCCTGTGTTTTTGCATCTAAATTTAGCACAGTGTAACACACAAATGACTGTGATCACTGTGATGAGAAATGGGTCACATAAACTGAATTTTTTTCCCTCATTGACTGGATTTTTTGACGGATGACAGATATATTTGGGGGCTGTCTTGTCATTATGATGGCCTGGAAAAAGAGAGAAGATTCAGTGTGCCATCTTACCTATGCAGATACATGTAAAGTAAAGCCTTTTTGTTTTGTGCTCTTAATACATTGTGGTGGTGGTTATTTTACCGATGTAAAAAAGATTCCCTTCATAGCCAGAATCACTTTGTTTGCCACTCAGAGCTGACCATCAGCCTTGGAATAACCCATTTATAGGTTAAATCCACATCAAAAACTATGTTAGCTCAACTAGATGCTACAGTAAGATTATTTTTACAGTGTTTAACCTTTGCACGTCAAAGTTCCTGTGTGTAGAACTATTTTGTGATGGAACATAGGGCTACATATCCTTGCGCTACCGGCTCCCTTTATTAGATCAGGTAAGAGTCCCGTTGTAGGATCAGGTTGTGGTCAGTGGGGCACAAACCAATATAAATCCTTGGATAATATGAAGATGGGTCACTCCTGTATTTATGCCAAATGCATAAAAAAAGCAAAATTTCAGTTTCACAGGATGAAATATTGGTGAAACTAATGAGTTTTGGACGATAAATCCAGTTTTAGGAGCGGCGTTATACATGCCCCGTGTGCTACCAATATACGGATGTCCACTGCTCATTTTGGATCTAAATATCTCCCGAAGCACTGTTTGGATCAGGAAAGCCCTCTGGGTGAGTATATTGTTCTACTTCATTCTATAAACAATGTGAAAACTGTAGAAACCGAACTTATCCTTTAAGTTCCTGTATCTGAAATCATATTTATGAGTGCCATGTGCCTCGAGCAAGCCTACTTCAAAAAAAACCATCTAACCCTTCAATTTTTTTCAAGGTTTGTGTCCTTGGGAGTTCGGGACTGACCTGTAGGGGGAGCTGAACCATAGTGACTGATGCAGAGTAACTGGGTGGAGCCTGAAGATCCACTGAAGAATCTCCTGGTACATTGTATTCAGATGGCTGCCACAAAAACAACAAAGAGCCTCAGTTTGTTTCATGCCTCTGCACACATCTAACAACATATAGAAACAAATATACAAAAAATAAATACAGTCTAAATTTAGAAACATTCATGAAAAACAAACACGTCAGAGATAAACAACAGATATAATAGAAGGAAAACAAAAACCCAACACTATCCACAAGGAACAACACAACCGCAACACAAAATTCCAACCATGAAATAACATGACAATTACATCAACAAAACACTGCAAGAGAAATGTCACATTAGCAAACATAAGACATGCACAAAACAACAAAAACACACAATTATAACAAGTACAACGGCAGGAACAAAAACTCAACAACAATGAGTAATACACAACACAACAACTTTGACAATTACACAAACACAACAGAAACATACTCTATAACGAACTACATTATCTCAACACCATAAATACAAGAAAACACTACACAGATCACTAAAGAAAGTCATCAGAACAATAACACAAACTACAGCACCACATCAATAATTACACAAATAAACAACAATAAAAACAGCATTAACTGAAACAATAAACAACAGCAAGGACATTATTTTGACACCACAAACACAACAACAGTAACAACAAAACAAAAACTGTCAAAAATACAGATGTCGCATGTCAGCAACATAGCAAAAACACATTGTGACATCACAAAATATATCATCAACCCTTAGGGGCTGATCTAATAAAGGTTTGTGTGCATTAAAAAAACACCTGCAAACTTGATTGCATGCACATAGCTGATCTACTGACCAGGTGCACCGAGAATTGCGCCTGTCAAATGTGCAAAAAAGCATGCTCACTCCATTAATCATGGGTGTCTTTATGAATATACAGAATACATGCAGATGATCAGAACACACAAAATACTGGGAGGAGGAAATGCAAATGTAACCATTTAGCTCCCGCAATGTTATTTATCAAACTGACTGTGCTCTGTGTTTTTGCATCTAAATTTAGCACAGTGTAACACACAAATGACTGTGATCACTGTGATGAGAAATGGGTCACATAAACTGAATTTTTTTCCCTCATTGACTGGATTTTTTGACGGATGACAGATATATTTGGGGGCTGTCTTGTCATTATGATGGCCTGGAAAAAGAGAGAAGATTCAGTGTGCCATCTTACCTATGCAGATACATGTAAAGTAAAGTCTCTTTGTTTTGTGCTCTTAATACATCGTGGAGGTGGTTATTTTATCTATGTAAAAAAGATTCCCTTCATAGCCAGAATCACTTTGTTTGCCACTCAGAGCTGACCATCAGCCTTGGAATAACCCATTTATAGGTTAAATCCACATCAAAAACTATGTTAGCTCAACTAGATGCTACAGTAAGATTATTTTTATAGTGTTTAACCTTTGCACGTCAAAGTTCCTGTGTGTAGAACTATTTTGTGATGGAACATAGGGCTACATATCCTTGCGCTACCAGCTCCCTTTATTAGATCAGGTAAGAGTCCCATTGTAGGATCAGGTTGTGGTCAGTGGGGCACAAATCAATATAAATCCTTGGATAATATGAAGATGGGTCACTCCTGTATTTATGCCAAATGCATAAAAAAAGCAAAAGTTATGGCCAGATTTTCAATTTCACAGGATGAAATATTGGTGAAACTAACGAGTTTTGGACGATAAATCCAGTTTTAGGAGCGGCGTTATACATGCCCCGTGTGCTACCAATATACGGATGTCCACTGCTCATTTTGGATCTAAATATCTCCCGAAGCACTGTTTGGATCAGGAAAGCCCTCTGGGTGAGTATATTGTTCTACTTCATTCTATAAACAATGTGAAAGCTGTAGAAACCGAACTTATCCTTTAAGTTCCTGTATCTGAAATCATATTTATGAGTGCCATGTGCCTGGAGCAAGCCTACTTAAAAAAAAACCCATCTAACCCTTCAACTTTTTTCAAGGTTTGTGCCCTTGGGAGTTCGGGACTGACCTGTAGGGGGAGCTGAACCATAGTGGCTGATGCGGAGTAACTGGGTGGAGCCTGAAGATCCACTGAAGAATCTCCTGGTATGCTGTATTCAGATGGCTGCCACAAAAACAACAAAGAGCCTCAGTTTGTTTCATGCCTCTGCACACATCTAACAACGTATAGAAACAAATATACAAAAAATAAATACAGTCTAAATTTAGATTAATCAGTGCTAAAGGCAACTGAAACAGTCATAAACCTGCCATATTTCTGTTGATTGATATGCAAGGGATAGCATCGTCTGGGTAGAGTTTGTAGTACAGGGCTCGGTCAATGACCCGTTCTTTTTCCAGCTTTTGTAAGCAGTTAACCACTTTGAGTTTGTAAGTGTTGGTAGGATCTCGTTTTAGGATCTCATAGGTTGCTGAGTCACAGAGGAGGCTGCTGACTTTAGAGTGATAGTCGTCTGTGTTAAGAACAACAGTGCATCTCCCCTTATCTGCGGGTAAGATTGTGATGTTGGGATCTTTCTTCTTAGAAAGATGAAAGATCTTAGAAAGTCCTTTGCTTTGTAACTGCTTACAACTCAAAGTGGTTAACTGCCTCTACCCAGGCGATGCTATCCCTTGCATATACGGGCTGCCAAAAATTCACAAGGAGGGCGCCCCACTAAGACCTATTGTAAGCAGCATCAACTCTGTGACGTACAACATTGCTAAGTATCTTGCCACTATCCTTTCCCCGTTGGTAGGGGACACCCCTCACCACGTAAGGAACTCTATGGACTTCGCTAACAAAATCAGGCATATCAGCCTAGACCCTGAGGAAACTATGGTTTCATATGACGTGACGTCGCTTTTTACGTGCATTCCCACTGGGGACGCAGTACAGACAGTAAAGGGAAAATTGCTTTTTGACAAAACCCTGTCTGAAAGGACCAACCTCTCCCCTGAACAGGTGTGTGACCTTCTTGACCTTTGCGTCAACACCACTTACTTCCAATACAACAATGGTTTCTACAGGCAAAAACATGGCTGTGCCATGGGATCTCCGGTTTCACCTATTGTAGCTAACCTGTATATGGAGGAAATGGAGAGAGAGGCACTGACAACTTTCAGTGGCCACTCGCCGAGGCATTGGTTCAGATATGTGGATGACACATGGATCGCCATTAGGAAAGGTGAAGTTGAACCTTTTCCAGAACACCTCAACTCGGTGGATAAAAACATCAAATTCACAAGAGAGGATGTCAAAGGCAACTGTCTGGCGTTTCTAGATTGCGAGGTTCGCATTGAAACTAATGGGGAACTCAACATTGGGGTCTACAGAAAACCCACGCACACGGATCAATACCTCCAATTTGATTCACACCACCCACTGGAACACAAACTAGGGGTAATCCGTACTCTACAGCACAGAGCGCAAAATATCCCATCTGAAGCAGATGGAAAGTTAAGCGAACACAAACACATTCATTCTGCTCTCCAAACTTGTGGCTATCCAAACTGGGCTTTTAGCAAAACTGCTAAAAAGCCCAGGAAGGATAGGAAAGACGAGGTCCACAAGAAGAGAAACAATATTGTCAACACCTTCAGCCAGGTGACCCTAACGACTCGCATAGGAGAGCCGGGGGTGAACAACTGCCCAACAGGGCTATTGTCCCACTTTTTTTGTTTTTTGTTTTTGTGCTTTGCTACCTCCCTCCTGGTGTATAAATATCCTTACTCCCCACCAGGATCTTTGGAACTGAAGAAGCTTCTTGGATGAGAAGCGAAACGTTTTCTACTCACACGAGCTTGGTCCAGTTGACACGATTAACGCTTTGTTTGAGATATATACATACATACATATATACATACATACATATATGTATTTACATACATACACATACATATATATACATACACATGCACATACTTGCATGCATCTATTCTTACATATAGAAATAAAAATCATAACAGAAAGATTTCAATCCTGCTCCAATCTCTGGTAAATTCCCATCCTTCAGCTGTCCTAATCTTAGTCTCCTTCTTGCAAAAGCGCCCCTATGTCCCCACTTTTCATAAAGTCCTCAAATGGTTTCCATATGTCCTCATAATGTTGTACCCTGTTTTTAAAATAGAAAAATGGATATAGATGCAGCAATATCATTCTAGGCTCTCATGGAATATTTATACGCAACAAAGTAGTTTTTTTTAGTAGATTTAACTCATAAGTGGGCCAATTAAGAGGATTATGGTAGCACCATGTCTTGCTATGTTTCAGTTACCCTATTCCCCAGGTTATCTCCCCCAAGCTTTTAAGTTCCTTTATCTCAAACCATATTTCAGTCAGTCATCTCACATTCAATAGTTTTATTGTTGCTGCAAATACATGTTATAGGTTTGGTGTCCAGGCTCCAGTTTCATCACTCCTTGCAGAAATGTTTACATGAAGGCATGGAGGAGTGATGAGCAAAACATATGAGAACACCCCCAAAACATAACTGAAAGGACGGAGCCTGGCGCTGCTGAGAACTGCTATGTGTGGCTATTCCCCCCAGCGCCTGCTGTTAGAGGAATATACTACCTAGTGACTACTATGTGTGGGCCCTGGCTTCATTGGCCGTGTCGCCATTCCCCGCAGCGCCCGCTGAGAGGAATATACTACCTAGTGACTACTATGTGTGGGCCCTGGCACATTGGCCGTGTCGCCATTCCCCCCAGCGCCCGCTGAGAGGAATATACTACCTAGTGACTACTATGTGTGGGCCCAGGCATCATTGGCCGTGTCGCCATTCCCCCCAGCGCCCGCTGAGAGGAATATACTACCTAGTGACTACTATGTGTGGGCCCAGGCATCATTGGCCGTGTCGCCATTCTCCCCAGCGCCCGCTGAGGGGAACATACTACCTAGTGAATGCAGATGTTAGCATGATGAATTGGTACATACTTAACCCCAGCACACCACCTGATATGCAGTACAGAGCTATGCAGCAATGGATACAATCTTTAAATGTCAATGCAGGAACTCATGAGCTGTGAGCAGACTGGATGACTTTCTTGTGAAGTCTCCTTAGCGTTGATGTGCAGAAAAGGACCAGCGCGCCAGGGATTCCAGTGTTGAGGTAGGCAGATAAAGCAATGCGGTCATGGTTACACCAGTCTTCAGGGAGTGAGGAGGATAAAGTGTGGGAGGCAGGCCATGGCTCAACAGAAACAGCGCAGATTTGAAGAGAACCAGGATCTCATCATAGATTTGTGACCATTGATGAACCAGGGGATGATTGTTGATAAGGGGGCCGATGATGCAGATTTTCATCATAGAGAAAGGACATAAAGAAAAACAGTTTTAGTTTTTGCAATTTGATATAAGTGCCTTGTTGAGATCTGACAGATTTGAGTGCTTCAAGGATAAGGCATACATGTGCTTTCTATTTTCAAATCAGAAAAGCTGAGAGCATGCTGTGGATTAAAATAGAGACCTGGTTGAGAGCAAGCAACATTACTGGGTTAAGCTCATAGAGGGCAGTAGATTTAGGATCCTTGAGGGTCTGCATTTCAGTTGGCTAGACATCTACAAACCACTTATTGTTATAGGAACCCCCCAAAACCAGCATATGGAGCAGTGACAGTATAAAACTGGAGAGAATCTGAAGACTCAACATAGTCAGAGTAAAGAAAGAAATGCTATTTCATAAATTGCAGAGCAAAGACCAACTGCAGATCTGAACAACAGCCTTCATCAAAACTGCCCTATCTTTAAGATTAATTATTATATTATCATTATTATTATTATTATTATTTTAATTATTGTTTATTAATTTATTTTTTATTATTTTTATTTCATTTTTATTATTAGTAATAGTAGTAGTATTAATAGTATTATTTTAATCAATTAATTTAGTTGTATTCATTTATTTATTTAATGATTTATTTATCTATTTTATTTTTATTAATTTATATTTGTTTATTTTTTTAATATTCTATTTATTTTTATTTATTTATTTAATTTATTTCTATGTATTTATTTCCACTGTGGCTGATGGAGCAGAGCAACGGGAGTTTCCACATGTTATCCAGCATCAAACCTCCAAAAATTATTAGTATTAATATATTATCATCATTATTATTATTATTATTATTATTATTATTATTATTATTATTATTATTATTATAAATGTATATATTTATTTACTTATTTAATCATTTATTTATTCATTTATTTATTTATTTTTCAGACATAGGTTATTTATCATCATCATCATCATCATCATCATCTATTTATTTATTTATTTAACCTTTATTTAACCAGATTGGTCCCACTGAGATTAAACCTCTTTTCCAAGGGAGACCTGGCCAAGACAGGCAGCAGCAAAAACGCAATTTGCTTACAGATACGAAAGAGACAAAAACAATTTACAAGCACATCATTATGGATTAAAAACAGACATCTATGAGCCATATCACAGCTTAGCTAAAAACATCAGCATTGGATAGAATCTACCTCCATGTCTCCCATTTTGGATTTAAAAACATTTAAGGACATCAGCTCCTTGAGCTTTAAGTCATTCTGCAAAACATTCCAGTCTGATGGTACAGAGTACCCAAAAGCCCTTTCCCAATTTCAGTTCATGCGTTTGGGGCAGAGAGTATGACAGGGTTCTGTGAACGAATTAATATGCATTAATGTGTTTTATTTATTTAATGTCATTTTAATTGATTTTTTTTTCATTATATATTTGCCATTTGTTATTATTATTATTATTTTTTTTTTTATTAATTAAAATTTTATTTAGTTTATTTTATTTTTATTATTATTATTATTATTGTTATTATTATTATTATTATTTTTATTATTATTATTATTACATTTATTTATTATTATTATTATTATTATTATTATTATTATTATTATTATTATTATTACATTTATTTATTATTATTATTATTATTATTATTATTATTATTATTATTATTATTATTATTATTATTATTATTATTATTATTTCATTATTTTATTTATTCATTTATTTATTTTTTGAGCCAGCCAGGCCTGCTAGGAAACCTTGGACTAGACCAGTGATGAGAGAACACAAAGCATCTACTGAGGTGATTAGAAAGAGCTTTGGAAAGTGCTGGCACGTTCACTAGAATTGGATGCTTAATGTTTGTTTCCCCAATTTTGCAGGATGGAGCCTCCTTATACTTATTACTTTTAGAGCTGGGCAATGGATTTGTTTGAGGTTTAGGAGCTGACAGTTCTTGGACAGAGGGAGGTCTGTTGGGTTAAGGAACTGCAGATGGAGCAGGATATAGTTTTATGCCTGGTATAATGCAAGTTAATAAGAATTAGGTCAACTAAAGACTAATTTAGCCTCTGATTGAATTGATATACATGGCAGCTTTGGCAAAAAAGACTGTGGTACCTTTAAAGAGAACCACTCAAGGAAAGACCTGAAATTGTGGCTAAGCAGGTGACAAATTCCTCTCTGTGTTGCGGATATACTTCACAAATAGTGTCTTTAAAACACCGAAAGCCTCATAGATTCTGCCAAAGTAAGGAACTTGAACAGTCTTGGATCACTATCCTTAGCTCTACCTGTACATCTGTGGTATAAATATTATGAATTTTTTTTTTTTTTTTTTTTTTTTAAATACTGATTATACCTTTCTCATTCATAGTCTCATTTCAACATAATTATTTTCTTTCACAAGGAAGTTGATGTTCCATGTTACAATCCTTTTATTTTCATTTGGTTGGATTTATTCTATGTTATTTTATTTTAATTCTGCCTTTTAATTAATTAATTTCTATTCATTTATTTAATTTAGTTAAATTAATGCTCCTCTATTCTAATGTCTTCATCTTATATTTCAAACTGTAATGCTGTGTTTAAGAGCAACTAAAACAACCGAATTTCCCCTTGGGGATTAATAAAGTATTCCTGATTCTGATTTAAAACTACTGAAACGTCTCCACAACCTCATCTTTGAATGCAAATTCAAACTACACAACAGAATCTTCACCAGAATATTATTATGCCCTATAGAGATAAGAGCAAAGTTTGATAATAATAAATTACTTTAAATAACTATGTAATCCTGTCGATGATGATTCTCCATACCTCTCAGATGAATGAAAAGAGAGAAATAAAATATGATTAATGACACGAGCTGATGATATAACAACCCTGAAGAAGACTTCTAATTCAATCATTTGTCAGATGTTAAAGATTACGGGAATGAGATTACCTGAAAAGATTGGATTCCTTAGAGAATCAGGAATAGCAGCAGCAGGAGGCAGAAACCAAGACCCTTCGCAGGAACGGGACTGCAGATCCCAGGATCTTTGCGGCATACGGCAACCGGGAAGGCCTGCAGCCAGCGAAGCGAAGGACGCGGAAGTGGACCCGGGATGTTCATATGGCGCGGCGTTTTTCCATGGTGTTCAGCGCTGTTTTAACTTCGAGGAGTGCAGACACGGAGGACGCGTCTGTGGAGAAGCCGGAATCTGGCTGCTCCGCTTTGGGGGGCCGGGGCAGCGCCAGGCTCCAGTTCAGGAGGAGGGACATTGGCAGTGTGCTTTACCTGGCGCTTTACCTTACCCCCCGGGGGGAATCTGGAGTACTGCTGGATCATTGTATAATCGAAAATATCTTCATGGCTGAGGCCGGCCGGCGTGGTGATTTTACGGGCGTATTCTTTCAGGATGCGGTGCACTGGCCAGACGCGGGTTGTTTGCGGATGTGCGGGAGATCCGGCGAGGACGAAGCGGGATTCATTCACAAAGCTGACTTCAGGGATTGAAACTGGGTTCCGGGATTAAGCTCAGCGTCCTCCCATGACGCCGAGACTCACTCACTGATTTGTAGACGACGAGAGACATCAGGATCACAGGAGCAAAAGGTATGATGACGATCGCATGAGAGAGCAGGTGAAAGAACACGCAGCAATCAGCGTCTGGCAGCACAGATGTTTTCCGAGCAGAGGGAGAGATAGGTAAACTCCCAGTTTAAATACACGGCCAAATTGAGAGGTGGAGAGTGTGATTGGAGGATTGATGTAAGGAGTGTGACGTATGACATGTGAAATGTGACATGTGAATAGCAGCACCGCTCGAGTTGTCTGCCTGAACTAGCTCGCAGGCTTCGCTTCATTTATGAGTGCCAAGCCCACTTAAAAAAAAAAAAACATCTAACCCTTCAACTTTTTCCTAGCTTTGTGTCCTTGGGAGTTTGGGACTGACCTGTAGGGGGAGCTGAACCACAGTGGCTGGTGCAGAGTAGCTGGCCGGAGCTTGAAAATCCACTGAAAGATCTGCTGCTACACTGTAACCAGACGGCTGCCACAAAAACAACAAAGAGACTCAGTTTGTTTCATGCCTCTGCACACATCTAACAACATATAGAAACAAATATACAAATAAATAAAGTCTAAATTTAGATTAATCAGTGCTAAAGGCAACTGAAACAGTCATAAACCTGCCATATTTCTGTTGATTTGTTTCCAGCACATGAAACTTACCTGGTTGCAACAGTCACAGGTGTATTTACAGACAGACACTGAGGTGACTATTGATATGATGAACTCAAGGAAAAAAATCACTGCCGAGAGATACCCGAAATCAAACTGTAACACAAACACACACAGTTGCGGCTGGTGAAAAATATTCTTGGTGGGGCAGTACTGTGCAACACTCAGTTTTTAACAACCATCCCACTACGATTCGACGCAAACTACAGGCTCATCCGTAGCCAAATGAGTCATATAGTTTTATACATTGGTAAATAACAAATATGTCTATTACACCATTTTAGACCTGGATAAATTGGAACTGATAAAAAAAGCTCAAAGACATGCTGTAAATTTACTCTGGCACACCAAAAGAGTTTTTTGTGTTAAAAGTACCAACTGTTTGTACCAGGTGCTTCTCTTCAACAGAGGCAGGGTGAAATGATAAGGGCTTTCTGAATTTAGGGCCTCATGACAAGAATTATTTACTGTTTCCCAGAAACAGGGGCTGGGTCAACTTACCCACTGGCTCAGTTTACCCCACTCTCCCCTACTCAGACATTAATTCTGACATTCACTCAGTGAACAATCCTACCTGCCCACTCTGCACCTGTGATGGGCTCATGGCTGCTGCTTGGTGCTGCAGCATCTTGCTTCTGAGGGGCTACAAGACAACGTTTCCCCAGTTATGTGGCGTCATCATCACACGGTGCAAGTGTCATTTTATTCAACATCTTACTTTACCAGTTTAATCGTCATCCTCTGTCGTTTCAGACCGCGAGCTCGTTTTGTTAAAAAGTCGCTATTTTGCACATTTTGCTGCATCATTTTCAAGCGCTTTCCTCTTTATAATTCTTCTCTTTTCCGCGCCAACCTTGCGCTTTTTGTCCATCTTGTCGGCAGTCCAGCACCGCGGCTACTATCTGGCTCATCTCACAGACTCCGACTGGCGGAGCTAATTGTTTTTAGCCTGCGCGGACGTGTTGTTACGTCAGGATGCCTCTGAAAAAAAAAGGCTGCCGAGGGAGACAGCCCACAGGGACAGCGGTAACAGCATGGAGGTAATACTCACTCAGTGCCATGAATGAACACCAAACTAAAAAATTATAATAATATTAAAAAATGTATATTAACACTGGCCCTCACGGCCCAAACGTCAGGCCGGCCCACCGGAAATTGTCCCGATCCTCCCGATTAGTCACTCCAGGCATGGCCGACACAAGCCCAATAAACCCGAGGGGCGAAATAAGAATCGCCCTTCGGAGATTATTTTCAACCACGCTGATTGACCAAATTCACGTTGATATGCGCTTATCTTGCCCTAGTAACAGTCCCTTATTGGCTAGTCGTCACTGTCTCAGGGGCGATATTTCCAGCGCCCCTGAGACACGAAGACAGAGACGAGAAGGCTTACTTTTGTTCTACATTAATGAAAATTAATTACTTTATATCTTAATGGATATATATTTATGTTATATTTATGTTATATTACATATTTAGAGAAGTAATTTTTGGTAATATTCATTTTTTCAAAATAAAGTAAATACATTTAATATCACACTCTCCACTGGGGGGGGGCGGCGCCCTAGCGCCCTCTATTGGCCAGCCGCCACTGAACACACAACATATATTAGTATATACACATACTTATGATAATAGTAAAAATAAGAATTATTATTATAAATAGTTTCTGTTAGTAATTATATGACCATCATTATTATTAATGTTATTGTTATTTCAGTGTAATCAATTACAAGTTGAATTTCTTTTTTTAATTTGCTTGACTGCTTTCCTGGTTTAGACTCTGGAACATTGCAAGGACATCAGGGACAGTGCCCCTAAATTGGAAGACTGGGGTGGTAGTCCCTCTTTTCAGGAAGGGGAACTGGAGGGTGTGCTCTAACTGTAGTGGGACCACACTCCTTAGCCTTCATGGTAAGGTCTATTAAGGGGGACTGAAGAGGAGGTTCCGCCGGATAGTCAAACCTCAGGTTCAGGAGAAGCAGTGTGGTTTTAGTCTTAGTGGTGGAACTGTGGACCAGCTCTATACCCTACATGGGATCTTTGAAGGTGCATGGGAGCTTGCTCAACCAATTTTAATGTGTTTTGTTCACTTGGAGAAGGCATTTGACCGTGTCCCTTGTGGAGTCCTGTGGAGGGTACTCTGGGAGTACTGGGTACCAGACAACCCGATATGGACCGTTGCTTCCCTGTATGAATGGTGCCAGAGCTTGGTCCACACTGCAGTAAGTCTAACTCATTTCTAGTGAGGGTTGGACATCACCAGGGGCCTCATGTACAAAGGGTGCGTACGGACGAAAACATGGCGTACGCTCTTTTTCATGGCAAAGTACAGATGTAATAAGAGTGAAATGACCGTGGAAATGTGCGGTGCCTCACGTCAGCTTCATGGCTGGCGTACGCACGTTTCTACTGCTGTTGCTCTTTTGGCGACACTTAGAGGTGATGCCGGGAAAGTGTTAAATGGGCTAAATAAATGTGAAAACAAGTAGTTCTCAGAGACACAACAACAATTAACAATGATGAACAATTAACACACCCACGTGTCTGCAGTCACATGAGTAAAAGTGGTGGAAAAAATACAGTTAAACACAACTGCTGATTTAGCAGTGTGAGAAGACGTAAATGTTACAATGCGAAGAGAGCGTGTGTTCGGAGATTGAGAAGATTTACAGAAAAATGATGACGATCATCAGCGGGATCATCAGCCGTTTTTAGTTCCAGAGGGCAGTCCTCCTGAAACCGTGCGCAGAGCCGCAGTCGGCATTCAACATTAAAGTACAATTTGCAGTGAAAGACGACTTCCCCAATGTGATCAGAGCTGTCTGCTGCACACACTATAAAAGAGCCATCACATGATGAATTTTGTATGTCAACAGGAAACAATTTATTAGATCAATGTAAAGGTCATATGTGAGGTGCAAAAGCCGTTAACCAACATTGTGGCGAGGTGGCCTTTTTTTTTTTTTTAATACCAAAAGAAAAAAATCAGAACATAAACAAACTATACACTGGCACTGTGCATGATGGGAACTTCTTGGTCAGTAAATTTATTACAGTAGTTGTCTTAAAATAATCCTCATTATGTGCTTTGAGAATGTGCGCCCCCAATTCCACCCGGTCTTTACAGCATCATTACTAATCAGTGGTTGAAGTTTGTGACCTCCTGTTTTTTGCTGATTAAACTACATCTTAAGATCTTTCTATTAAGCCCCTGATTGTCTCTGTGTGTTGTGTAGTCATCTTAATAACCCCGTGCGTAAAAGTGTGAAATGATCAGCCTCGCCTTTTCCCTGACGCACTTCTGCGCTGATTTGCAACGACAGGGTTTGATCAATGTTAGTAGTGTATAAAATTAATGAACAAAAACTGCAAATCAAGTTTACTGTGATATCCTGTTTGATATGGTGGCATGTTTCAATTTAAATTTAGAAGATTTCAAATCAAATAACACCATACAGCATTTACGCATGAACCTCTATCCGAGTTCATGCGCCTCGGGCCATATTTTTTCTTTAGAGTCACTTCATGTCGGCCAGAACATAATCAGAGGTTAATATATACAGGTGATTATTGTTAATTAATGCATAAACAGGGGAGTGACGAGAGAAAGTGGGAGCTCACTTGGATAATCGACTGAAACCCGTATTACGCACAGATTGAGAAAAAAAAAACAAATCACACCTCTTTACACTGTTTGTATTATAATATCTGTTGTTTTATTTATTAATAATGTACCAAAATCTTTATTGGGATTTATTAGGCAGAAATAACAGTTTCCAGGACAGGGAATGCCAG
Source organism: Scarus forsteni (assembly GCA_036419115.1). Lineage (NCBI taxonomy): Eukaryota > Metazoa > Chordata > Actinopteri > Labriformes > Labridae > Scarus > Scarus forsteni. The sequence continues at coordinate 6,719,403 of JAZDUH010000112.1, forward strand.
ATGTTTTTATTAATTAATTGGAATATTCAAGCTGAAATCAACTTTTAACGACTCTTCTTAAAAACCTGACAAATAATTCACAGTCAACATTCATACAGACGTGTTTTTGAGCTTTTCTTATTAACAGTTCACTGTTGACCTGCAGCTGCCATCCGTCATTAGGACAGAGCGGCCGCTTTTCGGTTCAAAAGAAAAAAAAGGGGGACGCTATTTGCCGACCTCTGCTCTGTCTTATGTGGTTGTGTATGAACAAATAATGTGAGTTACACAAATACACAGGTATTTACCTTGGGGAATGCTCCAACCACCCCTGAGAGAGCAGAGTCTGTTCAAACGGGGCGGCTTCTTCTCCTGCACCAGCCCCCCGACCCCCATCCCCCGTTTCGACCACATGGGGTCTCAGCTTCACCCTGATTTTGGACCAATTCCTTCATCTCTACTTGTGTGCCCTCTGACAGCCTCACATACTCTCCCACTTACTCGTCTTGTATTTGTTGCTTATAATTATATCATATTATTCCAATATATAATGTTAGGACATCGTGTCAAAGAGAACTATTTGCACGCCTCCACTTCAGTGAGTAGTGCCTCAAAAGCACTTTCCATGAAATTCTTTTTTAAGACCATCTTACTATTTTTTTTTTTATTTTCTGATCATCCAGAGAGGGGAATCTCAAGCACAGGGCTCATTTAAATGTGATTTGTGTATGTATTTGGAGGCGTGGATGGGGAGGAGTCGGGTACTCAAACATGTGCGCTCAGTTCCACGCTGATCGAGATGTACAAAGGATATGTGCTTGGATTCATGCGTGCGCACAGATTCATACATCTGGATATTTTTGTGCGTATGACGTTTTCCTGATTTGATCGTACGCCATGTTCTAGTATGAAATCCACGCAAGTCTTTGTACATGAGGCCCCAGGACTGCTCTTTGTCACTGATTCCGCCACTCTCCCCTCCACCCCCTCTCCACCACTCTCAGTGCTTGTCCAGTTTTCATCTCCCCACTCCGTCTGAAATCTCCACTCTCATTAAAAATTCTAAGCCCTCTACCTGCCAGCTCGTTCCCCTCCCTACTACCCTAGTCAAATCCTCCCTCTCCTCTCTGCTCCCTCTTATCTCCGCCATAATTTACTCCTCACTCTCCACCGGTATTGTTCCCTCATCTTTTAAATCTGCAGCCATTACCCCATTCCTAAGAAACCTGGTTCAGATCCCAACGACTTCAATAACCTCCGCCCCATTTCTCACCTACCATTCATCTCCAAAATTCTTGAGAAAATAGTCGCCAGCCAACTTCACTCCCACCTTACCCACAATAACCTCTATGAGCCTTTCCAGTCCAGTTTTCGCCCCCGTCATAGCACTGAAACAGCCCTCCTTAAAATCACCAATGACCTTCTCATGGCAGCTGATTCTGGTTCTCTCTCAATTCTCATCCTCCTTGACCTGAGTGCGGCCTTTGACACCATCTCACACCCCATCCTGCTCAGTCGACTCTCCTCCATCGGTATCACCCACACCCCCCTCAGCTGGTTCCAGTCCTATCTCAAAGGCCGCACTCAGCTCATACAGTTACAGTCCTTCCATTCCGATCCCTCCCCAGCTACCACAGGTGTGCCCCAGGGCTCTGTCCTGGGGCCCTTCCTCTTCATTACTTACCTCCTCCCCCTCGGCCATATTTTCCACAAATTCAACATTAACTTCCACTGCTACGCGGATGACACCCAGCTCTACCTTTCTTGTAATCCTAATTTCACACTCCCACCCACCTCTCTCACCTCCTGCCTATCTGAAATAAAATACTGGTTCACCTCTAATTTCCTTAAATTAAACAGTGAAAAATCAGAACTCCTTTTAATTGGCACCAAATCCACACTCTCCTTTGAGTCTCACATAAATAACATCACCCGGTCCGCTTACTTCAACCTCCGAAATATTAACCGCCTCCGCCCCTCCCTCACTCCTCACAGCACCTCCATTCTTGTCCATACCCTTGTCACCTCCCGTCTAGACTTCTGCAATTCACTCCTTTTCGGCCTTCCACAAAAGTCCCTCCATAAACTTCAACTGGTCCAGAATTCAGCTGCCCGCATCATCACTAGAACCCCCTCCCACCATCACATCACCCCCATCCTGCAGCAGCTCCACTGGCTCCCGGTCAAGCATAGGATTGAATTTAAACTGCTCCTGTACACCTTTAAGGCCATCCACAACCTCGCCCCTCCATATCTGTCGGACCTCCTCCACATCGCCACCCCTGCTCGCTCCCTCAGATCCTCCTCCTCCATCCACCTCACTGTGCCCTCTGCACCATGGGGAGCAGAGCCTTCAGTCGCTCTGCTCCCCAGCTCCGGAACTCTCTCCCACCGGACCTCAGAAACCTGACCTCCCTGTCTCTGTTTAAATCCAGACTCAAAACCCACCTGTTCCGAACTGCATATTCCTTACCATGAATCTTCCACTCCATCTCTGTCTGTTGCACTTTGCTGATTTTATAGTTCTATTGTTTGTTGATTTTATTGTTGTTGTTGTTTTATCCTGTACAGTGTCCTTGGGTGTCTCGAAAGGCGCTTTTAAATAAAATGTATTATTATTATTATTATTCTTCCTGTTCATAACTTTTAAGGACAGAATTTCTAGGCATAGTCAGAGTGTTGAGGGAGTCCAGTTTGGTGACCTCAGGATCAGGTTGCTGCTTTTTGCAGATGATGTGGTCCTGTTGGCCTCATCAGATCGTGACCTCAACTCTTGCTGGATTGGTTTGCAGCCAAGTGTAAAGTGGCTGGGATAACAATCAGCACCTCCAAATCTGAGTCCATGGTCCTCGGCTGGAAAAGGGTGGAGTGTCCTCTCTGGGTTGGGGATGAGGTTCTGCCCCAAGTGGAGGGGTTCAAGTACCTAGAAGTCTTGTTCATGAGTGAGGGAAGGATGGAACGGGAGACTGACAAGCGGATCGGTGTGGTGTCTGCAGACTCTGCACAGGTCCTTCGGAGGAAAGATTTACAGCTTGATCTTTGTTCCTACTTTTACCGGTGGTCATGAGCTGTGGATAGTCAGGAGGAACAAGATCACTGGTACAAGCAGTCAAAATGAGTTCCCTTCACAGGGTGTATGGACTCGCCCTTATACTGCTTTCCCACTAAAATTAGTGGGTAAATGCAGTTTTTTTTTATGTGGACATACAATCAGCAAATGACTTTCCCATTGCCAGCAGACAAGCTGCATGGTTGTTTTTTTTTTTTCCTCTGATGTGTCAAGCTAATGTAATCACATTGACGACTTCATCAGTTTACGAAATATAAACAACGGAAGAAGCATAGAAGCCATGGAGGTCAAATGTTTTCAGTACTTTGTTCTTTTGTGAATGCAGACAAGCTGCATGGCTGTTTTTTTTTCCTCTGGTGTGTCAAGCTTATGTAATTACACTGATGGCATCATCAGCATGACAAAAATGGCCATGTAATGTAATGTAATGGCCATGAAATCATGGAGGTCAAATGTTTTCAATACTTTGTTTTTTTCTCCCTCTTCAAAAATGTACAAAATAAGCACAGACTAAAAGACATTCAAGTGCTAATGATACGGGGGCTGATGGAATTTGTTGCTGAGATGCCAAGGAGTCATGGAAGTTAAAAACAGAGGAGACAATATCATGCCATAGGCACCTTACGCCAACATCATGCCATAAATTAGTGGGTTCACCCAGGTGTGATGTTCCCACTCGATCTGATCTAAAAACCTGTGCTGGTTGCGGGGTCAGTCGACCCACTACTGACAGGAGCTTACTGTTCCGTGTTTAAATAGGTTTTTTTGGCCAGAGGTAAATGGGTATTAGAGATAGGGTGAGAACTTTAGTCATCCAGGAGGGGCTTGGGGTAGAGCCACTGCTCCTCTGCATTGAACAGAGCCTGATGAGGTGGCTCGGCATCTAATAAGGATGCCCCCTGGATGCTTCCCTGGTGAGGGCATGTCCTACTGACAGGAGACCTCAGAGAAGACCCAGGACACGCTAGAGGGACTATGTCTCTCAGTTGCCCTGGGAATGTCTTGGGATACCCCAGGAAGAGCTGGACAAAGTGGAGAGGGAAGTCTGGACTTCTCTGCTTAGGCTGCTGCGACCCGACCACGGATAAACTGAAGAAGATACGTTAGATGGATGGAACAACAAGGCCACCACAAAGCTCCTGAGAAGTGTTGATAAACTACATTGTTGTTTGCACAGACATTACTGCCCATTGCTACTAATTATGTATTGCCATGTCATATGATTATTTATCACTTTAATTTTCATACACTTGTTGTTTTATTTATTGTCTCTTTGTAGATGTGTTATATAAGTACATAGCCATGTTATCTGACTGATTTTCACCTGTTACATATTCAATTATAAACATGCTATACAATTATACAATGCATTTTATATGACCGTTGATTGCACAGTTTTACAGAAATAAGCCATTTACATCATCCAGACAAAATCAACATCTAACTAGAGAATTTGCATTTCCTTGCAGCAAATGCATTGAAATGCTGAGTCTGAATGCTAGAACTGTGAAATGAAATTTTTAAAGCCAGTGCAAATAAAGCTGAAAATGTGACATAAACAGTTGGAAACAGTAAAACAAAATGTTCAACTGGCTATGCTAAATAAAAATGTTAAAAGTTGTGAAAGTAAGCTAGAAACTGAATAAAGGTGAAACAAAATTGCATAAGGCCGCTGATATGTTTGCCCACCCTGGGGGACTTACAATTTTTAAAAGAGGTAAATGGATAAGATCTAAAATGACAAAGACTGTAATCAGTAGCAGAAGTTTTAAATATGTTCTGAAATAAGCATTCTAAAGAAAGAAATAGAGTATGGATACATTTCTGTTCATGTACATATGTGTGCATATATGTGAATAAATCATTATGGTCATTAGTCTATATATGCATTTGTGCATGTATGTTTGCACGATGGATCTATGCATATATCAGAGTATGTGTATATGTAAATGAAAAGGTATCTTTCATTATGGGTATATTTCTGTTTATGTGTGTATGTCTGAATTAAATGATGCATATGTATGTATGTATGCATCTGTAAAATGACTGAGAGTGACATTAATGTGTTAAAGCAAAAAATGCAGTATGTAGGTGAAACTATGCCAAATGTGTAGAGCTCAGAAGTTGAAGTAGTTTCAGCAGGACTGTATAAATCTCCCATTTATGTCAATGTAAAACATCAGCAGAAGAGTTAAAAATGTTCAAAAATAAGCATTATAAAGAAAGACAGGGAGAACTGATACATTTCTGTGGACATATGTTTGCATATGTGTGGATAAATAATTATGTTCAATATTCTATATATGCATTGGTGCATGTATGTTTGTGTGATGTTATTTATTTATGTATTTATCAGAGTATGTGCATAAATGAAACGTTATATTTCATTATGGGTATATTTCTGTTGATGTGTGTATGTCTGTATAAAATGATGCATATTTATGTATGTATGTATTATGCATCTGTAAAATGAGTGAGAGATAAATGCATTTGTTAAAGCATGAATGGAGTTTGTAGGTGTAAGTGTGCCAAATCTGTAAAGCTTGAAAGATGAAGCAGGTTCAGCAGAACTGCTAAAATGTCCAAATCATTTCAATATAAAAAAAATCAAAGTATTTTGTCTTTAAAAAATATTACAGTTAAGCATTTGATAAAAAACAGGGGAATTCTGTTCAACAGTCTGATTTGCGCATTTTTTTTCTCTGAACATTACGTGCAAGAGTCCGTGCATTGTGTTTTATTTTGAAACTTCCGGTTACTCCACATGGTGACTTCCTGTCTGGTGCGTTGTTAACGACAGTGAATTTAAGAGGTTTGGAAGCGGACGCCCTGGAAATAGACCTTTACGCGCATGTAGCGAGCACGGAGCTGTTACCATCCCTGCGTCGTGTGTCACCAAAACCTCCGCCAAATGTCTCAGTTTCTCGGAGGCTTTGTACGTCAGCTGCGGGTCTGTTCCTCAGTGCGGAGCCGAAGCCGCTAGCGCTAAGCTAAGCTAAGCTCCACCTTTCACAGAGTAGGAGCTGAGTGTTTCATCACACTGTTGTACTGTACGGAGCAGGGAAAAAAGCTGGGTACTTCCGGGTAAACGAACGCTCGCTGTGCCAAAGCCGTGATAGATATCAGAAAAGGGATTACACTGTGAGCATCCCAAGAACATGCTGAAGCCATGGGTATAAGTTTTATGTCCATAAAGTATGAAATATTGACATAGCAAGGAGTTGAAAACGGGCTTCAAAGTGAGGCGCTCAGCTCCCCGGAGAGGAATAATGTATTGGAGCAGACGGGGGATTTTGCGGCATACCGCAAAAGCTGCAGCTCACTGAGACAAAATGATATCAGATTAAACTTGGAAGCGGATTTCACGTGTAAGAGGAGAAGTTATTCTACGTTTTGATGCATAAATCATGTCTGTGGAGGACGTTTTGACGAAGTTATGACAAGATAATTCTGCTGAAGTTTTTGTCTGTCTCTCCCTCTGTCGGGTCACGTGACACCGTCTGATTTGAGAGAAATCTGCAAAAGTTGGTGTTGCTTAAAAATTCATATATAAAAAACTGTTGAAGCCAGTAAAAAGCTGAAGATATGTAAAAATAGCTGAGAAGTCAGTGCAGCTTTTAAAGCATGAATGAAGTCTGCAGGTGGAAGTATGCTCAATCTGTGGAGCTTCAAAGTTGGTGAAGTTTTCAGCGGAGCTGCGGAAACGTCCCATTGATTTCAATGTAAAAATACATGCAGAAATTATTTTTTACTGTAAAAAGTATAACTGTTAAACCTGTGAAAAATACAAGCGCACTTCTCCTGAACATGCTGCATATGTCATTTTTTTTCTGTGAAAATCTGTGCAAATTTGAAGCCTGTGAAAGGTGGCAAAATCTCAAGGAATAAGAGGAAGAAGAAAAAGAACAAAATGGAGTTTCGGGAGAACAATATGTTGAAATGCTGACTCAGCATTTCAACATAATTAATGAATACCTTTTTATCGGAGTACCCAAAGGAACCCAAAAAAATAAGACAGAAAATTCCTGGAAGAGCATACAAGATGGTTGCGGCACATGCAGCTAATGTGGCAAGCACGTTGAAAGCCAGAGTGATGTTCATCTGGAAAGAGATATTTAAATAAAGAGGTTTGGACATGTTAGCTAAAAAGACCAAGTTAAACAATGAAACAGACAAAAATAAACAACTTTTAACAACAAAGGCATGATAAATAACATGGCAAAAAGCTCAAGAAACAGCACAACTACACATCAAACAGCAAGACAACAAACATGACTACACAACATTAAACACAGAAAATAAGACAAATGACACAACAAACACACAACAACACAACAAACATAATAGAAACAGAACAACTGGAGTTCTGAGTCACACTTTCATTTGTATAATGGACCCAAGCCTTTTATTACCTCCACCAAGGAGGTTATGTTTTCGGGTGAGTTTGTTTGTCTGTCTGTCTGTCTGTGAACAAATTAACTCAAAAAGTTATGGATGGATTTTGATGAAATTTTCAGGAAATGTTCAGCATGGGAAAAGGAAGAACTGATTCAATTTTGGTGTTGATCTGGATCAGCGTCTGGCCACCATGATAAAAAATGTGATTTTTGTGAATAACTACTGAACTAAAATAGATATCATTATGAATCCAATTGCTAATGGTATGTTTTCATGGTCAAGGAATCTAACTATTGACAAGAAATAAAGGTAGGACAAATATTTGGGTTTATTTAAATGCTTTTTTTTTTGGCACTTGTACTTTTTCCACCATTGGGAGATTGATGAATTAAAAACCCTGGACACATATCTTCCTGACTGTGCCATATTATTTTCCAGAAGAACCACATGACAATCATACTTTCAGACGTTACCATCATTAAAAACAGAACGTCCCTCTATGCCAGGGGTGGGAAACTGACATTTCTTTACATAAGCCCACCAGGGGATTTAGGATGTCATGAAATGTAAATACATGAGCTTAAAAATGTGAAAATGATGCCTTCAAAACACTACAAAAGCAATCTGAATGGGTTCATTATGTCTATGTGGTAATATGTGTGGTAATATGCTTACGCTTATTTAATAGACAAGAAGGTTTTTAGTTCATACCTTTACATGTTTCGACAGAGCTGTCGACGACAAAGACGGAAGAGCTCCGTCAAAACATGTAAAGGTATGGACTAAAAACCTTCTTGTCTGTTAAATAAAAAGTGTAAGCATGGTAAAAATAGCATCTTTGTTGAGACAAAATGTTCACGTGTCTGTTCTTTGTTTTTAAAGCTCCCCTGTTTGCATTACTAAATGCATTTGTTTGAATGTAGATATAAATATAAGTCAAATATACTTTGATAAGGATTAAATGTTCTGCAGATTCTATTAAAAAATGTGAGACACTTGCTTGAATTCTGTGTTTTGGTTATTTAATCCCAAATGACTGTATTTAAGGTTTGATATCTAATGATACAATAACTTCTCAGCTATTTAATTGATCCTATTGTTAAATTCATGAAACAATTTGTGAAGACGAGTGTTGTCTTTGCCTTTACTACACACAAAATACACAGAGCCTAAATATAAATGATGTCATTATAATGTTTATTGTTCTAACTGTATAGCTGTGAAAAGTGTTAAAATGTGAAAGTGTTGCATCAGAATAGTAATCGCATCACTTACACAATGCTCTTCTGTAAAACACACACAATAACCCTCACTGAGGATTCAGGGGAAATGTGGAATCAGTTACTCACCCGATTGGTGATTGGTAAAGATTTCCCAGCAGCCACTGTGAGCGAGCCAGCAATAATGAACTAAGAGTGAGATTAAAAAAAAAGGGAGAGAGAGAGAGAGACAGACGAACAGACAGAATGAAGTCTTTTGCTGCTTTAAAGCTGTTCATTTAGAGATTCCACTTCACAATTAAACTATGCATTAAAAATACCAAACATTAAGTCCTCATAATTTTAATGGATAAACAAAACTATATCATATCTTTAAATCAGAAATGATGAAACTTTGAAATGTTTCTGTCCATCTTATATTTAACCTGTGGGTCAACCTTTACCATAAATAAAACTTATCCATATAAATGAAAACTCAACAGGTAAGTCTGCATTGTTTTTATTTCTTTATGTAACTTTCATTTTAACTTGAATTAGTCATGAAAACTTACAATCGCGGCTCCCCACACAAAGAAACCGGTGCGCATTACGAGGAAGTTAAGTCCAACTGCCATGTCAACTCGAATAAATAGGACCACACCGAATAAAAACAACATCACACCAATCATGATCTGGACAGTCTGTGGACACAAACGAGGAAGAGCGGGAGGTTATGTGGATTTCAGACACAGAAGAAGTCACCTAGATAAACAGAGAATTAGAATAAAGTTCAATAAAAAGGAGGAACAGAACAGACTGTCACATAAAAACTGTCATATGGTGGTTTAGCCCTTCTCAATCTGTTGTATGATCAGTGCTGTAAGATTTGCCAAACATGAACCGTCCTGTTTCTTTGGTTTGAAAAGTATTTGATTGGATAATGTTTCTGTAGCTGAACTTCCTTTTATACATTACAGTTATATAATGTACATTATTAAAATTTTTATGTTCTTTTCTTCAGCAGTGGTGTCTTCTTTGGCCTTCACCCATAAAGCCCTGTTTGGCTTAGTGTGCATTGTATGGTACTCGTTGAGACCATGACCCCAGACTGTTCCAGGTTGGTCTTCAAGTCTTTGAAAGTTAGACGTGGTGTTTTTCCACCATTCGCACCGACCTGTGAAGACTTCTGTTATCAATTTTCTCTTCCCTCAACGTCCAGGGAGGTTCTTGACAGTTCCATGCTTGGCAAACTTCTTAATAACATTACACACTGTTGATACATTAATACCAAGGTCTTTGTAGATGGCCTTGTATCCTTTGAAGGTCTTGTGTTTGCTGATAATCACACCTCTGATGTTCTCAGACAGCTCCTTTGTTTTCTCCATTGTGACAAAGAAACAGGGGTCAATAGGGAGCTTTTTCTTAAAAAAAAAAAAAGAAGCCATCATTCATTGGCTAATTGATGTCACATGAGCACAGGCAATTTATCACAGGTGATTCTCATTTTGATTTGCCACAGATGAGTCACAATGTGGTTCCATACTGATTTGCAGCAAAGGGTGCCAAAACCAGTGACACAGCAAACTTTGCTTTTCTTTTTTTTTCCTCCCATATTTCAATTTTTAAAATTACTGCTTATTAATTGCTCTTTTGTGTCAAACACAAGTTCTCCATAAAGAAAAAAATGTCTGACTTGATTCATTTTTTTCCAGAAGATATTCAACATTGTGTACTTACACTTCATGGATGCCGATAATGATGAGTAGGGCTGTATATATATATATATATATATATATATACATACATATAGAAATATATATATATATATATATATATATATACATATATATCTCACTTCAATGTTCCTATATAAACACATGATAGGCAACATAATTTGTTCAGTGAAATATATTTCATTTTCCACTGTGGCAGCGAAGAACAGAAATATATATATGTATATATATATATATATATATATATATATATATACATATATTTATATATAGAGATATATATATATAGATATATAGATATATATATACATATGGAGAGCGAGAGGGAGAGAGAGAGAGAGAGAGAGAGAGAGAGAGAGAGAGGAGTAATAAATAGAAATAAACAAAATTTAATTTTTGCAATTATCTAAATTAACCCCCAAATTATAAAATGGGGCAAAATTCTGCATTTTTGATGGAAAACAACACTTTAAAAATAAAGACTTATTTAGTTACTAGATCAGATTAAACACATGAAATACCATATTAATACAGAAAAGTTCCCAGAGCAATAACCTCTGCCAAATGTGTAAAATTGCCCGACCTAGCATTTTTAAGAAATCCTTCAATAAATTCCTGGATATGTAACAAGGTTCAAATCAATACCAAAATCTTTTCACTTCTCTCTTGTGCCATGCCGAACATTCCCTAGAAACGTCATGGAAATCTTTTGTCATAGAAATTGTCAAATGAAATCGAAATTAGCAAAAACGTGGGAAAGTTGCCTATCACCCAATATTGAATAAATATTAAATATGAGAGGTTATTAAAGATAAAATTAACTGAGATAGATCTGTGAAGAAGTGGTCCTGTCTCAATGTGGACATTTATAATCCATAGTTCACAATGACCTATTAAGGAATATATTGACCAAGATGATGATTTATTGTTAATTTTTATAATTTGTAATTTTCATAAATCAGTATTTAACTTTTAATTCCATTTTCTATGAACGTCCCCCCTTTGTGTGTTTGTATGTTTGTGTTTGTCTCTTTTTTTGCTGTGTATGCTAATTGTGTTTATAAGTTTATCATTTCATGCCAGAACAGCACAATAAGACAGAGAAATTTATGCCCAAAATGCCGGCCTACTTGTGGTACCATTAATCTCCAAAAGTAGTATGGGAGGTAGAGCCTTCAGTTATCAGGCTCCTCTTCTCTGGAACAATTTACCGACCACAGTTCGGGAGTCTGACACTCTCTCTACCTTTAAGGTTAGACTTAAAACTTTCCTCTTTGATAAAGCTTTCAGTTAGGGACCAGCTCATAGTTTATAAATAAATAAATAAATTATTTCATAAATTAGACTCATAGTTTAGATGTAACAGGTCTAGACTGCCGGGGGGGGGGGGGGGGGGAGTCTGGCACAATGGGCTCTATCACTCTCTCTATCACTCTCTCTCTCTCTCTCTCAGCATCTGCTTTTGCCCTTGTTGTTTGCTCCTGTACTCGTCTCTGGCTCTTGTCTTGTAGGTGGCCTGGGATCCTTGGAGACTGCCTACGGCTGTGGAGTCACGAAGCCGCAAAACTACAATTACAAACGTGACACATAGTTGGCCATTTTATTAGGAACACTCCATTCCCATTATCATTATAGCTATTTATACAGATACTAGCATGATCTCCATATCCATGATCGATACATCTACAGTGTCTATTTTTTACTACCACATAGGCATGAGGTCCCTCTGAAAATGGGATGTCACATCTCAAGAGGCCTTTAACACATTTATATTTAATGGAGACAAATATGGTTGGGATGCACTTGTGGTCTGGGCACCCATGAGTTCGTCACTACCATAAATTCTTATTTTCAGTAAGAATATCATTGATTATACTTCTAGAAAATGATCACCACAACCATTCAGACATGAGGACCCTCTTGAAAATGAGATGTAGCATCTCAAGAGGCTACCCTCGAATAAATCAGACAACAGGTCGATGGTACATGAACCTGTCCCTATTTTAGTTCGTATTCTAGTCCACTTGTCTCCTCTTACCTTCCTTCTTTTGCCCTCACACCCGACACAGCATCGTGTGGATTTGCTGTTCATCATGAGACTGGGATCCACATTCAAGATTTCCTGCTGCTTAACAGAAGGTTTTTTCTTGCCGCCATGATGGAGGGATTCATGATTGGCTATTTGGATTCATGTTGGGTGTTGGATGTATATATTTGTATATATATGTATATGTGTATTTTATATGTATATATGTATCTATGCATATATGTGTATCCATAAAATGAAGAGCTTTATGCTCTATTGTAAAGTGTCTTGAGATAACACTTGTTATGAATTGGTGCTATACAAATAAAGATTGATTGTTTGATTGATTGATTTTTTCTGTAGACGGCACGTATCCTGTTTTCTTCACTTGACGAAGAAAAAGAACTGAGATTTTTTTTTACAAAAAGATGGAGGCCTTTTTATATTTTTGACCCAAATTTTTAACCAAAGAATGAAAAAAATTCTCAATCACTGTACGCTTTGAATTCACACTCATCAGATTTCATTCTGTTTTAAAACATTTCATTCTGAAATTTTAAAGAAAATCTCAAAAATAAATTAATAATAGTTAGAATAAACAAAAATGCTAATTATCATAATCATAATGCACTGGGTTTCTTTTACTGCAAAAGTTGCATCTGAAAATAATCTGATGGTTCCTCAATAAAATAATGTTTCCCTGATACAAAAAAATTGTTTTATAGAACTTCATTTAAAGGTGAAAGAATAACTTTAATGAAATGGTATTTAACATTTTGTCTAATTAATGACAATTATGAGCCATAATTACATCAGGGCTGCAAACTTTTCAAAAACCTTGGAGTTAAAGCCTGTTACGTCATTTTTGATACACACATTTATGATACATACATTCATCTAATATATATGATCAATAAATTACTAAAAACAATCTAAATCATTGTGATAGATGATACAAATGCCTTTAAGTGTATTATCAGTTGCTAACAACACCTACTGAATCAAATTAGATACAAAAAATAAATGTTGAATTTTATGGAAATGTTGATTTTGTTGGATTTCAGTAGAATGTGTAATAAACATTTCAATACCAAAATTTTGAGTTTTCTGGTTATTATTTGTGCTTTAAGGCTAAAATGATGTGTTTATAAGTAGAGTGACTTGAGATTGAAAAACTTTTATTTCTTTTTACAATGGGGACGATCACCGGTGGGGTCTGGTTCACTGACAGAGTCTGATGGGTATCTGTCCCCTTAGGTCCTCCATACACTGAGGACATTTCTGCCACTTTTTACCTGATTTAGTCACTGTCCCCTGAAAACAGCCCTGACACCCACTTAGGGGCCTCCACCCACAGGTTGAGAGCCGCTGCACTAGTAGGCTGTATTTGTAGCTTGATCCAGATTGTTCTTATATCATGGGGAATAAGTGATCCAGGATACCTCTGGATGAATTTATCATTTAGAAGACAGTGAGTGAGTGAAAACATGACAAAGAACGTTGAGTTTTGATTCATCAAAAGCCTGAATCGTCATTTTTTTAAAGTCTTTGTGTTCATTTAAATTCTGCACATGAGCTATCAATACACCTTTTGAATCATAAAAACCCACAAAGTGACTGATGGTCCTCCAGTGTCCCCGCGATGCGCGTCTATCTGCGCCTTTACGCTCGCACGGAGAAGCGCGCACAAACGGTGAGCGAAAGTGAAAGTGACACGACCATGCTATTGCGCATTTAGTAGTGGTTATATGGTATTTCGAGGCTTTTTCTCAAGGGTATCTCGTAAACTGTACCTCAAACATCTGATTTAATGTAATCTTACCCCCAAATGAACCGCTTTTCTCCGGCTGAAGGTGCTTCTCCCCGTACACATCTTCGGAGGGATGTTATAACACACTCAACCCTGAGGAGGAGTCCGAGCAGGCACTGATGAAGACAATGTCCAACTGAGAGGACTGCAACAGGCTGAAGGGCTGTAAGTCCAAGTGAGCTGAGAGTCCACTTGAGCTGATGATCCAACTAGATGTCCCTTGGGCACAGCTGAATAAACCGGTTTGGGTGGGTGTGTGAAACGCCCTGCAAGTTATGAACGAAATATAAAAAGATCCAAACTGTATTGATTGCAGCATACACACCGAGTACAGTGGTCAGAACCTCTTTATTTTATAACTTCCTCTGCCGTAACACCTTCAGCACAGAATGAACACACTGCCCCCTAGTGGCAATATCATCTTATCAATACATCTTCCCTTTTCAACAAAGATGACATTCTTTCAACATAACTTGCATGTCAAACAAGTAATACAAACAGCCTGTAATAGAAATATAACTCTTCAAACAATTTAAACTTTTTTTTTCACATTTCTTCTATCAGTCTTTTTGGTCTGACAATTTGTCTTTTGGACTTCTCTCTTTGTTTTGTGTCACTGTTCATGTCCTTGTCCATCACCTCTATGTTAGGTGTATCAGGTGTCTGGCCACCCTGACTCTTTATCTCTGTCTCATCTTGGTTACTCATCAATTCCTCGAAAGAATGGCTTTGAGGCACTTTCAGAATGCGTCTTCTGTTGCTTCTCAGTTTGTTTCCATGTTCAGTAATAACCTCATATGACCTTGGTGTTGTCTCTCTTAACACTTTTGCTAGTGGTCCCCACTTTCCATCACATCTCACCCGCACTACCTCTTCTTGTGTCAGTGAACTCAGTGGCTTAGCTGTTGTATTACTCAGTCTGTTTCTTTTGTGGAAAGCTTGGCACCCTCCGTTCCATTTGATGTTTTGCAGACGGTAGTCTTGTCCTGAGCTTTCGTCTCATCAGAAGTTCTGCAGGTGAGTGTCCATTCTCCAGTGGAGCTGCTCTGTGGTTGAGAATAGCTAGGTAGGGATCTTCCCCAGCTTCTGTAGCTTTGGTTAGAATGCGTTTCACAATTTGCACTCCTTTTTCTGCCAACCCATTTGATTGTGGGTATTGAGGACTTGACGTAATGTGTTTGAATCCATACTTTTCAGCAAAGTCCTTGAAACACTGGCTGCTGAACTGTGGACCGTTATCACTTATTACAGTCATTGGAATACCATGGCGTGCAAATATAGATTTGATGTGTGCCACTACATCCTCTGATGTTGTTCCTGTCAACAATGCAAACTCTGGGTAGTTGGAATAGTAGTCTATCACAAGCAGATAGTCTTTGCCTTTTAGCTGAAACAAATCCATTCCAACTTTCCTCCACGGCTCCTGAGGTCGGTCGTGTGGTTTCATCGGCTCCTTCGGTTGTTGGTATTGATGTCGCTGACATGTCTCACAGCGTTTCACCATCGCCTCAATGTCTCTGTGCATGCTCGGCCAATAAAGTGTCTCACAAGCACGTCTTTTGCACTTTTCAATACCCAAATGACCTTCATGCACTAAGTTCAACATTTGTGTCCTCATTGAAACTGGTATAACTATCTTTGTTCCTTTTAAAAGAACCCCATGTAACACTGATAGTTCACCTTTAAAATGCTGATATGGTTTATCGACCTTAACATGTCCTTTCCTGTTAATTTGAGTTAACACTCTTCTCAGACTTTCATCCTGCAGTGTTTCTTTGGCTATTTCTGTCCATTTTTCATTAGACACTGGCATGTGTGCTCTTAAAGAGTCAACATGAATCTGTACTTTCTCTTCAGTTGCACTTTTAGTTTCTCTCAAGCATCAGAAACAACTAAATGTTTGCCTGGTATAAACTCAAATGTCAAGTCATATTTTTGTAGCCTTAACATTAGCCGTTGTATGCGTGGTGGTGCATCTCCCAGCGGCTTCTGTGAGATTGCAATCAGCGGTTTGTGGTCTGTCTCCAGAATGACTGATCTCCCGTAAACATATTCATGAAACTTTTCACAGCCAAACACTGCTCCCAATATTTCTTTCTCAATCTGCGCATAATTTCTCTCTGCAGTTGTCATGGTCCTTAAAGGAACACTACACCCAAACAACGATTTGGCCTCATTTTCTACTCACCCTCATGCTGAACAACACTGTGGAGTAGTTTTGGAACATCTAGGATGCAGCCGGAGATCTGGGGAAATCCTCGCTGTCCACTGACATTGATATCATGACTTCGGTCAGAGCCCGAACAAACAGTGTCCTTAAAAGTCCACAAAAAGTCGGCAATATTCCTCCATACTGCTCGTGCGCTGTAATCCAAGTGTCGGCGGATAAATCCACCATTTACTAAAGCGACATCATTTAGCACATGTTTATAGCCTAAACAGTACTACGCATTTCTATGATACACTTACGGGTGCCCTCACAGCCATGGCTGATAAAACAAAGGCAGCACACTCTGCAATAACTAGGAGCCTAGGACAAGAAAAAAAGAACCAAGAAAACACACATTCTGCTGACACCTCTTGTGTCTGTCCACGGCTCCGCCGCCACAGCAGAATGTGGGATTTCTTGTTCTAATTATTGCAGTTCGTTTGGTTTGGTCAGCTTGTAGTACTGTTTCTGTTTGTCATGTTTCTGAAGTAAAACTGCACCTAACCCTGCTTTAGATGCATCAGTAGATACTTTTAGTGGTTTATCTTGGTCGTAGAATTTCAGAACTGGCTCTTTCACTAAGCTAGTCTTTAACCACTCCCACTCTTCTGCATGTTCTGGTTGCCACTGCCACATCGTGTCTGTTTCTAGCAGGCTTCTTAAAGCTCTCGTGTTAGCTGACAAATTTGGAACAAATTTTCCCAAATAGTTAACTAACCCCAGGGCTCTCTGTAGGTCTTTTTTATCCTGTGGAACCGGCATTTGTGTTATAGCCAGTACTTTTTCAGGATCTGGCTGTATTCCTTCCTCTGAGAGTCTCTCTCCCAGGTAAGTAAAATCTCTGACCCCGAACTAGCACTTGTTTTTATCCAGTTTAAGCCCTGAATTTTGCGCTCGATTTAAGACTTTGCGCAGTCTTTCATCGTGTTCCTCTTTTGTTTTTCCCCAGACTACCACATCATCAATGAAAACTCCCACCCCGTCTATTCCTTCAAACAGTTGCTGCACTGTTCTGTGAAAAACCTCAGGGACAGAACTGATGCCAAACGGCAGCCATAAGAAACAATGCCTCCCGAATGGCGTGTTAAAAGTGCACAATTTAGCACTCTCTTCATCAAGCACTATCTGATAAAATCCAGATGAAGCATCTAATTTTGAGAAATATCGTGCTCCACTCATTGCGCTTGTTATGTCTGTTTTGGTAGGTAATCTGTAGTGCTCTCTCTGTATAGCTTTATTTAAGTCCTTGGGATCAATACAAAGTCTCAGATCTTTGTTTGGTTTCTCTAATATCACTAGAGAGTTAACCCATTCTGTGGGCTCTTCTATTTTTCTGATAACTCCTTCTTTAATAAGCATGTCAAGCTTTTCTTTAAGTCTCTGTTTTAGTGCAACTGGCACCTTTCTTGCTGGGTGTATCACTGGCTCTACATCTCCTTTTAGCTTTATTTTATGTTCTCCTGGCAGACAACCTATCCCTTTGAACACCTCTTTGTATTCTTTCACCCATTCACTGTGTAGAGACTTGTTCTGTGTGTTACGTGTTACTCTTTCTCTGTCTATGACATTAACTCTTTTTATAAGACCTAGACGCAAACAGGACTTTAGACCCAAAATGGCTTGTCTATTTCCTTCCTCAAGTACAAAAAGAGCATTCACTTTTCTCCCATTACCTGTCACAGTGACCCTACACCAGGCACGTGCAGAGGTAGGGGCGGAGGGTGCTAGAGCACCTGCCCCTTTGCCCCTTGATGCCCAAAGTGCCCTTTTTCTCTAACTGTTTTTTTTTTTGAATTATTATTATTATTTTTTTTTGTAAGTGTGCTTGAGAAAATCTGGCTGTGTGGCCCAAAAATAATATTAAATTAAATTAAATAAAAAAAATTTACATTAGCTTCTTTGGTCACATGATCCACGACTTGCCCATACCTGACGTGCCCTGAGGCAAGCACCACGCTGGTTGTTATTGCAGATACCGAGTGCCGACGGTCCAGAGAATCATGGCCTGGTCAGTAGGTTTCTCAACGATAGCGTTTAGTTGAAAGTCAGCAATAAGCATCCTCTGTCTCATATCGTGTGTGTGCAGTCAGACGAGTGAGTTGAAGGAAAAATCTGCACACTCTGGTGTGTGTATGTGGGTGTGTGTGCGCGTGCCCGCGCGTGTGTAGTTTATCAATCATGTTTCATTCTGCAGCGATGCCTCGTAAGGAGAGGAGCTTAAAACAAAGAGAAAAGTAGCTGTGAGCGGCTGTGAAAGGCTGTGGGTCACTCACCAGCTGGATGTCAAAGAGCGCAAAAGGTGAGGATAACATGTTCAGCTGCAAAGGTACTCAGTTCGAGAAAACAGCAATGACAAACATGATTTGAATTATGTTGTTCTGTTACATTATCATTATATATGGTGCGTAATTAATGATTAAGTGAAAAAGATGTTAATCAGATTCATAGAAGAGCAAATTGTGCCTTGTTCCAGATAGAAAGGAAGTGAATGATGATAGGTCAGGAGATGGTTGTCTGAGCTTCTGAGCTTCCCACCTTCAACAATATGAGCACCAGCACCCTCCTCACCACCACCTCAACAGAAGCTGCTTAGTGTCCTCAGGCCGTCAGGTAAAACATGCACTACATTTGATTTGCACTGGCATCTAACAAATAGGGGAGAGTGGGGCAAACTGAGCCAGTGGGTAAGGTGACCCACCCCATTTCTGGGAAACAGCAAACAACTTTTGTCATGTGGTCCTAAATTCAGAGAGTCCCTATCATTTCTCCCTGCCTCTGTTGAAAAGGAGCACCTTGCACGAACGGTTTTAGCACAAATTTTGTGTGTGTGTGTCAAAGTAAATTTTCAGCATGTCAGGTATATTGAACTTTGTCAAATCCAGGTCCATTTATCCAGGTCTAAAATGGTGTATAATACATATGTGATTTGCCAATGTAAAAAACTATGAGTCATTTGACTAAAGATTGCCTTAATAGCAAAGCTAGCAACATTTTTCCAAAATGTTGGGGCAAAGTGAGCCATATGCTGTGGGGTAAATTGAGCCATTAGTTCCTTTTTTACCACCTAAAGTTTGAAAAGTTATATTAATGTACTGAATCATAAAATACTATTTAATGTTGTTAACCAACTGACTTGACTGATCACATGTTAAACAAAAGAAAACCATGCCAAGAGTGAACAAGAGGAAAACCAACTGGGGCTCAACACCCTGCTGAGATTAAGAAAGTAATGAAGGAAGTCATGATTGAAAAGTCGATCAGATCTGTAGCAAAGAAATGAAATACTGACAGGTCAACCCTGTAAAGGTAAATGAAGAAGAGAGATGTTTTAACTAGCTTGTTTTAGCAAGTCTGAACTTGTAAAAACTTTAAAGCATACAAGTGAATGTAACTTTTCTAGAAGGAATACTAGTTTTCTTTCTGCAAAGAACTGATTTTGTTTCTGTTTGTTGTTCAGAGCTTTGCTGGCTCTCATTTTACTTATGAATATCTAAATTTCCAAAAAAAAGTTGCAAAATGTGTCAATTTATGGCATTAAAATTTTCGTTCTTGTGAAATGACTCTTTTGACAGCAACACATTACCTTTTAATAATTCTCAGATTTGAAGTCACATGGTCAACTTACCCACAGACTTGGCTGTGGGTAACACCACACTAACTTACCCCTGACCTGGGGCAAGTTGACCCACAGGATCACTTTATTTTGAAAGGCCACAGTTTCCAGGCTCATTGTCATTGATACGTCCTAACAATCTCAGTTGATAGCAAACATTCTTCAATAAGAATTTATGTCTTTATTGTATTTCTGTTGCATTTTTCCTGCCTCAGTGACAACAAAAGTAAAAAATGGCTTATCTTACCCCACTCTCCCCTATGAGGTGTTGGACAATGATAATGTACGTTGTGATTCTGTTACATTCTTTCTGAATATGGGTTGTTACAATTCAACCGGTTATACTATGAGGTATGTAGTTTCTGTATGTAGTTTTAGCTTTGTGCTCCATGTGCGCCCTTTTTTAACTTTGGGCACCTGCCCCTCTTTAAGTCTTTGCACGTCCCTGCCCTACACACTCCTTTGTGAGGTATAGGTGTGTCATAATAAGCTCTCAGATTTATCTTTTTGTGTCTTATTTGAGGCTTTTTCCTCAGTCTATTGTAGTCTTTCATTGGCAGGAGGTTCGCCTGCGCCCCTATATCCAGCTTCAGCCGGACATCTGTGTCATAGGTGTCCATTCATCCTCTGCATCACGTTTTTCTCCCTCGATTGCTCCGACGTAGACCGATGCGTCCTCATCCTCCTCGCTGTCGCTCTGCTTTTCAACGAGCTGCACTTTTTTCTTGGAGAAACAGCATTTAGCGAAGTGATTCTTTCCCCTGCATTTTCTGCATTCCTTCCCAAAAGCCGGGCACTGCTTTGGCGCGTCTGCTGCCACACCTCTCACAGCCTCTGCACTCTTTTCTCTGCTGCGGCGGCATTCTCTTTGAAGTGGCCCGCTTGTCCGCGCGCGCTGCACAGCATCCACCTCTGCTGTCTCAGCCTCTTGGGAAAAAGTCTTTAATTGTGCCCTTGCACTTTCCGAGGCTTGGCATATTTTAATTGCCTTCTTTAGAGTGAGGTCCGTCTCTTTTAATAAATGCATCCTCACTCGTTTATCTTGCACTCCTGTGACTATCTGGTCTCTTATCATGGAGTCACAAAGCGTTCCAAAGTTGCACGACTGACTCTTCAATCTCAAGTCTGTAACGTACTGTTCAATCGATTCTGACTCTTTTTGCATTCGGTTCCTGAAAACGTACCTTTCGTAGGTCTCATTTTTCTTCGGTGTGCAGTACTGTTCAAACTTTGAAATGACAGTGTCATACTTGTCCTTATCGTCTTTTGTGAAGATAAATGTGTTGTACACATCAAGGGCGCTGCGTCCCGCCACCGTTAGCAGCAATGCTATCTTGCGTTGATCATCGCCCGTCAGTCCAATAGCCAGAGTATAAAGCTCGAAACTCTGCCTGAAAAAAACCCCATCAGGCTGTCATACCACCTTCATCATTCTTATTTCTTTTTCCGATTTCTCCTGGTACCATGTATTGTTTGCAGCATACACAGCGAGTAGCGTGGTCAGAACCTCTTTATTTTTTAACTTCATCTGCGGTAACACCTTCAGCACAGAATGAACACACTGCCCCCTAGTGGCAGTATCATCTTATCAATGCACAAACCAAAAACCAGCTGCAAGAGCAGAGAGGCACTTCAAGTAACAAGCGCTTACATCAGACTGGCACTATGCCCAGTGGGAGGAGAGAATCTGCAGCTCTGCTGAACGACTTCACCCTTTTACGCCTGGAATTCAGGAGCCAGAGCGCCAGAGGGCAGTGCTTAATTTTTGCTGGAGCTAGCCGGAGCTAGCCGGAGCGCGCTCCGGGACCTCTTTGATCGGATCCAGGACCTATTTGACCCGCTCCGGCACCTCTTTGATCTGCTCCGTGACCTTCCCTGTCAATAAATAAACTGTGTTTTTATCTCTGTTTTGTCTGTGCATTAATTCTCCCTGAAGTGACGCCTGTTGGCTTATTTATTATGCATTTTACTCAGAAATGATATGAGATTAAAATGCGATTAATTAGATTAATTAATTATAAATCCGGTAAATAATTAGATTATTTTTTTTAATCGTCTGACAGCACTAATTTGAATGTATGAGAGGTGCTATAGAAGTGAGGTTTATATTGCAGGTAGGGCTGCCACGATTAGTCGACTAGTCGTGACTAAGTCGACTATCAAAATGGTCGACGACTAATTTAATAGTCGACTAGTCGTTTTTTTTTTAGGTTTGTTTTCTCACAAAACTGCCGCTGTACCTCTGCTGTCTTGTCTGCCTATCTGTCCTGTTTTCTGGTTATCACACCAGCAGGAATCAAACTAACACACCCCAAAACACACTCATGCATGTTGCGCATGAACAACTACGCAGGCACCAAAGTTGCCAGGTCTGCTCATAATAAGCGATTTGGGCCACCAGCTGCATGCTGGTGCAGTACGCTGCAGTTCATGCATGAAGTGACTAGTCGACTAATCGCAAAAGTAGTCGTTGACTAGTCGACTATCAAAATAGTCATTTGTGGCAGCCCTAATTGCAGGGAGAAGCACAGTAACAGCAGGACAGTTCGTGCTCCGCTCCTGCAGGTCACGCAGGGAATAAATGGCTCCAATATGTCACACAGGTAGATGATTCTGGGCCGTGAGAACAGGTACGTCTCATATCACGTCGTCAGATTGATCTAGTGGGTCAAATCGGTACTCTTCTCATCTTCATGCTCTTCTCAAGAGTTGTGCGCCTCCTTCTACCAGGTTCAGGAGAAGAGGGCAGGGCATGATTTGGACAAGCTGATTGGCTGGTGCGAGGGTCATTTCGCAGGATCAGATTCATCCCCCAACTTACCCTGCTCCAGAGCAGGATAGCCGTTCAGAATAAGTAACCATGGTTATCTACTCTGATAAAAAAGGAACCGGCTTCGTGCTATCGATAAATCAGGGCTAACCCAGAAGTTATCTCGCTAACACTGTAAATGGCCACCGGAGCCAATAAAAATTTATCTATTCATGTTCGCGGTTGAGTAGCCTGACCAGAACCGGATTTAAAGGGTAAACGCTCTCACACACCGGGTTTGCATCAATCTGATTAGGCTTTCCTTGCGCTCGGAGAACCACAGCAACACGGCATGTGAAGTGTTTCATTTAAGAAAGTTTATTTGTTATTTGGTCAGGTAAAACTCAAATATATTCTTATTTTGCGGAGCAGCACATTATGTTGGGAAGAGTCAGGTTCTGAGCTGGATGATGGTCGCTTATAAAAGTTTGCGCTCTTGGCATGCGAAGCGAGTTATGTCGCTTTCAAGTTTGTTTTTTATGTATCAGGACGTGGCAATATTTTGTATGGGATGGTGCAATATTTTGGATGTTGGGGTCGTGCAATATTTGTATTTTGGGGTGGTGCAATTTAAATGTGTTTACAGAAGCGTGTGTGTGTGCGTGCGTGTGTGTGTGAGTGCTTACCTTTTGTGATGTAGTTTTAATCATGTCAAATGAATTAAATACTAATATGAATTGATGTGTTGGTAGATTCACAGTGCTAAATGGATTAATAAAGTAGAGTATGCACCAGTCGAACTCTCAGCATGATCATTGATGCCAAGGGCTGCTACAAACACATTAATCTTGCTTCGTGATATAGGCCTCTGCACTGAGGTCTGAGAGCTCTTGCGCTGTCCGTGGTGCTGATCTGGTCCATTGTCAGATTCAGCACAGCGGACAGCGCAGCATTATGTTTCATTCCACAGCTGTCTGAGTGACTGCAGCAGCGGTTGGAGGAAGTTCTCGGAGTCACTACCAAACCCAACTGGATGCATTTCAAATGCATGAATTTGTATCTGTGAAGCTTCCAGTGTTGTTTCGGCTGCTCCTGCAGAAAGACAGCGACATCCAGCACATCAGACTGGGCTTTCCACCTGAGCAGTCTGAGAGACTCCAGATGCCTGCACAGTGTTGACATATTCATAACACCACCATCCTCATTTTTTTAAAAACAGTTTATCCCAGTGTCATAAACAGAAAGTGGTATTAGCAGATGAAATGCGATAGTGCATTTGGGGGTTGAGTTGTAAACATACAATTTCATCCAAACAGTGTGGTTGGCTGAGCAAGTAATAATGAACAGATGCATTCTGGGTGATATTCTTGAGACACATGGTGTGAGCAGTCCTGGAACAAAATTGCAGCAAAATATATGATTACGCTCCAGCATTTTAGAAAAAAAATTGCCGCACTCCAACCAAATCCCCTCCACTCGCACTCCCCACTCGCTCCCGATCAGCTCCCTTCACATGCTCTGCTGCTCTCATATTGATCAGTTAAAGTGGATGTGGCCTATTCGTCATTAACTACCTTTTCTTCATTTGTGTTGAGCTGGAATAACCTGGAGACGGGGTGTGTTTACACAGAGCTTTACAGAGAGGAAGCAGGTGACATTGTGAGTTAGCTGTTGGAAAAACAAAACAGAATTGGTGCTTGCGACTATATTTTACTATCACTTTGTCAGTTCCTAGTTAAGTCAGTTACCATGTTGGTTTATTGTTCTTTGAATTGTAATGCTTTGTTTTCTTTTAAAAAGTTGATGAATTTGCTGCGTAAATACACTCAAAGTGGTTAGAGGACATTTAGACTGCTCACACATTTAGGTGGTTTTGCTATCATCTGATACACTTCTCTCTCTTCTTTATTGCTGAGACTGTCTTTTTATATGCAAATTATATGTTTGACTTCCTCAGAAGTTTCTATCCAAAGCTGTTTATCTTTTGGAGCAAAGTGTTTTGCACATGTATTCCTTAATTTACTCTGGTTTGACAGAACTGCTCTTCTCTGCCTGGATTGGCCTCCATGAAACACAATAAGCCAGTGTGCTCAGAAGGGACTTGGTCAAACTCGTTGGTTATCCTGGATGTCTTGATTCCACATTGGTGAAAAACCCTTCAGGTCAGCCTAAATAATAATAATGATAATAATAATAATAAGAATAAGAATAAGAATAAGAATAAGAATAAGAATAAATATAAATTAAAATAATATCTTTATTTATATAGCACCTCAAAAACATATGTCGAACTCTGAGCATGATAAAAGCAACAATCAGGTCGGATATAGACTAAAAAAGACAAAGTAAAGGGCACAGAGGGTCATGTTAAAACAACCAAAGGAAAGAAAATCATAAACTGGTTAGAGGGAAACAGCTGATGTATTTGTTTTATATAAAATAATAAGGCGCTGGTAAGCCAATTGATAGATATGTTTATAGAGACACAAATTGATGACAGTTAAAGGGATAGTTCAGTTTTTTTTGAAGTGGGGTTGTATGAGCTCCAAATGGCCACTAAGTACATTAGATACAGTAGAAAGTTCTCTCCTCTCCCTCAGTTAGACACAGACTGTAACCTGATGCAGAAACAGATGTGCATCATCTAGAACTTAGCTTCACTGTATTCTTCTGTGTAATGAAAGCATGCGGTTACATTGTATAGCGAATGCAGCTCTCATGACCTGTTACCTGACAGGTTGTGTGCACAAATCTATACATCTCTCTCTCTGTACATCTAAATATATACTAGAGGCAAATACACAGTAATCGTTGCATGTGTGTGCATGTGTGTGAGAAAGACACACATGCACAAGTAGTCTGCACTGTTATGATAAACAAACAGCATCCCCTACTCTGCTTATTTGTTTCTAGCAGATCATTATTACTTACTTTGAGCAGAAACTGTCATTAGGTCCTTCAGGTTTGGGACATTTTTCCAGTTTATTATCGAGAAATTGAAGAATGTCCACAAAACTCGAGGATTCAGAAGAGCAGGAAAGTATATTTGACGAGTAATACCGCCGTCCGTATCATCCATATCCTCTGTGTACTCGCGGGTCAAACATTTACATCACTGTATTTCCAACTCTTTCTTGATGTCCAGTGTCCGTGGATGTTTCCTCTGTATTCCTCTCGGTCTGTTTGTCTCCATCTTCAGCAACTCCTCTGTAAACTCCGGTTCATACAGGTATCCTCTTGACTCCAAAGTGAATGGAACTTCGTCGGCACTGTCATAATCATCCTTTTTTTTTAAATTTCCTGCTTTGTCTCTTCCTCACACCGCTTACAGTCAAAACAGAAGAATTAAGATACTTGTTAAAAGGTACACGAAGCTGCAGACGGTGTCTGAAGCCGCTAGCGTGCTATTGTTTTGGTCAGCTGAGAGGGCGGAAGTGGGGGCGGAGTGATTTAGCAGAGGGACACACGACCTAAGTTGGCTTAGGTCCGGATAAGCTTTATATTTCTGAAATGTTGATGTACTTAGAAATAATTATATGTAGCGTACTCTTAAACAGTGGTATTATTTTTTGATTTGAGTTCTTGTAGACGGAGAAAATAGCCTTTGTATCTGGTACGGTACTTTCCACTTAGCGTCTTTTTCTCGTCTCCGACGGTTCCAGTCTGTGTCTTACTGAGGGAGAGGAGAAAACTTTCTACTGTATCTAATGTACTTAGTGGCCACATGGAGCTCATACAACCCCACTTCAAAAAAAATGACCTATCCCTTTAATAGATCATTGATGATAGATGACAGCATCACATCAGTAAGATGGAAAAGGAGGGAGGTAGACAGAGGATGAATAAAAGAGAAAAGATAAATAAAAGATATAAAACAAAATTAAATAAAAACATAAAACAAAAATACATGTATTTAAATAGAAACATTTTTAGGTTATTCAAAATAAGGAAATTGAAGTTTTGATCTATACATTGTTTTTCAACGTGTTTCTCTTGTGCATTATTGTTGTTGTCCTCAGATTTTCTTTAGTTCATGTTTCAGAGTACGGTGGAGGATCCATCAGTCCAAGAGAACTCTGTCCATCTGCTGGATTAAAGTCATTCTTCATCTGGAAACAAAAGAAACACACAAACATAACATCATGAAAACAATCCAAAAAAATCAACGAGCAACATCAGAGACATCAGAAAGAAACCAAAAACACCAAATTAACCACCAAAAACAAAACAACACAGACAAAACAACACAAAAAACCTCAAAGCTGGAAAAAACGAATCAATTGCATCACCACAACATTGCAAGAGAAATGTCAGAACAACAAAAATGAGACAAACACTGAACCACACAGATTATCTATTAATACAAACATTCATAAAAAACAAACATGTCAGAGATAAACAACAGATATAACAGAAGGAAAACAAAAACCCAACACTATCCACAAAGAACAACACAAACACAACAACAACACAAAATTCCAACCATGAAATAACATGACAATTACATCAACAAAACACTGCAAGAGAAATGTCACATTAGCAAACATAAGACATGCACAAAACAACAAAAACACACAATTATAACAAGTACAACGGCAGGAACATAAACTCAACAACAATGAGTAATACACAACACAACAACAACTTTGACAATTACACAAACACAACAGAAACATACCCTATAACGAACTACATTATCTCAACACCATAAATACAAGAAAACACTACATACAGATCACTACAGAAAGTCATCAGAACAATAACACAAACTACAGCACCACATCAAGAATTACACAAATAAACAACAATAAAAACAGCATTAACTGAAACAATAAACAACAGCAAGGACATTATTTTGATACCACAAACACAACAACAGTAACAACAAAACAAAAACTGTCAAAAATACAGATGTCGCATGTCAGCAACATAGCAAAAACACATTGTGACATCACAAAATATATCATCAACCCTTAGGGGCTGATCTAATAAAGGTTTGTGGGCATTAAACAAACACCTGCAAACTTAATTGCATGCACATAGCTGATCTACTGACCAGGGGGGTATTCCACGAAGCTGGCTAAAACAGGCTGGGCTTTCGCCGGTAAGCGTGGCTTGAATAAGCGGCAGCTTTAATCTTAGCTGCAAGTAGTTCCACTTATGAGGCTCGGCTGATTTTCAGAGATGCTTATTCAAACCAGGCTGATCCAAGCTGCAGCTGAGCGCGCGTCCGGGGGAGAGAGAAAGCCCTGACGTGTCGATTGTCGAAATGACGAATTCATGGCAAAACCAAGAGCCGAGACGTCTTCAACTGCGGAGCAAAAGCTTCTGGTGGAGTTGTATGAGGACTACAAGGGGAAAATAACTAAAGGGCAACACGGTTGCAATTAATAAAGCCAAAGACGCTGCCTGGCAAAGCATAGCCGACCGTTTAAAATATATAATGAAGCGCTTTGCCTGTGCGTACACACGCACACATCTGCAAGTTTAGATTTTCAGAGGGCATGATTTTAAACCCTGATTGAGTTTCTGCTGTGGCTGACAACCTTTTTTTCTCACCCTGAAGCCCCTGACACTACTGTGGCCCTGAGGAGATCGATCTTGATGAAATGAAGCTGATCAAAACCTGTTAAAGAAGTTGATTTCTCCATATATATATATATATATATATATATATATATATATATATATATATATATATACTGTAGATAGATAGATAGATAGATAGATAGATAGATAGATAGAGATAAACAGCATAGTCTGTTTCATTGTTTCTGTGTAACGTGATGGTGGTTTTTACTTTACTTGTAGGCCTACTTCATGTTCTTGATTTGACAAATATTTATATCCATCAAAGATGAATTTATCAGCAACATAGTTAACACCTAAAAAAGTAGGACTTAGCAAAAAAAAGGATAACTTCATGGGCAGATGTTTCATCAAATATTGAATAAAACAGTAGAAAAAAACATGTAGACCTACAGGGGAGATGTCATTTTTTTTATTAGGGAAGATAGTGCTGCAGTGCCCTACATTTAAATAAGGGAGAAGACACAAATGAGATGTACACAAATAAAGAAGTTATCTCATCATTTGGCATCACCTCTAGATTGTCATCATTGGACCACTGGTAAAAAGAAGGTATTCTTTATGGAAAACTGTGGCTGTTGTCACCTTCACATGTCACCTTTTTTTAAAAAGATAATTTGTGCCTTTATCCTGTTACATGTGGACTGCACTTAGAGGGTGAAAGAAGAAAATAAATCAGGTCCATTTTCACATTGTCTCCGAAGGTGGATTTGAACCCACGGCGCAGTGAAAAGTAAATTCACAGGCGCTTTGATGCTCTGCAGCCTAACCGCTGCTCCACCTTCTCACTGATGTGGATAAGAGAAAGCGCAGTTAAGATATATTAATTTACGGTTCTTCCGCCGTTATTTAAAAAAGGTCTCAATGTACGTCACTGAACAAGAACCTCATTGATTACAGATCAAGATGAATTTAATGTGTAACATGCAGTTTCCAGGCGTCTTTCTGAAGCTCGTCAGAACCTTCTCTGACATGGAGCTAAAGTAAGCTTGACTGTTAGCCTGCCCCGGACCAGGCTTGTCGCTCTGGCTGAGTTACCATGGTTACCAAGCCAGGCTAGCCCTAAGCCTTGTTGGTGGAACAAAACTCTCACTAAAGTTAGCGAGGCTGACCGAAATAAGCCAGGCTTAGACCTAAGCCAGCTTCGTGGAATACCCCTCAGGTGCACCGAGAATTGCGCCTGTCAAATATGCAAAAAAGCATGCTCACTCCATTAATCATGGGTGTCTTTATGAATATACAGAATACATGCAGATGATCAGAACACACAAAATACTGGGAGGAGGAAATGCAAATGTAACCATTTAGCTCCCGCAATGTTATTTATCAAACTGACTGTGCTCTGTGTTTTTGCATCTAAATT
Source organism: Scarus forsteni (assembly GCA_036419115.1). Lineage (NCBI taxonomy): Eukaryota > Metazoa > Chordata > Actinopteri > Labriformes > Labridae > Scarus > Scarus forsteni. The sequence goes on from JAZDUH010000112.1 coordinate 6,749,141, forward strand.
TAGCACAGTGTTATACACAAATGACTGTGATCACTGTGATGAGAAATGGGTCACATAAACTGAATTTTTTTCCCTCATTGACCAGATTTTTTGACGGATGACAGATATATTTGGGGGCTGTCTTGTCATTATGATGGCCTGGAAAAAGAGGGAAGATTCAGTGTGCCATCTTACCTATGCAGATACATGTAAAGTAAAGTCTCTTTGTTTTGTGCTCTTAATACATTGTGGAGGTGGTTATTTTATCGATGTAAAAAAGATTCCCTTCATAGCCAGGATCACTTTGTTTGCCACTCAGAGCTGACCATCAGCCTTGGAATAACCCATTTATAGGTTAAATCCACATCAAAAACTATGTTAGCTCAACTACATGCTATAGTAAGATTATTTTTACAGTGTTTAACCTTTGCACGTCAAAGTTCCTGTGTGTAGAACTATTTTGTGATGGAACATAGGGCTACATATCCTTGCGCTACCAGCTCCCTTTATTAGATCAGGTAAGAGTCCCGTTGTAGGATCAGGTTGTGGTCAGTGGGGCACAAATCAATATAAATCTTTGGATAATATGAAGATGGGTCACTCCTGTATTTATGCCAAATGCATACAAAAGCTAAAGTTATGGCCAGATTTTCAATTTGACAGGATGAAATATTGGTGAAACTAATGAGTTTTGGACGATAAATCCAGTTTTAGGAGCGGCGTTATACATGCCCCGTGTGCTACCAATATACGGATGTCCACTGCTCATTTTGGATCTAAATATCTCCGGAAGCACTGTTTGGATCAGGAAAGCCTTCTGGGTGAGTATATTGTTCTACTTCATTCTATAAACAATGTGAAAGCTGTAGAAACCGAACTTATCCTTTAAGTTCCTGTATCTGAAATCATATTTATGAGTGCCATGTGCCTCGAGCAAGCCTACTTCAAAAAAACCCCATCCAACCCTTCAACTTAGTTTTAAGGTTTGTGTCCTTGGGAGTTCGGGACTGACCTGTAGGGGGAGCTGAACCATAGTGGCTGATGCGGAGTAACTGGGTGGAGCCTGAAGATCCACTGAAGAATCTCCTGGTATGCTGTATTCAGATGGCTGCCACAAAAACAACAAAGAGCCTCAGTTTGTTTCATGCCTCTGCACACATCTAACAACATATAGAAACAAATATACAAAAAATAAATACAGTCTAAATTTAGATTAATCAGTGCTAAAGGCAACTGAAACAGTCATAAACCTGCCATATTTCTGTTGATTTGTTTCCAGCACATGAAACTTACCTGGTTGCAACAGTCACAGGTGTATTTACAGACAAACACTGAGATGACTATTGATATGATGAACTCAAGGAAAAGAATCACTGCCAAGATTTTCCCTAAACTCACCTGTAACACAAACACACAACATATATTAGTATATACACATACTTATAATAATAGTAAAAATTAGTGCTGTCAGATGATTAAAAAAATTAATCTGATTAATTACCGGATTTATAATTCATTAATATAATTAATCACATTTTAATCTCATATCTGCTTAAAGTACACAAAGAAAGAATTTGAATTCTAGGATGTTATTACATTGTAGTGCATGACTAATCAAATGAATACACTAAGAAGTAAAGATTTGTAAATCCACATTTTTATTGGTGACTAAATAAAACCAAAGTCAGGGCAACTTGTCCAGAAAATTCTAAGCTCAATCAGGCAACTCAAATTACACTTTAAGTGTGTTTCATAAATCAAATTCAAAATAAGAAAAAGGTCGAGGACATCCAGCAAACCAATTCAGCCTTATGCTTTACTAAAGAATGTAGTACAAATATGGATAAATAAATTCAAAAATAAAATAAGACTAAGTCTTAAATAGGCCATTCCTGTTGTCACCTGGGCTTTGTTTGGTTTGACTAGAGACGCATGTGTGAAGTGACGTGCCACTGCCATGTACGGGTCCTCCAGCTGGACGATATTAAAATGTTTGTGTGCTATGATTAATCGCGATTATTTTTTTTCATGCATTAATTTGCAGTGTAATTACTTAATCTAATGAATGCACTAAAGTGACAGCCCTAGAAAAAAAATAAGAATTATTATTATAAATAGTTCTTAGTAACTGTTTGACCATCATTATTAATGTTATTGTTATTTCAGTGTAATCAATTATAACTTGAATTTTGTTTGTCTTTTTTTAATTAGCTTGACTGCTTTCCTGGTTCAGACTCTGGAACATTGCAAGGACATCAGGGACAGTGCCCCTGAATTGGAAGACTGGGGTGGTAGTCCCTCTTTTCAGGAAGGGGGACTAGAGGGTATGCTCTAACTGTAGCGGGACCACACTCCTCAGCCTTCCTGGTAAGGTCTATTAAGGGGGACTGAAGAGGAGGTTCCGCCGGATAGTCGAACCTCAGGTTCAGGAGAAGCACTGTGGTAGGGTTAGGGAGTCCAGTTTGGTGACCTCAGGATCAGGTTGCTGCTTTTTGCAGATGATGTGGTCCAGTTGGCCTCATCAGACCGTGACCTCAACTCTTGCTGGATTGGTTTGTAGCCAAGATATGGACAGTTGGTTCCCTGTATGACTGGTGCCAGAGTTTGGTCCACACTGCAGTAAGTCTATCTCATTTCTAGATAGGGTTGGACATCACCAGGGCTGCTCTTTGTCACTGATTCCTGTTCGTAACTTTTAAGGACAGAATTTCTAGGCATAGCCAGAGTGTTGAGGGAGTCCAGTTTGGTGACCTCAGGATCAGGTTGCTGCTTTTTGCAGATGATGTGGTCCAGTTGGCCTCATCAGACCGTGACCTCAACTCTTGCTGGATTGGTTTGTAGCCAAGTGTAAAGTGGCTGGGATAAGAATCAGCACCTCCAAATCTGAGTCCATGGTCCTCGACTGGAAAAGGGTGGAGTGTCCTCTCTGGGTTGGGGATGAGGTTCTGCCCCAAGTGGAGGGGTTCAATTACCTAAAAGTCTTGTTCATGAGTGAGGGAAGGATGGAACGGGAGACTGACAGGCTAATCGGTGTGGTGTCTGCAGACTCTGCACAGGTCCTTCGGAGGAAAGATTTACAGCTTGATCTTTGTTCCTACTTTTACCGGTGGTCATGAGCTGTGGATAGTCAGGAGGAACAAGATCACTGGTACAAGCAGCCAAAATGAGTTCCCTTCACAGGGTGTATGGACTCTCCCTTGTACTGCTTTCCCACTAAAATTAGTGGGTAAATGCAGGGTTTTTTTATGTGGACATACAATCAGCCTATGACTTTCCCATTAGCAGACCCCAGTCTATTCGCCGGCAGACAAGCTGCATGGCTGTTTTTTTTTCCTCTGGTGTGTCAAGCTTATGTAATTACATTGATGGCATCATCAGCATGACAAAAATGGCCATGTAATGTAATGTAATGTAATGTAATGGCCATGAAATCATGGAGGTCAAATGTTTTCAATACTTTGTTTTTTTGTCCCTCTTCAAAAATGTACAAAGTAAGCACAGACTAAAAGACATTCAAGTGCTAATGATACAGAGGCTGATGGAATTTGTTGCTGAGATGTCAAGGAGTCATGAAAGTTAAAAACAAAGGAGACAATATCATGCCATAGGCACCTTACGCTAACATCATGCCATAAATTAGTGGGTTCACCCAGGTGTGATGTTCCCACTCGATCTGATCTAAAAACCTGTGCTGGTTGCGGGGTCAGTCGACTCACTACTGACAGGAGCTTACTGTTCCGTGTTTAAATAGTTTTTTTTGGCCAGAGGTAAATGGGTATTAGAGATAGGGTGAGAACTTTGGTCATCCAGGAGGGGCTTGGGGTAGAGCCACTGCTCCTCCACATTGAACAGAGCCTGAGGAGGTGGCTCGGCATGTAATAAGGACGCCCCCTGGATGCTTCCCTGGTGAGGGCATGTCCTACTGGCAGGAGACCTCAGAGAAGACCCAGGACACGCTAGAGGGACCATGTCTCTCAGTTGCCCTGGGAATGCCTTGGGATACCCCAGGACAAAGTGGAGAGGGAAGTCTGGACTTCCCTGATTAGGCTGCTGTGACCCAACCACGGATAAACTGAAGAAGATACATTAGATGGATGGAACAACAAGGCCACCATAAAGCTCCTGAGAAGTGTTGATAAACTACATTGTTGTTTGCACAGACATTACCATTGCTACTAATTATTTATTGCCATGTCATATGATTATTTATCACTTTAATTTTTATACACTTTTTGTTTTATTTATCGTCTCTTTGTAGATGTGTTATACAAGTACATAGCCATGTTATCTGACTGATTTTCACCTGTTACATATTCAATTATAAACGTGCTATACAATTATACAATACATTTTATATGACCGTTGATTGCACGGTTTTACAGAAATAAGCCATTTACAACATCCAGACAAAATCAACATCTAATTATACCTTTTTATCGAAGCACCCAAAGGCACCCGAAGAAAGAACACAGATAATTGCTTGAATAGCATACAAGATGGTTGCGGCACATGCAGCTACTGTGGCAATCACGTTGAAAGCCAGAGTGGTGTTCATCTGGAAAGAGTGAATCAAATAAAGAGGTTTGGACATGTTAGCTAAAAAGACCAAGTCAAACAATGAAACAGACAAAAATAAACAACTTTTAACAACAAAGGCATGATAAATAACATGGCAAAAAACTCAAGAAACAACACAACTACACATCAAACAGCAAGACAACAATCATGACTACACAACATTAAACACAGAAAATAAGACAAATGACACAACAAACACACAACAACACAACAAACATAACAGAAACAGAACAACTGGAGTTCTGAGTCACACTTTCATTTGTATAATGGACCCAACCCTTTTATTACCTCCACCAAAGGAGGTTATGTTTTCAGGTGAGTTTGTTTGTCTATCTGTCTGTCTGTCCGTCTGCCTGTGAACAAATTAACTCAAAAAGTTATGGATGGATTTTGATGAAATTTTCAGGCAATGTTCAGCATGGGAAAAGGAAGAAGTGATTCAATTTTGGTGTTGATCCGGATCAGCGTCTGGCCACCATAACGAAAAATGGGATTTTTGTGAATAACTACTGAACTAAAATAGATATCATAATGAATCCAATTGCTAATGGTATGTTTTCATGGTCAAAAAATCTAAATATTTTGATGAAATAAAGGTAGGACCAATATTTATGTTTATTTAAATGTTTTTTTTGGCACTTGTACTTTTTCCACCATTGGGAGATTGATGAATTAAAAACCCTGGACACATATCATCCTGACTGTGCCATATTATTTTCCAGAAGAACCACATGACAATCATACTTTCAGAACTTACCATCATTAAAAACAGAATGTCCCTCTATGCCAGGGATGGGAAACTGACATTTCTTTACATAAGCCCACCAGGGGATTTAGGATGTCATGAAATGTAAATACATGAGCTTAAAAATGTGAAAATGATGCCTTCAAAACACTACAAAAGCAATCTGAATGGGTTCATTATGTCTATGTGGTAATAGGCTTGTCACAAAAACCGATACTTCGGTACCAAGTCAGTACTAAGATTCAGAAAATGTGACGGTACTGACTTTTCTAGACTACCCAAAGTACCGTGGGTACCGAGGAGCCAGATCTGGCCACTTCTTTAGCGTTGCTTTTTGGCTGTAAATGAGCGATTATCTGGCAACCCTCACACAGTGCTGATCACATGACTGACTACCCTGCTAAAAACGACAACACTCGGTATGACGGAGGCACACGGCTCACCTGGCTCGTCAACAACGAAACATTTAAAGACAAGCATCCAGACTTTTACAGAGAACTCAAGGTGAGTGCATTTGAATTCACGTGTTATCACTGTTGCTCATATGTAATTCCGTTACAATGATGAGATGAGCCCAGCCCATAGTAAATGCTACGCGCCTGCTACCTCCGCTGCTGCACGGTGTGTAAAATCATGAAGGAAGAGAAAAGAGAGGGAGAGTACGCAGAGGAAATGGCAGAGAGTATCCAAAGTATGTGGTCGCTACAAGAAGGGACGAAAGGAAAACTGACAATACATCAACAGAAGCAGCTAATGTGATCAATAACTGAGATATGGGCTAGTAAATAACCTACTTTGATTATGGCTCTGTGTAAAGGCTGGTTCAGAACGTAAATCAATGCGGAGACTACTTGCCCAGAATTATGTGTATTTTGTTCACATACTTTTCACATCCAATAACTTTACATTTAATTTGATTGCAGAGTAGAACAGGAAACACTGACAGTGAGTAGAGGAAGCAGGTGTAGGGAATGCTTTCATATGTTATAGAAATGGAAATTAGCTAGTTAAATTATCTTAGTATCTAAGTATGAGATTATTTGGTCCAAGTAATAAAGTAAGCAAAATAAGATCATCAATATGGTAGTAAATGCTATAGGCACCGTCATATATAAAGGTTTTTAAAAAGTTTCACCACCATGTCAGTAAATTGCTGCTCCCTCTCTCTCTCTCTCTCTGTGTGTTAGTATTGCCTCTGCTGTTCTCATACAGTCATTAAGCTATACTCAAATCTTAATCTTCCCTTCACAGTATAAGCAAGTGAAGGACAGTGACATGGGCAGGCCGGGGCAAAGCCAGCATCAATATACACAGCCAACAATAACAGACACTTTCAATTTAAGCATAATATTGTTTGTTGTTCACTTTGTTCAAATAAAGGAGTGTATGTTGAACTACAGGAGATTTTTTTAATTTTTACCATGGTATCGAATGGTATCGAGTATCGTAGAATTTTAGTGGTATTGGTATCGACTACTAAATTTCTGGTATCGTGACAAGCCTATGTGGTAATATGCTTACGCTTTCTTATTTAATAGACAAGAAGGTTTTTAGTTCATACCTTTACATGTTTCGACAGAGCTGTCGACGACAAAGATGGAAGAGCTCCGTCAAAACATGTAAAGGTATGAACCAAAAACCTTCTTGTCTGTTCAATAAAAAGTGTAAGCATGGTAAAAATAGCATCTTTGTTGAGACAAAATGTTCATAAGTGTTTGTTCTTTGGTTTTAAAGCTCCCCTGTTTGCGTTACTAAAAGCATTTGTTTGAATGGAGATAGAAATTTAAGTCAAATATACTTTGATAATGATTAAAGGAACACTACACCCAAACAACGATTTGGCCTCATTTTCTACTCACCCTCATGCTGAACAACACTGTGGAGTAGTTTTGGAACATCTAGGATGCAGCCGGAGATCTGGGGGAATCCTTGTGTCCACTGCCATTGATATCATGACTTAGATACGAGCCCGAACGAACAGTGTCCTTAAAAGTCCACAAAAAGTCCACAATATTCCTCCATACTGCTCGTGCGCTGTAATCCAAGTGTCCTGAGCGGGTAACGTCCACCATTTACTCGAAACAACATCATTTAGCACATGTTTATAGCCTAAACAGTACTACTTCGCATTTCTATGATACTCTTACGGGTGCCTCACGGGCAGCGGATGATAAACAAAGGAATCGCACTCTGCAATAACTAGGAGGCGTAGAACAAGAAACAAGAACCCAAGAAATCCCACATTCTGCTGACCTCTCTTGTGTCTGTCCACGGCTCCGTTGCTCACAGCAGAATGTGAGATTTCTTGTTCTTCGCTCCTAGTTATTGCAGGGTGCGCATTCCTTTGTTTGGTCATCCGTGGCTCCGTAGGCAAGTATCAAAAAATGTGAGACACTTGCTTGAATTCTGTGTTTTGGTTATTTAATCCCAAATGACTGTATTTAAGGTTTGATATCTAATGATACAATAACTTCTCAGCTATTTAATTGATCCTATTGTTAAATTCATGAAACAATTTGTGAAGACGAGTGTTGTCTTTACCTTTACTACACACAAAATACACAGAGCCTAAATATAAATGATCTCATTATAATGTTTATTGTTTTAACTATACAGCTGTGAAAAGTGTTAAAATGTGAAAGTGTTGCATCAGAATAGTAATCACATCACTTACACAATGCTCTTCTGTAAAACACACACAATAACCCTAACTGAGGATTCTAGGGAAATGTGGAATCAGTTACTCACCAGACAGCGGCTGGAAGATTTCTCAGCAGCTACTGTGAGCGAGCCAGCAAGAATGAACTAAGGGTGAGATAAAAAAAGGGAGAGAGAGAGACAGACCAGCAGACAGAATGAAGTCCTTTTGCTGCTTTCATGCTGTTCATTTAGAGATTCCACTTCACAATTAAACTATGCATGAAAAATACCAAACATTAAGTCCTCATAATTTTAATGGATAAACAAAACTATATCATATCTTTAAATCAGAAATGATGAAACACTGAAATGTTTCTGTCCATCTTATATTTAACCTGTGGGTCAACCTTTACCATAAATAAAACTTATCCATATAAATGAAAACTCAACAGGTAAGTCTGCATTGTTTTTATTTCTTCATATAACTTTCATTCCAACTTGAATTAGTCATGAAAACTTACAATCGCGGCTCCCCACACAAAGAAAAAGCTGTGCACTACGAGGAAGTCAGCTCCAACTGTCGTGTCAACTTGAATAAATAGGACCACACCGAATAAAAACACCATCACACCAATCATGATCTGGACAGTCTGTGGACACCAAAGAGGAAGAGCGGGAGGTTATGTGGATTTCAGACACAGAAGAAGTCGCCTAGATAAACAGAGAATTAGATTAAAGTTCAATAAAAAGGAGGAACAGAACAGACTGTCACATAAAAACTGTCATATGGTGGTTTAGCCCTTCTCAATCTGTTGTATGATCAGTGCTGTAAGATTTGCCAAACATGAACCGTCCTGTTTCTTTGTTTTGAAAAGTATTTGATTGGATAATATATATATATATATATATATATATATATATATATACATATATACATATATATATATATATATACATATATATATATATATACATATATACATATATATATATATATATATATCACTTCAATGTTCCTATATAAACACATGTTAGGCAACATAATTTGTTCAGTGAAATATATTATATTTTCCACTGTGGCAGCGAAGAACAGAAATATATATATATATATATATATATATATATATATATATATATATATATATATATATATATATATACATATATATATATATATATATATATATATATATATATATATATATATATATATATAGAGTATATATATAGAAATAAACAACATTTATTTTTGCAACTATCTAAATTAACCCCCTAATTAGAAAAATGGGGCAAAATTCTGCATTTTTGATAGAAAACAACACTTTAAAACTAAAGACTTATTTATTACTTTTCTCTTTACAGCCCCCAAAAAGTTACTAGACCAGATTAAACACATGAAATACCATATTAATACAGAAAAGTTCCCAGAGCAATAACCTCTGCCAAATGTGGAAAATTGCCTGACCTAGCATTTTTAAGAATCCTTCAATAAATTCCTGGATCTGTAACAAGGTTCAAATCAACACCAAAATCTTTTCACTTCTCTCTTGCGCCATGACCAACATTCCCTAGATACATCATGGAAATCTTTTGTCATAGAAATTGTCAAATGAAATGGAAATTAGCAAAAACGTGGGAAAGTTGCCTATCACCCAATATTAAATAAATATGAAATATGAGAGGTTATTAAAGATAAAATTAACTGAGATAGATCTGTGAAGAAGTGGTCCTGTCTCAATGTGGAGATTTATAATCCATAGTTCACAGTGACCTAAGATGATGATTTATTGTTCGTTTTTATAATTTGTAATTTTCATAAATCAGTATTTAACTTTTAATTCCATTTTCTATGAACGTCCCCTCTTTGTGCGTGGATGTTTGTATTTGTCTCTTTTTTTGCGGTGAATGCTCATTGTATTTATAAGGTTATCATTTCATGCCAGAACAGCACAATAAGAAAGACAAATTTATTTTTTCTGTCGACAGCATGTATCCTGTTTTCTTCACTTCGATGAAAGAAAAAGAAGTGAGATTTTTTTTTCAAAAAGATGGAGGCCTTTTTATATTTTTGAGCAAAATTTTTAACCAAGGAAAGAAAAAAAATTCTCAATCACTGTACACTTTGAATTCACACTCATCAGATTTCATTCTGTTTGAAAACATTTCATTCTGAAATTTTAAAGAAAATCTTAAAAATGAATTAATAATAGTTAGAATAAACACAGATGTCAAAAATAATCATGATAATACACTGGGTTTCTTTTACTGTAAAAGTTGCATCTGAAAATAACAATCTGATGGTTTCTCAATAAAATAATGTTTCCCTGAAACAATAAATATGTTTTATGGAACTTTAATTGAAGGGGACGGAATAACTTTTAGGAAATGTAATTTAACATTTTGTCCAATGAATGACAATTATGAGCCATAATCACATCGGGGCTGCAAACTTTTCATAAACCTTGGAGTTAAAGCCTGTTGCATCATTTTTGATACACACATTTATGATACATTTATCTAATAAATATGATCAATAAATTACTAATAACCATCTGAATACATTGTGATACATGATACAAATGCCTTTAAGTGTATTATCACTTGCTAACAACACCTACTGTATCAAATTCGATACAAAAACTAAATGTTACATTTTATGGAAATGTTGATTTTGTTGGATTTTAGTAGAATGAGTAATAAACATTTCAATACCAAAAATGAGAGTTTTCTGGCTATTATTTGTGCTTTTAGGCTAAAATAACGTGTTTATAACTCAACTGACTTGAGATTGAAAAACTTTTATTTCTTTTATCAATGGGGACGGTCACTGGTGGGGTCTGGTTCATTGACAGAGTCAATAATGGGTGTCTGTCCCCTTAGGTCCTCCGTACACTGAGGACATTTCTGCCACAATTTACCTGATTTATACACTGTCCCCTGAAAACAGCCCTGACAACAGCCCTGACACCCACTTAGGGGCCTCCACCCACAGGTTGAGAGCCGCTGCACTAGTAGACTGTATTTGTAGCTTGAACCAGATTGTTCTTATATCATGGGGAATAAGTGATCGAGGATACCTCTGGATGAATTTATCATTTAGAAAACAGTGAGTGAGTGAAAACATGACAAAGAACGTTGAGTGTTGATTCTTCAAAAGCCTGATTCGTCATTTTTTAAGTCTTTGTGTTCATTTAAATTCTGCACATGAGCTATCAATACACCTTTTGAATCATAAAAACCCACAAAGTGACTGATGGTCCCCCAGTGTCCCTGCATCTGCGCATTTACGCTCGCCGCCACACGGAGCAGCGCGCACAGACAGTGAACGAAAGTGAAATGCTGTATTTTGTGCTTTTTGTAGTGGTTATACGGTATTTCTAGGCGTTTTCTCAAGGGTATCACGTAAGCTGTACCACTAGACACGGCACCTGCAACCCCCAGTGCCTATGAATTCAGCGTGAGAAATCGGAGGTGTGGCGTGAGAGCGTGTGAAGCCAATCCAATTAAATTTAGATTCAAACATCTAATTTAATGTAATCTTACCCCCAAAGCAACCGGGTGTGCCCGACTGAAGGGGCTTCTCCCCGTACACATCTTCTGAGGGATGTTATTACACACCCCACCCTGAGGAGGAGTCCGAGCAGGCACTGATGAAGACGATGTCTAACTGAGAGGACTGCAACAGGCTGAAGGGCTGTAAGTCCAAGTGAGCTGAGAGTCCACTTGAGCTGATGATCCAACTATGTCCCTTGAACACAGCTAAATAAACCGGTTTGTGTGGGTGTGTGAAACGCCCAGCAAGTAAGAAACGAAATATAAAAAGATCCAAAACCAAAAAGACAGCTGCAAGAGCTGAGAGGCGCTTCCGGTAACACACGATTACATCAGACTGGCACTATGCCCAGTGGGAGGAGAGGGCCAATACTATGTCCCTGCAGGCCTGGAGGCTGCACTTTCAGGACCGCAGTTCTAGGACCCTGGTGTTTTTGCCACAGCGCCCCATCCCGTTGGAGGTTGGGTTCAGGACCGCAATTTCAGGACCCTGGCTTAATATTTTGATTCATTATTTATATTTTTAAAGGTTGATTCTACCTAAAAGAAAAATCGTTCTTTATCATTTTTAAGGTTGATTCCAGACAAGTAATATTTTGATTAATTATTCGCCATTTTAAAGGTTGATTCCACCCAATTAATACTTTCTTCCAAAGACTTAAATACATATTCCATACAAACACTACTTTGCCATGAAATTGACCTTAGTTGCAAAGACTTGAAAATTGTATTGTTAGCAGAATTAGCTAATGATACTCAGAGAAAAAGTGAAAGCACATAAAGACATCCATGTAAAAATGTGACTTAAAAGACAAAGACTTCTGTCATGATTTGGTGTGAGATAAACAGAACTGACCTATCTATATTTCAACCAGATATTTTAAAGGTTAGAAAGAGGCAAGAAACAAGAATGACTCTACATTTTTTTTTATCCACACAATGAACAAATAGAGCTGGAGCTGGGATGGTGGGGGTTACTGTAGCTGAGATGACTGTCGCTGTTGGAGTGGAGTTGGTGGTGGTGGTAGATGGAGCTGGGATGCTGGTGGCCACTGGAGTGGTAATGGTGGTGATTGCTGGAGCTGGGATGGTTGCAGTTATGGCCGAGGTGTTCTTATTGCAAAGAGACAGATGATTAATGAAGTCCTGTTTATGTAAAACTGTTGACTGGCAGTAGATGCAATGGTAATGCCACTGTGCTCGGCAGTTTAACCCACATCTGTGAACAGTGTACCCTGAAACATAAATTATTATAGTAGTATTTTATTCAAAAGTGTGTCTCAGACTCATTTTAAATAGAGGTGTATGATAAATATTGATGCTGATAAATATCTACTCAAATTGTTGTTGAACTTAAACATGATGTCAAAGGGCTGAATTACAATTTTGAGGCAACATCTTCTAAAAGTTTAGGTATGTTTGTGAAGTTTCTGGATGACCAAATAAATGAGCATTTGAAGAGTCAGAGTTAGTGTTTGTTTTCATTGTAATACTGATGACAGATTTACTTTCTTCAGAGCTTTGGAAAATTAAGTCATCCATCTTACTCACTTCATCAGAGCCCTGCCGATCCTTGGATTTGCATGAACTACACGTTATATGAAGTTATTTTTTAAATAAAATATTGTAAAATGATCGGTTGGCTTACTGGTATGGGCTATGATCAGGCAAGAAATTAGCTCATATTAGTATTCATCAACAAATACCCATTTCATGCAGACACTTTTTAACTTAATTTGCATTTCCTGTGACAATGTTCTCAAATGTTACCTTCATGGAGAATAGCTCTGTTGAAATGGCTCTCCAAATGAGCTTTCACTTTGCTTAACTTCGTTGGGTGGAACACAGTTGAGCAACAGAATGGGCAATGAAATTGTCTGCAGCATGTAGTACATCTTGAGATTTCCGGCAATGTTCTACCTTCCCTGATGGTTATATGCATCTTTAAAGGAAAGAGATCACATAATTAGACCAAAAAAAATTCCAATAATTTCATAGAAAATCTAGAAAATTGTATTTCCTGTGAAAATACAGTGAGAATGCTGACTGCTGGAATGCACTTAAATACATTGCTGAAAATTTAGAAAAGCAAACGCAAACTACGTACGATTAAAGTTCATGGCACAAACATTGTTGATTAAGAGCCAAAACTTCAAAAAGCTTGTATGTAAATGCTAAATATAGTATTGTAAAAAGAGGGACATTTGAAAAAGTATAAAATGAAGAAAAGCGTACATTACAAGCAGATAAGTTACAATGCAGGTGGATTTTTTGACATTTGCAAGAAAGAGAAGAGAGAGGTTTTTATCATCGTTTTAAGGTGACTATAATTAATTATAGAAATATGATTAGTCACAGACAATTAGGACACAGTTGGGCTTCCCAAATCACGCCTTGGTTTCACAACACAAATGTTAATATACAGTCAGCATTATACAGGTGAGGTTAATTATAAGTGACCACAACCAGCTGCATAGTTTTAAGTAATCCTACCTGTTGATTGTGAAATGACAGTTCTCTAAAAGTTAGATAAAATAGTTGTATCAAACAATAGTCTTGGCCGAAAGGACAATATGGCGATATTAAATAGTTAGCGTTAGCTAAATACGTTATATTAAACATGCTGACATAGTTGTAATAACCTCTCATAAACGTATTAATGTTGCACTAAGCTAAACTTGTGCAAACTTATTACATACTTTGTTAAGCCGACATTTACTTTTCAGTTAAATTCATGCAAAGGACTTAATTTTTAATGACAAAAAAATAAAACTTTCTCAATACTCACTTCTCAGTTTGTTGTTTGTTGCTCGTCGTCATACTCCTCGTCGTCTCTTCGTACAAGTAATGCAGCCCCCTAAGGTGAGTGGCGCTGTTCAGAGAAACCAGGGGTCCTGAATGTGCGGTCCTGAAACTGCGGTCTCCGAGGCTGCAGCTATGCCCTACTCGGAGAGGGTCTGCGTCTCTGCTGAACGACCTCATCCTTTTGCCCGGAATTCTGGAGTCAGAGCGCCAGAGGGTCACGTGGTTCTGAAACGTCCCAAACAAAGCTTGGCGGGTCATTTAAATAAATAAATTTAAATAAAAGCTGTGATTTCTCACAATTTACCAATCAATATTTTCATTTTTTTTACATTCATACATTGTCATATGCAAATTCCGTGACACAGCACATCTTTGTGCTTGTGCAGGAATATTATTTATGTGATAATGATGTTAAAATTGATTAAATTTCCCCTTAAAAGGAAGAATGTGGACAGTAAATTAGCTGTATGTTCTTGACTAGTCAACACCGCTTGACACTGCACCGTTATTTAATGTACTTGCTTATAACAACAACGACTTTTGTTAAAACCTTTTAGATGAAGAAGGGAGAAGCCTGTGTGATCTTTTTGAGTAAGAAACATGTTCAGATGTCTCAAGGGCATTGTCCATGCTATAACTTTATTAGCTTCCAACATGTTGGAAACTCTGTATTTAGAAGTCCATCCATCCATCTATCCATCCATCCATCCATCCATCCATCCAACCATCCATCCATCCATATATATATATCTATATCTATATATATATATATATTATATATATATCTATATCTATATCTATATCTATATATATATATATCTATAACTTTATCAATCTATATAAATATATATATATATATATATTTATATATATACATATATAGTCCTACTCATCAAGTTGAAGTACACAATGTTGAATATCTTCTGTAAAAAAATGAATCAAGTCAAACATTTGTTTCTATGGAGAACTTGTGTTTGACACAAAAGAGCAATTGATAAACAGTAATTTTAAACAATAAAACATTCGAGGAAAAAAATAGAAAATCAAAGTTTGCTGTGTCACTGGTTTTGGCACCCTTTGCTGCAAATCAGTATGGAACCACATTGTGACTCATCTGTGTCATATCAAAATGAGAATCACCTGTGATAAATTGTCTGTGCTCATGTGACATCAATTAGCCAATGAATGATGGCTTCTTTTTTTAAAAAAAGCCCCCTGTCCCCTGTTTCTTTGTGACAATGGTGAAAACAAAGGAGCTGTCTGAGGACATCAGAGGTGTGATTATCAGCAAACACAAGACCTTCAAAGGATACAAAGTCATCTCCAAAGACCTTAGTATTCCTGTATCCACAGTGCATAATGTTATCAAGAAGTTTGCCAAGCATGGAACTGTCAAGAACATCCCTGGACATGGAGGGAAGAGAAAAATTGATAACAGAAGTCTTCGAAGGTTGATGTGAATGGTGGAAAAAACATCACGTCTAACTTCCAAAGACCTGAAGACCAACCTGGAACAGTCTGGGGTCATGGTCTCAACGAGTACCGTACGACACACACTAAACCAAACAGGGCTTTATGGGTGACGGCCAAGGAAGACACCACTGCTGAAGAAAAAACAAAAAGGAACAACTAATATTTGCCAAAGAGTACCCGGGCAAACTGCAGTCTTTCTAGGAAAATGTTCTGTGGACAGACAAAACAAAAAAAAGAGCTGTTTGGCGCCAGGGGTGTAGCACCAAATTCTGGGCCCTGTACACTCTCAATGTCAGTGGGCCCCTATCCATGCCAGTGCACGATGCGCACGAGCAAAAGAAAAAAAAAAAGGGGGAAAAAAAGGGAAAAAAAAAGGGAAAAATTTAAAATAAAACAGCATACATACGGTTTTAATCTACAATCAGATCAGATTATATCCTCCTCTGCATTTCCCTCACTTGGTCCTTCCTTTTCTCTCTCCCCAGCCTCCTCACTACTCTCAAACACATCTACAAGCATGAAACACACATGATTAACGTTAGCCTCAACCTGATTAATAGTCTCACAGGTAATGATACATCCTACTTGATGATACTGGTGATGATGGTACTGGCTGCTGCTCATTACAGTTGAAACGGCTAGTACACATGATTGCTGGTAATAACTTAAAGTTGCCTCTATGAGCTCACCTTGTCTCACATCCTCAGACTCACACCCTTCCTTGCCTTCAGCATCTGATGTAGAACTCTCTACATCTACAAGAATAAAGAATTGGTATTAGCCTCTTAACATACAAATAACCCAACCTACTTTCTAAAGCAAGCTCACTTTGTATTTCTAGAGCCATTTCAGTGCAAGATAAACTGCTAAAAATAATGAAACATATGGCCAAGCATTGCTTATTATGAAGACAGATTGTCTTTTAAATGGGGCTCATTTTTGTGTTGCTATGGGCTGAGCTCTAAGGCTGTCAACCAAACAGTCATAACTGGTAAGTATCCACAAGAGGGCACTTGACAGCGCTTGACATCTACCATTTAAACAAGTACAAAGATAATGGGAAAGGTTGCGAATATGTTAATTAAAAGTCAAACGTGAAGTAAACATCAGATATGCTTTCCTACAATGGATGCTTAGACTAGCCTAATTATTTGCTATAACACAGTGTTCATCATGGTCAGCAAGTTGCAGAGGCAAAAATGTTTTAAGCCATTTTTCAGCCAGATTGAGAGGAATAGCTTATTGTTTTTCTATGTTCCCACCACCCACACCTACCTCTCTCTCTCTCTCTCTCTCTCTCTCTCTCTCTCTCTATCTATGGCAAAAATGTATGGCAAAAATCATAATCACAATTATTTTGATTGATATTGAGATCACAGTTATTTAACATGATTATTCATTGGCTTTGGTAACATCATGAATTTATTGAGCATTGACAATAGCTTTTAAGCACTGCACTGCAATGCTAAGGCTTTTTACCAGACAAATAATAAATTGCTTTATTGCTCAATTAATATATTACTAGTGTGCACTTGGGCCAACAGTGATATTGGTAGGCTATTTACATGTTGATATATGCAGCAGAAATATTGCTAGGTGGATCATTTATTAAGTCTCAGCACGGAGTTTCACTTTCAGCTATGTTAGCATAGGCTATAGCACTGAACCAAAAGGATGACTTACTTTAAACTTAAGGTAAAAAACTTGTGTTTAGACAGCAATCTACCAGTCAGCAGCTTGCTTGCTCTCTCTCTCTCTTTCTCTCTCGCGCACGCGAACCATCATACCACTGTAAGGGGTAGTTGGAGGGGGGAGCTCGCCCTTTAAAACTTGAACAACGATCTCACCTTGTCTTTGCTCATCTATTATCTCAGCCTATCATCTTCGGAAGAGCCGCCAGGACTGGCCACTGCTGCTCCTGCTGCTGCGGCTGCGCCACCGTTTGTTTCTGAAACTGGTTCATGTTGACAACTATCATTAGTTGGCCCATAACTGTCTTTATACTACAGCCGCAAGCAGCCTGGTTGCCAACTAGCTAAGCTAAAGACTTGACGTGAGCATACAGACATCAGCAGCAGCTGTCTGGAGTGGACTACGTTAACTTTAATTGGACTTTGCATAACAAGCAAACTCGGTTCACCTTTGGGAAAGAAAGCAGTCAACAGCTGTCTCCCCTCATTCTGCCTTCTTTGTTTTTCTTCTCTCTCTTCTTGCAATAGCCCGATTTCTGCTTTTTGCAGTGGCGGTTCTAGACCGGTTTCACAGGGGGGGCCAGGCTGTGGCCAAGGGTGTTGTCAGAGGGACATGTTCAATCCCGACAAAAGAGACTGAGAAGTGTTCACCATTTAAAACATTTGGTCTAATTAATAAAGTAAGACAAAATACTAGGAAAAGTATTTCAGTTGCAGGAAAGTTCATTGTATGTTTGTTACATTTTTTCAACAATATGTCCAAAGAAATTGTTAAAATAAACAACATAAGACATTGTTTTTGTCTTCATCAACAACAGTGTCCAAAACTTGAACACATTTACTTCAGAACAAAATTTAAAAACAGTAAAGGTAATTGTTTCAGTAGCAATGCGGACAATAAAAACAATGAGAGCATCGACCATAACATTAATAAGGCTAATCTAATGGGTCTCAGCACTCCAGTCTATTTTCCTGTAAAGGACTGGTACCAGGCTGTCTTATCAAGCTCCCTGCAGACACTCCCAGCTTTGCATTGATGGGTCTTCTTTACATTTGCTGATATCTGTGGAGGAAGACAAACTGAATTAAAGCAAAAAAAAAAACATTTATACTACAGGGACATACACATGCATGCAAGACAAAAATAAACTTGTGATACAAAGTCACAGATAAGATAAGATAAGATACACCTTTATTAGTCCCACAGGGGGAAATTTCAGATTTACAGCAGCAGCAGGATACAAGAGAAAGAAAAGATATACAAATGAGACTATAAGTAATAAGAATAAAAAGTTATCACTACTTAATTTTTAAATCAATACATCTATAAAAGAACACCAAACTAAAAAGTAATAATAGCCTATATAAATGAATTAATGATTTCTGGACAGTAAAATCTCACTAGAGATTCTGAAACACTGTCATATTTAATCGTATTGTACAGTCACTAAACGCAGTTACACTACTGAAAACATTTGATTTGTGTTTACAATGGGGATTTTTTGTGGGTCAACTTTATGGAAGGGGGAAATGATGAGTGGTTTAGTCTGGTTTAATCTAGTGAGTAAACTCTGACATACTGTGATGGGCGTTTGTCCTCTTAGGGCCTCCATACACTGAAGACATATGTCACAGGGTGACGAGTGGAGAGCAGGTGTGTGTATGTGTGAGTGTGCACACATGAGTGTGAGTGTGCGCACGTGTGTCTGTTTTCCCCTAATCACTTCTCAGGCTGCAGGACACGGGTGTCATCAGGTCACAGGTGTGCGTAGTTGGGGTGCCTTTTTCTCACGTTGGTTTGCAGGAGAGAGCAGACCCAGGGAAGGAAGCAGTGAGAGCAGCTGCGTTGGACGGAGCAGAAACACGGCAGGAATCGAACAAGTGCCAGAGCAAGGCTTTGTCGTGGTCCGCGGCTGGAGCAGCGCAGTTAGACGGCTGTAACAGCACACGGCGACTGATCCAGGGACAAGGCGCAGTGAACGGTTTCAGACCAGAGACGGACCTGCGTGCTGCTTTGACGGGAGGACGGCTGCTGCTCACGGGTCGCCACACACACAAGGGAGACGGGGACACACAGCGTGAGAAGGGGAAGTCTTGGATGAAAGCGGAGGGGTGGGGACACGTTCCACCCTTCCTCCAGATAAGTACCCTTCCACTCTCACTACATTAGCTGGGACTTCTTGTGAATTTTAACTTAAGTTATTTTAAAGACAACAAATTAGCCCTCTTGGCCCACCCGCCATTGGAAACCACAAGGACAATTATATTTGACTGGGTGTATTGTTTGTTTGATTTGGATTTAATTACTTCTGATTTTGCTTATTTGATTTGACGTTAGTGTTATTTTGCTGTGTTTTATTTTGTTTTGTTTCCACCCACAAGAATTAATTGTTTTATTAATCAAATACCCTTTAAGTATTGGACACTGATTGGTGGTGGTTATCCTGATGGATATTTTGTTCTTTTTAAGGTGATTGGCTGACGTCATCCGGAGGGGGAACCTGGAGCCAAAGGACAATTGTTGGATTCTTTTATATGTGACTTCTTGGAGTATCTTTTAATTGTTTTAGATTTTGTAATAAACTATTTTTATATTTCAAATTCTCTCCTGGTATTGTCTGTTTGGTGGTCTTGCTCCTCAACAGAAATAGTGGTTTTACACTGAGGTCATTTAACCAGGTGACACATATTTGACACATTTTTACCTGATTTGTACACCGTCCACTGAAAACAGCTCTGAGACCCACTCATGGGCCTCCACCCACAGGTTGAGAACCACTGCATTAGTGGATGGTATTTGAAGCTTAATACTTTACAGATTGTTCTTACATCATGGAGGATAAGTGATGCAGAAAGCCTCTGGGTGAATTTATCATTTAGAAAACAGTGACAGTGAAAACAGCAGCTCAGAACTGGACTGATGAACCATATTTAGTTTTGATTCATCAACAGGCTGACTCGTCATTTTAAAAAAACTTCCGTTAAGTTAAACAGAGCACATGAGCTATGAAGACACAGTTTGAATCATAAAAACACATTGAGTGACTGACAGTCCCTCAGTGTCCCTGCGATGCGCGCCTGTCTGCGTCTTTACGCTCACCTGCACACAGAGGAGCGCGTGCACAGACGCTGAGAGAAAGTTCAGCTTACACAACCACACTTATCTTTGCGCATTTTGTTGTGGTTCCAAGATAGGCTATTACAGGGTGTTTTAGTGGGCACCACGTATGCTACACTCCTGCTTCCCCCATGGGATTTGTGCCTATAAATTCAGCGTGAGAAATCGGAGGTGTGGCGCGAGAGCGCGTGAGTGTGTATCACAGCCGGTGCGTAAAACTTGGCAGACCACATCAGCCTCTGTGCTTTCATCAACCTCCTATTAACTCAAGTTAGTCAACAACATTTCCTGGTCTTACCATGTAAAAACTACACAAACAGAGATTTACTCACTTTAATTCTCTGTGGTAATTCTTCTTGTATCACTGTGATGATTCTGTCGGCATGTTCTCTTTCTCCCGAGAGGTTCTGGCAGTGTAGCACTCTAAAGGGTCTGACTGGAACCCAGAGCCGCATCATTTGTTCCGCAAATGGGACAAATGATGCGGCTCTGGGTTTGACTTTTCTCCATTGTAACGAAACGTTAAAAATCAAAAATAAAGTCACTGGGTTGCTTGATTGATGGCAATAGTTGACGCGTGAATGATTCCAAACAACGTAAATTTATTTTCTCATGTTACAAAAGTATCTTAATAAACAAAACCAAAGCAGGCAAAAGTTCCGCTCTGTCCTGATGTTCAAATCTCAATACCAAACGAAAAACTGATTTATTTTACCGTCACGGTCTAAAAACTGTTTGCCTTCCACCTCCACTCAAGCAACAACACCTGATCCATTATTCACTGATTGATGAAGTAACCTCTGCCCGGTCCAACAATCAGGAACACTGCACCCTCAAGTGGCGGTAGAAAGCAAATAAAGAAACATAACCAAACAAGAAATAAAATCAAAATATAAACAAATGGCTCTTACATTATAATAATAACAATGAGAATAATTATTATTATAACAATAATAATTATAATAATAAAAACAACAATACTAATAATAACAACAATAATAATAATAATAATAGCAACAACAACAATAATATAATATAAAAATATCTTTATTTATATAGCCCCTTAAAAACAGATACTTACAAAGTGCTTTAACAGCCAAACAAAAGCAGAACAGGTCGAACTCTGAGCACGATAAAAGCAACAATCAGGTCAGACAGAGACTAAAACAGACAAAGTAAAAGGCACAGAGGGTCATGTTAAAACAACCAAAGGAAAGAAACTCAAACTGGTTCGAGGGAGACAGCTGATGTATTTTTTCATTTATAATAATACGGAGACAGTAAGCCAAGTGATAGATAATATGTTTATAGATACAAAAATTGATGACAGTTAATAAATCATAGATGATAGATGACGGCATCACATCAGTAAGATGGAAAAGGAGGGAGGTAGACAGAGGATGAGTGAAAGAGAAAAGATAAATAAAAGATATAAAACAAAACTAAATAAAAACATAACACAAAAATACATGTATTTACATAGAAACATATTCAAGTTATTAAAAATAAGGCAAGTTTTGATAAAGAATGGTCTATACATTGTTTTTCAGTGTGTTGCTCTGGTGGGTTATTGTTGTCCTCAGATTTTCTTCAGTTCATGCTTCAGAGTTCGGTGGAGGATCCATTAGTCCAAGAGAACTCTGTCCATCTGCTGGATTAAAGTCATTCTTCATCTGGAAAAAAGAAACACACAAACATAACATCATGAAAACAATAAAATGAAAGCATGAAAGCAAAATTATAACAACGACGGGTACAAAAAACTTAACAACAATGAGTAATACACAACAACAACTTTGACCATTACACAAACACAACAGAAACATACCCTATAATGAACAACATTATCGCAACACTAGGGTTGTAATCAACCAAAGAAATTGTTGGTCGACTAAAACACAGCAATTGTCGACCAAAAATTGACCATAAATTGACACATTTGGTCGACCAATCAGAATTTTGGTCGACTGGGCACGCATCGACCAATAAGTCGACCAGTCGACTTGGACTTTACAGCCCTACTCGACACAATAAATACATCAAAAAACTACATACAGATCACTACAGAAAGTCATCATAACAACACATACTACAGCACCACATCAACAATGAAACAAATAAACAACAATAAAAACAGCATCAACTGAAACAATAAACAACAGCAAGGACATTATTATAACACCAAAAAAAACAAAAGTAACAAAAACAAAATACATATGTCACATGTCAGCAACATAGCAAAAACACATATCATCAACCCTTAGGGCCTGATTTTACAACGGAGGATTAAAACTAAAACAAAAGTAAGGTTCTGAGAATAAGTCATAAAGTAACGAGTATAATCTCATAAATTACAGAATAAAGTTGTTTAATTATGAGAATAATCTCATAAATTATGAGAATAAAGTCAAAAAATTACGAGAATTAAGTCATCTTTTAGATCAAACTAGGAAGGATCTACTTGGCTATATTAGGAAAGATATTCACAGATTTGGACTTTGCAGCTCAATAACTCATCTACAAAAGAACGTAGTTCCAAGCCTTTTTGATCACTGTAGGAATGTGAGCTATAAACTTGTTTTCCTCCAAACGCGTCGTTTACCATATCGGAGGAATAGTGTGAAAGAAAATTGAATAACTTCCCCATACTGAGAAGTAAAGTCTTCAAAATCACAGCAAATACAAAGGATTGTATGCTATTCATACTACGGGTCATATTTTCTGTTAGACTTATGAATTTAACTATTTTACAGGACTTTCTGATTCAAAATAAAGCAAATGCCATCGAAGTAATGACATCTACCAACCAAGTCATGACAGAACATGAATGGTGATCTCCTCTACTTTGAACTACAGCTCTTACTTCAGCAAGAATGTTTTGATTTGATTTCAATTATGTTTTGTTTATTTAACTGTTTTAATTAATATGGGTGGAAAACAATAACTAGAAGGATTTATTGTTGGTAACTGTAGTTACACTTAAGTCACACCACAGTTAGGCAAAACTGATGAGTTTTTGGACGATTAATGCAGTTTTAGGAGCGGCGTTATACATGCCCCGTGTGCTACCATTATACGGATGTCCGCCACTCGATTTTGGATCTAAATACCTCCAGACGCACTGTTTAGATCAGGAAAGCCTTCTGGGTGAGTATATTGATCTACTTCATTCTATAAATAATGTGAAAGCTGTAGAAACCGAACTTTTCCTTTAAGTTCCTGTATCTGAAATCATACTTATGAGTGCCATGTGCCTCGAGTAAGCCTACTTCAAAAAACCCATCTAACCCTTCAACTTCTTTCAAGGTTTGTGTCCTTGGGAGTTCGGGACTGACCTGTAGGGGGAGCTGAACCACAGTGGCTGGTGCAGAGTAACTGGGCGGAGCCTGAAGATCCACTGAACAATCTCCTGGTACATTGTATTCAGATGGCTGCCACAAAAACAAAAAGAGCCTGAGTTTGTCTCATGCCTCTGCAAACATCTAACAAATAAATACAGTCTAAATTTAGATTACTCAGTGCCAAAGGCAACTGAAACAGTCATAAACCTGCCACATTTCTGTTGATTTGTTTCCAGCACATGAAACTTACCTGGTTGCAACAGTCACAGGTGGATTTACAGACAGACACTGAGATGGCTATTGATATGATGAACTCCAAGATAAGAATCAATAGCAAGAGAATCCCTAAACCCACCTGTAACACAAACACACAACATATATTCGTATATACACATACTCATAATAATAGTACAAATAATAATTATTACAAATATTTGTTGTTAGTAATTCTATGACCATCATTATTAATGTTATTGTTATTTCAGTTTAATCAATTATAAGTTGAATTTTGTTTGTCTTTTTTTAATTAGCTTGACTGCTTTCCTGGTTTAGACTCTGCAACATTGCAAGGACATCCGGGACAGTGCCCCTAAATTGGAAGACTGGGGTGGTAGTCCCTCTTTTCAGGAAGAGGGACTGGAGGATGTGCTCTAAATGTAGCGGGACCACACTCCTCAGCCTTCCTGGTAAGGTCTATTCAGGGGACTGAAGAGGAGGTTCCGCCGGATGGTCGAACCTCAGATTCAGGAGAAGCAGTGTGGTTTTGGTCTTGGTCGTGGAACTGTGGACCAGCTCTATACCCTACATGGGATCTTTGAAGGTGCTTGCTCAACCAATTTTAATGTGTTTTGTTCACTTGGAGAAGGTACCGTGTCCCTTGTGGAGTCCTGTGGAGGGTACTCTGGGAGTACTGGGTACCAGACCACCTGATATGGACAGTTGGCTCCCTGTATGTCCCTGTATGACTGGTGCCAGAGTTTGGTCCACACTGCAGTAAGTCTAACTCGTTTCTAGTGAGGGTGGGACATCACCAGGGCTGCTCTTTGTCACTGATTCCTGTTCATAACTTTTAAGGACAGAATTTCAAGGCATAGCCAGAGTGTTGAGGAAGTCTGGTTTGGTGATTTCAGGATCAGGTTGCTGCTTTTTGCAGATGATGTGGTCCTGTTGGCCTCATCAGATCGTGACCTCAACTCTTGCTGGACTGGTTTGCAGCCAAGTGTAAAGTGGCTGGGATAAGAATCAGCACCTCCAAATCTGAGTCCATGGTCCTTGACTGGAAAAGGGTGGAGTGTCCTCTCTGGGTTGGGGATGAGGTTCTGCCCCAAGTGGAGGGGTTCAAGTACCTAGAGGACTTGTTCATGAGTGAGGAAAGGATGAAATGGGAGACTTACAGGCTAATCGGTGTGGCGTATGTGCAGCGTCTGCAGAGATGCAGACTCTGCACAGGTCCTTTATAGTAAAGATTTACATCTCTATCTTTGTTCCTACTTTTACAAGTGGTCACGAGCTGTGGATAGTCAGAAAGAACAGGATCACTGGTACAAGCAGCCAAAATGAGTTCCCTTCACATGGTGTCTGAGCTCTCCCTTATACTGCTCTCCCACTAAAATTAGTGAGTAAATACATTTTTTTTTTTAATGGGGACATACAATCAGCAAATGATTTTCCCATTGCCAGCAGACCCAAGTCTGGCTGTTTTTTTTTCCTCTGGTGTGTCAAGCTAATGTAATCACATTGGTGACTTCATCAGCATGACAAAATATAAACAACGGAAGGAGCATGGAAGCCATGGAGGCCAAATGTTTTCAATACTTTATTCTTTTGTGAAATTAAGTTTACTTTGTGGAGGTTGACCCATTGTTGGTCTCATATCAACTTGTGTGTGTGAAGTAAGTGCAGACTGAATTACACTCGAGTGCTAATGATACAGAGCCCGATGGAATTTGTTGCTAAGATGGCAAGGAGTCACGGAAGTTACAGACAGAGGAGACAGCCACGATATTATGCCATAGGCACCTTACGCCAACATCATGGCATAAACTAGTGGGTTCACCCAGGTGTGATGTTCCCACTCGATCTGATCTAAAAAGCTGTGTTGGTTGCGGGGTCAGTCAACCTGGGTCTAAATGCCAATTGGTCCCTTTCTCACTGCTGACAGGAGCTGACTGTTCCGTGTTTAAATAGGTTTTTGGCCAGAGAAAAATCGGTATTAGAGATAGGGGTAAGTCTGGTCATCCAGGAGGGGCTTGGGGTAGAGCCACTGCTCCTTCGCATTGAACAGAGCCTGATGAGGTGGCTCTGCATCTAATGACGATGCCCCCTGGATGCCTCTCTGGTTAGGGCATGGCCCACTGGGAAGAGACCTCAGAGAAGACCCAGGACTATGTCTCGGAGTTGGCCTGGGAATGTCTTGGGATACCCCAGGAAGAGCTGGACAAAGTGGAGAGGGAAGTCTGGACTTCTCTGCTTAGGCTGCTGCGACCCGACCACGGATAAACTGAAGAAGATACATTAGATGGATGGAACAACAAGGCCACCATAAAGCTCCTGGGAAGTGTTGATAAACTACATTGTTGTTTGCACAGACATTACTGCCCATTGCTACTAAGTATTTATTGCCATGTCATATGATTATTCATCACTTTAATTTTTATAAACTTGTTGTTTTATTTATGGTCTCTTTGTAAATGTGTTATATAAGTACATAGCCATGTTATCTGACTGATTTTCACCTGTTACATGTTCAATTATAGACATGCTATACAATTATACAAAGCATTGTATATGACTGTTGATGGCACAGTTTTACAGAAATAAGCCATTTACATCATCCAGACAAAATCAACATCCAGTCATTGAATACCTTGCCATCGAAGCACTCAGAGGAATTTAAAAAACCACAAAAGAATGCCACTGCTACTGCTCCAAAAATAAACAAGGTGGTTGCGGCACATGCAGCCACTGTGGCAATCACGTTGAAAGCCAGAGTGGTGTTCATCTGGAAAGAGATATTTAAATAAAGAGGTTTGGACATGTTAGCTAAAAAGAGCAAGTCAAACAACGAAACAGACAAAAATGACACAAACAACTTTTAACAACAAACAACAACATGATAAATAACATGGCAAAAACTCAACAAACAGCACAACTACACATCTAACAGCAAGACAACAAAAGTGACTACATAACATTAAAGGAACACTACACCCAAACAACGATTTGGCCTCATTTTCTACTCACCCTCATGTTGAACAACACTGTGGAGTAGTTTTGGAACATCTAGGATGCAGCCGGAGATCTGGGGGAATCCTCGCTGTCCACTGACATTGATATCATGACTTCGGTCAGAGCCCGAACGAACAGTGTCCTTAAAAGTCCACAAAAAGTCCACAAAAAGTCGGCAATATTCCTCCATACTGCTCGTGCGCTGTAATCCAAGTGTCCTGAGCGGGTAACGTCCACCATTTACTCGAAACAACATCATTTAGCACATGTTTATAGCCTAAACAGTACTACTCTGCATTTCTATGATACTCTTACGGGTGCCTACGGGAGCCGCGGCTGACCAAACCAAACGAATGCGCGCACTGCAATAATTAGGAGCGTAGAACAAGAAATCCCACATTCTGCTGTGAGCGACGGAGCCATGGACAGACACAAGAGTGGTCAGCAGAATGTGGGATTTCTTGGGTTCTTTTTCTTGTTCTCGCTCCTAGTTATTGCAGAGTCTTGGCGTTCCTTTGGTTTGGTCAGCGCGGCTCCGTGAGCACCCGTAAGTGTAGCATAGAAATGCGAAGTAGTACTGTTTAGGCTATAAACATGTGCTGAAACAGAACAACTGGAGTTCTGAGTCACACTTTCATTTGTATAATAGACCCAACCCTTTTATTTTTTTACTGTGATAAAGGTCTAGATGATGTGTACGAATTTGGCACCTGATTTTTTAACACTGTGGTGATTTTTGATATTTTACTGATAATCACTCTATAGAAAGAACATTGTTCACCTCTCACTCTATCCCCACAGGAGGCTGCAGGACAACAACACCCTTTGCTTTGCACCCATCACTAAGTGCAGATAGAGCACACACACACACGCGTGCTATAGGCTAACCACACACACGCTATATGCTTCATCAGGGGTGGGCAACTGGTGTCCCAGGGGGCCATATGTGGCCCTTCACCTTGCTTAAAACGGCCCCCCAGTCATTTCCATAAAAATAACAAAAACTGGAAAAATGAAAAAAAGAAAAGAAAAAAAAACAACAGTTGCTAAATATGATACATCATGTATAATAGACCCAACCCTTTCCATGTTATGCATAAATCTGGATAGGTGATTAAATATTTTTTACTACCTTTAGATCGCTGGTAGGTGCTTTGTATTGACAAGTCATTTAAGGTCCTACTTAGCTATGATTGTGTCTCTAAAAATATTTTGTGAGGCATTAAAACATAATTTGGAGTATCGGTAAAACCCATATTTGAAAACATACAGTACTTGAGCTTCAAAAAGTAAACATTTGTTCTTTGACTGCATTAAAAAGAAGCCTAAAATAGCTTTAAATATGTCTCATGTACATTTTGATCATTTTAAATTTTAATTGTGTTTTAGTTAGAATATTTCAGTGTTGATATAATCCTTGGTTAAGTTTTATCTTTGTATTTTTTTGTTTATTTATATATTTTTGTTCCATTCCACAGGTACTGTACTTGTAGTCGTACTGTAGTTCGTACGAGGGTGCAGACTCACCATTCCACACACACATGTAATACAAATGCTCACCACAGATGCCAAGTTTTCCTCCCTGCTGGCCTCTGTCAGCTGGCAGCGCACTAAACTGGCCTAAAAGGGCGATCTATTTCTGGGTCTTTAAAGGCTGTGAGGAAAATGAGTCTCAATGGTTTGCCCTAATTATGAGTTATTCTTCAGCATTGAAGACTGAACAAAAATCATGTACATTGGGAAAATGTAACTGAGATATTTCTCAATTTATGAATGGGTATAAATGAATTTTGTTTTTTTATAAAGGAATCCTGATAATGTGCTTAATCATTCTCTTTTTGACACGTCTACTGGGAGGGGCTTGTTATTTAATAGGCAGCCAGTTTGACCATGACCGTGTGGAGAGTTGGTGACACATGACAGGTATTTGGAGAAGTGGGATAATTCTTCAATTGTAAATACTTCTGGATATTGTCTGTGTTTTTGCTGTCGTTTTTTTGTTCAGCTGGAGTTTGGGATTGCTGAAGAATCCAATTCAACCATTGCCTTTTTTTTTCACCTCCGCCAAGAAGGTTATGTTTTTGGGAGAGTTTATTTGTCTGTCTGTCTGTCTGTCTGTGTGTCTGTCTGTGAACAAAATAACTCAAAAAGTTATGGATGGATTTTGATAAAATTTTCAGGAAATGTTCAGCATGGGAAAAGGAAGAACTGATCTAATTTTGGTGTTGATCCGGATCAGCGTCTGGCTGCCTAAATAAAAAATGTTATTCTTGTGAATAACTTCTGAACTAAAATAGATATCATTATGAATCCAATTTCCAATGGTATATTTTCATGGTAAAGGAATCTAAATATTTTGGTGAAATAAAGGTAGGACTAATAATTAAGGTGAAAATCACAACATGAGTGAGGACTGTGGCGCTGGCGGAGGTCTCCGCTTTCCGAGTGCTTTTCTAGTTGTACATAGTGTTTGTAAATATTTATTTGTTACTTGTACTTTTTCCACTGTTGGGAGATTCATGAATTCAAAACCCTGGACACATATCTTCCTGACTGTGCCATATTATTTCCCAGAAGAACCACATGACAATCATACTTTCAGAAGTTACCATCATTAAAAACAGAATGTCCCTCTGTGTCAGGGGTGGGAAACTCACATTTCTTTCCATAAGCCCACCAGGGGATTTAGGATGTCATGAAATGTAAATAAGTGAGCTTAAAAATTTGAAAATGATGCCTTCAAAACACTACAATAGCAATCTGAATGGGTTCATAATGTCTATGTGGTAATATGCTTACGCTTTCTTATTTAATAGACAAGAAGGTTTTTAGTTCATACCTTTATTGAGATAAAATGTTCACAAGTGTCTGTTCTTTGGTTTTAAAGCTCCCCTGTATGCGTTACTAAATGCATTTGTTTGAATGTAGATATAAATATAAGTCAAATATACTTTGATAAGGATTAAATGTTCTGCAGATTCTATTAAAAAATGTGAGACACTTGCTTGAATTCTGTGTTTTGGTTATTTAATCCCAAATGACTGTATTTAAGGTTTGATATCTAATGATACAATAACTTCTCGGCTATTTAATTGATCCTATTGTTAAATTCATGAAACAATTTGTGAAGACGAGTGTTGTCTTTGCCTTTACTACATACAAAATACACAGAGCCTAAATATAAATGATCTCATTATAATGTTTATTGTTCTAACTATACAGCTGTGAAAAGTGTTAAAATGTGAAAGTGTTGCATCAGAATAGTAATCGCATCACTTATACAATGCTCTTCTGTAAAACACACACAATAACCCTCACTGAGGATTCTAGGGAAATGTGGAATCAGTTACTCACCGGACAGCGGCTGGAAGATTTCCCAGCAGCCACTGTGAGCGAGCCAGCAAGAATGAACTAAGAGTGAGATAAAAAAAAAAAGGGAGAGAGAGAGAGAGAGAGACAGACGAACAGACAGAATGAAGTCTTTTTGCTGCTTTAAAGCTGTTCATTTTGAGATTTCACTCCACAATTAAAATATGTATGAAAAATACCAAACATTAAGTCCTCATAATTTTAATGGATAAACAAAACTGCATAATATCTTTAAATCAGAAATGATGAAACATTGAAATGTTTCTGTCCATCTTATATTTAACCTGTGGGTCAACCTTTACCATAAATAAAACTTATCCATATAAATGAAAACTCAACAGGTAAGTCTGCACTGTTTTTATTTCTTTATGTAACTTTCATTTTAACTTGAATTAGTCATGAAAACTTACAATCGCGGCTCCCCACACAAAGAAACCGGTGCGCACTACGACGAAGTCAGCAACTGTCATGCCAGCTTGAATAAATAGGACCACACCGAATGAAAACACCATCACACCAATCATGATCTGGACAGTCTGTGGACACAAACGAGGAAGAGCGGGAGGTTATGACACAGATTTCTGATTTCTCACACAGAAGAAGTCACCTAGATAAACAGAGAGTTAGAATAAAGTTCTATAAAGAGGAGGGAAGGAACAGACTCTCACATAAAAACTGTCATATGGTGGTTTAGCCCTTCTCAATCTGTTGTATGATCAGTGCTGCAAGATTTGCCAAAGATGAACCGTCCTGTTTCTTTGGTTTGAAAAGTATTTGGTAGCTGACCTTCCTTTTGTATATCTATATATATATCTATATCTATATATCTATATCTATATCTATCTATATCTATATATCTATATCTATATCTATATCTATATATATATATATATATATATATATATATATGTATGTATATATATATATATATATATGTATATATATATATATATATATATATATATGTATTTATATATATTAGGGCTGTCACTTTAGTGCATTAATTAGATTAATTAATTATACCGCAAATTAATGCGCTAAAAATTTAATCGCGATTAATCATAGCACACAAACTTTTTGATATTGTCCAGCTGGAGGACCCGTACATGGCAGTGGCACGTCACTTCACACATGCATCTCTAGTCAAACCAAACAAAGCCCAGGTGACAACAGGAATGGCATATTTAAGACTTAGTCTTATTTTATTTTTGAATTTATTTATCTATATTTGTACTACATTCTTTAATAATGCATCAGGCCTAACTGGTTTGCTGGATGTCCTCGAACTTTTCCTTGATTTGAATTTGATTTATGAAACACACTCAAAGTGTAATTTGAGTTGCCTGATTGAGCTTAGAATTTTCTGGACAAGTTGCCCTGACTTTGGTTTTATTTAGTCACCAATAAAAATGTGGATTTACGAATCTTCACTTCTTAGTGTATTCATTTGATTAGTCATGCACTACGATTTTAAAATGTCCTAGAATTCAAATTCTTTATTTGGGTTACTTTAAGCAGATATGAGATTAAAATATGATAGCACTAATATATATATATATATATATATATATATATATATATATATATATATATATATATATATATATATATATATATATATATATATATATATATATATATATATATATATATATATATATATATATATATATATATATATATATACATATATACATATATATATATACATATAGATATATAGATAGATAGATAGATAGATAGATAGATAGATAGATAGATAGATAGATAGATAGATAAATATAAGCTAATGTATATATATATGTATATGTATATGTATATATATATATATATATATATATATATATATATATATATATATATATATACTGGCTTTTAATATATATATAGATATATATACTAAAAGCGTCAGTAAAATACAGCACAGAAAAGAAGCCAGGTCTATTAAACTAAGAACGTTGCTTTGTTTTTTGTTTACATTTTGAGTATAAATGGGATCCCAAAATCAAAATACATATTTTTTCTATCAGTAAAATGTAGTTCCTACATTAAACGGCTCATAACAAGATCAGCAGCTTGCTTTGAGTAAGCACACCATGAGTTTTAGAATGAAACACTGGTTTTGAAGTTTTCTGAGCATCACAGAACTTTGCCAATTGGTCCAGTTATAGCAGAGAGAAGGCAAACATCTGTCCAGCTGATATCTCAAAAATAAACAGCTCATACAGTCAAAACCTCGATGGATGAACAGGCCCATTTAGCTGTCTCTGCAGTAAGCACTAAATCAGTTACAACAAATCACATGATATAAAAAATTACCCATGTGCAATGGTGTAAGTATTATTGAACTTCTAAATTTGTTTTTGCTTATATTATGCTTGCAGTCTTATTTTTGTCTTGTCATAGCTTGCCTTTTTTAGTATTTTTAAATTTGGTTATTTTTTATTGACTTGTTTTTATTCATGTAAATTTTCCGGCATCTGACGAATGAAGGTTTATTCTATTCTATTCTATTGTATGCTGATCTGATTTAGCTTATTTTAATGTGAACAAAATACACATAATAACTATCCACCAAGTAACCACCAAATTGATTTACGTTCTGAACCATTCTTTACACAGAGTCATAATCAAAGTATGTATTTTTACTAGACTTAATCTCAATTGTTGATCACATCAACTGCTCCTGCTGGTGTTATGGTGTTGTGTCCTCTGTGGACTTGAAGCACAGAGCGGATGTTTACTGCTGAGGTGCTGCAGCATTGACGATGTGCATCTATGCTCAGCTAACTCTGTTTAACAGACACTATTCACTGCATTTTCTTTTTGTTTCAAATTGTAGGGTCTACACTTGGAATACTTTCTGTAGTTTTTGACATTTTGCTGTCTCTCTTCTTTCTGCCCCCCTCTTTTCTCTTCCTGAATGGTTTTACAATCTGAGTCGCACATCTTGTGTTGCACCACATGAATTCTTTTCACGCACTTATGCCTTCCTCAGAAGTGTGATTTTAGTAATAGATGTGACTAATCAACCAGATGGCATTTCTGAGGAAGGCGAAGTTTCTGCTGAAACATGTCAATGTATGTGAAAGAAATACTTGTGAAGACATAGTGAATAACATTCGTATATATATACAGTATATATTAGGGATGGGAATTTCGACTAATTTCCCCGCCAACTAGTCTCAAATTTTATTTGCGACTAGTCGACTAGTCTATAAGCAAGAAAACTCGCAATTTAATACACATATTAAGTTAAAAGTTTAAGATGCAAATGTGTATTTAGGAACTATTTAGCCCAAACATTCAGGACAAACTGTTAATCTAAATTCTATTGATGTAACAACTGACTGAATAAAGTTGAACAATTTAAAGAGAAATACATTTCTGATACGTTTGCCAATGCAATGCATGGCATTTATTATAAATACTGCTTTGGTATGAAACTTAGATGCAGCAGCATGACAATTCCAAGCATTACAACATAGTAGCCTAGAATAGAATTTCCCTGAAATCTCTGGCACTTAAGACTAGTGCACGATTCAAGAAACTTTCATTTCTTAAGAATATTTAACTGTAATTGGAAGGTCAGGATATTTTAAATAAAATAAATTGAACAAAAAATATTGTAAATTTAACAAACAAAAAAAGAGAAAAAAAAGCAATGAAAATGAAATGGCCTATCTTTTAGCAAAATTGCATGTAAATAAAAATAATTATACTAGTCAAAGACAAAAAAATAGACCCTGTCTCTGTAAAGAAAAAACAAAACTCATACAACAATAAAAACTATGGCCTAAATGAAATGGAGTTATACAGTTCAGGAATTGTGACATGTAGGCCTACTTTCATCTGTCAACGTTTGTAACTGCTGGCTTTTCAACCATATAGATGGGCTGCACTTCTCGCAGTGTAGCAAACGACACTGTCTGTGAGCGCATCATTTTGGGGTTTTATCTATATGTTCTTTGCCGACCAAACACCTCAGTAAGTGTTGACTGTCAGGACAAAGGCTCCGCTGCCCCTGCACATCTTCGTCACCACTACTTTCAAACAAATGCGACATATCAGCTCGTAGGCGTTTATAAGCTCACACCTTGTTCATCCTGTTTAAAACCAACACATTCTCACACTGGGGCAGCCGGCTTAAGAACTGTATCTTTTGTGCCATCATTCATATTAGCGTTTGTTTCCGCGTTACTCCTCAGGACGATCACTTCAGCTCTCTCCGTGTGTCATGGCCTTCCGTCTTCACCCCAAAAGATCGCATGTTTGACAGATGCTCACTCGGCTACAAATCCGCTAAATCCGCTATAGAACCAATGCACCCCGGTGTTAAGAAAGATAGACGTAGTGAGCCATCTTCACATTCAGCCTCTTTGGTAGTAAAAGAGGAGGAAAACAAACATGCAGACTACTGCAGGTGGCATTAAGAGGCAGAGGAATGTTTTTTTGTAATACGGGAGAATTACGGGAAAGTATCAATACGGGAGGACGGCGGGAAAGAGGGAAAAAATAAGGTAGTTTCCCGGCCAAAACGGGAGACTTTACAGCTATGCGCAGAGGCGTGCAGAACAAGATGCATGATGCTTAATGTAGCGTTTAACCGACTAGTAAAATACCAAACGATTAATAAATAAGTAGGCGGTTAACCGATTAAACGACTAGTCGCGCACATCCCCAGTATATATATATATTTTTTTGGCTGCATGGTGGCGCAGCTGGTAGAGCATGTGCCTCTCAGCAAGAAGGTCCCTGGTTCAATTCCTGGGTCGGGAGGGCCTTTCTGTGTGAAGTTTGCATGTTCTTCCCGTGCATGCATGGGTTCTCTCCGGGCCCTCGGCTTCCTCCCACAGACCAAAAACATGCTCATTAGGTTAATTGGGGACTCTAAATTGCCCTTAGGTGTGAGTGTGAATGGTTGTCTGTCTCTCTATGTTGCCCTGCAATTAACTGGCGACCGGTTCAGGGTGTACCCCGCCTCTCGCCCAATGATAGCTGGGATAGGCTCCAGCCCCCGCAACCCGAAAAGGACAGCAGGGTATAGAAAATGAATGAATGATATATTTTTTTTTAATTAAAGGGACTGTGTGGAGTTTCTAAGTGATTACAAAAAAGTCTCACTTTTACATATATGCCTGATGGAAATACACACTTTAAGATGAGTTTTGTAGCATCAAAATAGGTTATCGATAAATGCTATTCCTTAGCCTTCCGGTCGGGTCGGACAGAGCCGGACTGGCCTGGATACTCAACTTCGGGAACAAGACAATTAAAACTAGAGCAAATTTATATTATTCAGACACGTCTTAGAGCACCGGACTGTAAGTAGCCATATATATCCGGCTACAAAACTATGACACTAAGTTTTCCCAAATTTGCTCGTGGTCACACATAAAAAACTACCGCTACGTATCTAGAAAGAGATACATTACCTCGTCACTTTGCATCCTGTAAGTTGTTGAAAAAAGAAGTTCTAAAGCAATGCAGAGTTCTGAGGAAGGTCCGAGCTGCATTCATTAGCTTCAAAACAAATACACGCTTTGGGTCAAGTCTTTTGGTGCGTTCCAGTTGTAGTCAGAAGTAGGAATTTCCAAGTTCCGAGTAGGAAACTGCAACTGGAACATCCCCCAAAGTCAGAATTTCCTCCGGGGAACGCGGTGAAACCTCGCCACCCCTGAGTTGACAATCGCAGATGGATGTCCCCAGTGTGAACAGTTATTTAGCTCCTGTAATAATCAATTTATTTGCACTTCTGACTGGGGTGTGTCGCTCTAGATCAGCTGTATACATAGAATTGTTAGACTTATATTAACAAAAATGGTGCCATAGTGATAATCACATTCTTCATACAACAACGCAGGGCGTGCTAACAACAGCTAACAATAGCCTGGTAGATCGGCATGTTTTCCGACTTTGTAACTGGAACGCTGATAACTCTGAGACGATGTCACTCCCAGTTCTGCGGTTACTGGTACGCAACATTACGACAGTCGTCGTGTGGGCTCATGGGTAGAAGTCTTTACGTTGCCGGTAATAGACTTTCCTCACAGTCCCTTTAAAGTTCTACCAGCAATAACAAGAGCAATTTCATCTTCCTTGAAAACACTTTTATTGAATAGAATAGAATAGAATAGAATAGAATAGAATATCACTTTATTGTTCTTATATAAACACTTGTTAGGCAACATATTTAGTTCAGTGAAACATAGTTTAATTTCCACTGTGGCAGCAAAGAACAGAAAAAATATATACATTTTAATATAGAGAAGTAATAAATAGAAATAAACAAAATTTCTTTCTACAGCTATCTAAATTCAACCCCAAATTATGAAAATGGGGCAAAATTCTCCATTTTTGATAGAAAACAAAACTTTAAAAAATAAAGACTTAACACTAATCTCTTTACAGTTCCAAAAAAATTAAAATTTCCTGATCTCGCATTTTTAAGAAATCCTTCAATCAATTCCTGGATCTGTAACAAGGTTCAAGTTAACACCAAAACCTTTTCACTTATCTATTGAGCCTCTGGAAACGTCATGGAAATCTTTTGTCATGGAAAT
Organism: Scarus forsteni; assembly: GCA_036419115.1. Classification (NCBI taxonomy): domain Eukaryota; kingdom Metazoa; phylum Chordata; class Actinopteri; order Labriformes; family Labridae; genus Scarus; species Scarus forsteni. Next base: position 6,786,223 of record JAZDUH010000112.1, read on the forward strand.
TGTGAAATTGAAATGGAAATTAGCCAAAACGTGGGACAGCTGCCTATCTCCCAATATTAAATAAAAATGAAATATGAGAGGTTATTAAAGATAAGATAAACTGGGACAAATCTGTGAAAAAGTGGTCCTGTCTCAATGTGGAGATTTATTATCCATAGTTCACAGTGACCAACTAAGGACCAAGATGTAATTTATTGTTCATTTTTATAATTTGTAATTTTCATAAATCCGTATTTAACTTTTAATTCCATTTTCTATGAAGGTCCCCCCTTTGTGTGTTTGTATGTTTGTGTTTGTCTCTTTTTTTGCTAATTGTGTTTATGAGGTTATCATTTCATGCCAGAACAGCACAATAAGAAAGACAAATTTATTTTTTCTGTCGACGGCATGTATCCTGTTTTCTTCACTTCGACGAAAGAATAAGAAGTGAAATTTTTTTTTTAAAAGATGGAGGCCTTTTTATATTTTTGAGCCAAATTTTTAACCAAAGAACGAAAAAAAATTCCTAATCACTGCACGCTTCGAATTCACACTCATCAGATTTCATTCTGTTTGAAAACATTTCATTCTGAAATTTTAAAGAAAATCTTAAAAATGAATTAATAATAGTTAGAATAAACACAGATGTCAAAAATAATCATGATAATACACTGGGTTTCTTTTACGGTAAAAGTTGCATCTGAAAATAACAATCTGATGGTTCCTCAATAAAATAATGTTTCCCTGAAACAATAAATATGTTTTACGGAACTTTAATTGAAGGGGACGGAATAACTTTTAGGAAATGTAATTTAACATTTTGTCCAATGAATGACAATTATGAGCCATAATCACATTGGGGCTGCAAACTTTTCATAAACCTTGGAGTTAAAGCCTGTTGCATCATTTTTGATACATACATTTATGATACATTTATCTAATAAATATGATCAATAAATTACTAATAACCATCTGAATACATTGTGATACATGATACAAATACCTTTAAGTGTATTATCACTTGCTAACAACACCTACTGAATCAAATTCGATACAAAAACTAAATGTTAAATTTTATGGAAATGTTGATTTTGTTGGATTTTAGTAGAATGTGTAATAAACATTTCAATACCAAAAATGAGAGTTTTCTGACTATTATTTGTGCTTTTAGGCTAAAATAATGTGTTTATAACTCAAGTGACTTGAGATTGAAAAACTTTTCTTTTTACAATGGGGACGATCACTGGTGGGGTCTGGTTCATTGACAGAGTCAATAATGGGTGTCTGTCCCCTTAGGTCCTCCATACACTGAGGACATTTCTGCCACATTTTACCTGATTTATGCACTGTCCCCTGAAAACAGCCCTGACACCCACTTAGGGGCCTCCACCCACAGGTTGAGAGCCGCTGCACTAGTAGACTGTATTTGTAGCTTGAACCAGATTGTTCTTATATCATGGGGAATAAGAGATCGAGGATACCTCTGGATGAATTTATCATTTAGAAGACAGTGAGTGAGTGAAAACATGACAAAGAACGTTGAGTTTTGATTCATCAAAAGCCTGATTCGTCATTTTTTAAGTCTTTGTGCTCATTTAAATTCTGCACATGAGCTATCAATACACCTTTTGAATCATAAAAACCCACAAAGTGACCGATGGTCCCCCAGTGTCCCTGCATCTGCGCATTTACGCTCGCCGCCACACGGAGCAGCGCGCACAGACAGTGAACGAAAGTGAAATGCTATATTTTGTGCTTTTTGTAGTGGTTATACGGTATTTCTAGGCATTTTCTCAAGGGTATCACATAAGCTGTACCACTAGACACGACCCCTGCGACCCCCAGTGCCTATGAATTCAGCGTGAGAAATCGGAGGTGTGGCGTGAGAGCGTGTGAAGCCAATCCAATTAAATTTAGATTCAAACATCTAATTTAATGTAATCTTACCCCCAAAGCAACAGCGTGGGTCCGGCTGAAGGGGCTTCTCCCCGTACACATCTTCGGAGGGATGTTATAACACACCCAACCCTGAGGAGGAGTCCGAGCAGGCACTGATAAAGACGATGTCTAACTGAGAGGACTGCAACAGACTGAAGGGCTGTAAGTCCAAGTTGAGCTGAGAGTCCACTTGAGCTGATGATCCAACTATGTCCCTTGAAAACAGCTGAATACACCGGTTTATGTGGGTGTGTGAAATGCCCAGCAAGTAAGAAACGAAATATAAAAAGATCCAAAACCAGAAAGACAGCTGCAAGAGCTGAGAGGCGCTTCCAGTAACACACGCTTACATCAGACTGGCACTATGCCCAGTGGAAGGAAAGGGTCTGTGTCTCTGCTGAACGACCTCACCCTTTTTCCTGGAATTGTGGAGAAGGGGGCCAGAGGGTCACATGGTTCTGAAACGTCCCAAACAAAGCTTGGCGGGTCATTTAAATAAATACATTTAAATAAAAGCCGTGATTTCTCACAATTTACCATTCAATATTTTCATTTTTTTACATTCATACATTGTCATATGCAAATTCCGTGACACAGCACATCTTTGTGCTTGTGCAGGAATATTATTTATGTGATAATGATGTTAAAATTGATTAAATTTCCCCTTAAAAGGAAGAATGTGGACAGTAAAAGCTGTATGTTCTTGACTAGTCAACACCGCTTGACACTGCACCGTTATTTATGTACTTCTTATAACAACAACGACTTTTGTTAAAACCTTTTAGATGAAGAAGGGAGAAGCCTGTGTGATCTTTTTTTGTAAGAAACATGTTCAGATGTCTCAAGGGCATTGTCCATGCTATAACTTTATTAGCTTCCAACATGTTGGAAACTCAGTAGCCTATTTAGAAGTCTATCTATCTATCTATCTATCTATCTATCTATCTATCTATCTATCTATCTATCTATCTATCTATCTATCTATCTATATACAGTCCTACTCATCAAGTTGAAGTACACAATGTTGAATATCTTCTGTAAAAAAATGAATCAAGTCAAACATTTGTTTCTATGGAGAACTTGTGTTTGACACAAAAGAGCAATTGATAAACAGTAATTTTAAACAATAAAACATTCGAGGAAAAAAATAGAAAAGCAAAGTTTGCTGTGTCACTGGTTTTGGCACCCTTTGCTGCAAATCAGTATGGCACCACATTGTGACTCATCTGTGGCAAATCAAAATGAGAATCACCTGTGATAAATTGACTGTGCTCATGTGACATCAATTAGCCAATGAATGATGGCTTCTTTTTTTAAAAAAAGCCCCCTGTCCCCTGTTTCTTTGTGACAATGGTGAAAACAAAGGAGCTGTCTGAGGACATCAGAGGTGTGATTATCAGCAAACACAAGACCTTCAAAGGATACAAAGTCATCTCCAAAGACCTTAGTATTCCTGTATCCACAGTGCATAATGTTATTAAGAAGTTTGTCAAGCATGGAACTGTCAAGAACCTTCCTGGATGTGGAGGGAAGAGAAAAATTGTTAACAGAAGTCTTCGAAGGTTGGTGCGAATAGTGGAAAAAACACCACGTCTAACTTCCAAAGACCTGAAGACCAACCTGGAACAGTCTGGGGTCATGGTCTCAACGAGTACCATACAACACACACTAAACCAAACAGGGCTTTATGGGTGACGGCCAAGGAAGACACCACTGCTGAAGAAAAAACATAAAAAGGAACAATTAATATTTGCCAAAGAGTACCTGGACAAACTGCAATTTTTCTAGGAAAATGTTCTGTGGACAGACAAAACAAAAAAAGAGCTGTTTGGCAATGCACACCAACAGTTTGTTTACAGGTGGCGCGATGAAGCCTACAAGGAAAAGAACACCCTACCAACAATTTAGCTTGGTGAAGGTTCCATAATGGTTTGGGGCTGTTTTGCTGCATCGAGTACTGGAGGCCTTGACCGTATCACAGGAATCATGAAATTTGAGAATTATCAAGAAATTTTAGGGCGATATGTCCTACCCAGTGCAAGAACACTTGGTTTGAGTCGAGGGTCGTGGGCCCTCCAGCAAGACAAATACCCAAAGCACACATCCAAAGCACGCAGGAATGGTTGAATAGGAAATAATGGACTGTTTTGAAATTGCCAGCAATGAGTCCTGATCTCAATCCGATTGAAAATCGTATTTTGGACCTTCAATCAAAAGATCCTGATGAGATCAATTTGGTCAATTTCAATTTATTTCTGAAGATATTGTTAAAGTAATGCAAATAATGAAGGGGTGCCAATAATACTGAGCAGGACTATGTATAGTATATATATATATATATATGTAGGGAGAGAGAGAGAGAGAGAGACTTATACTCAGCCTGTTGTTCTTGTTCTTAGCCTAAGAAATACACACATACTATTTTGTGTGTGTGTATTTTTGTGTGTGTTTTGTGCATGCCTATGTGTTTGTGCATAAGTGAAATGTTGCGTGCATACATGTGGGTAGGTGTTTCTGTAAAATAAGGGTGGATCGGTGAGTTTGAGAGAATGTTTTAAATTTTCAATGTCATGCACTTTGATCTACATTTTATGTATGATAAACTGGGAGGACAGTGACGAAGTAGATTTACTTGAGTACTGTATTTAAGTACATTTTTTGAGTATCTGTACTTTCCTTGAGTTTTTTTTGGGAACTTTTGACATTTACTTCACTACATTTAAAAGACTAAAATTCTACTTTTAACTCCACTATATTTCCATAAATGGCCTCATTACTCGTTACTTTTTGGTACAGGTATGAAGTCAGCGGATGAAATTCATTTTCTCGTCTAAAATGTTTTTCAGTTTGTTCAAGTGGTGTTATCTATACTTCATGCATCCCGTTCCACACTCCAGTCCAGTTGGTGGTAGTGCACTTTTGAGTTGGTTTGCCAACCGCCAAAACAACAAACAACAAAGAAGAAGAAGAAGGCACACATGCACTACTGTGATCGGGCAGGTGAAGGTTGAGCTGACGTTGGTGATTGCGGTTCGTCTTGGCAGTAATGATGGCTACTATGGCAGATAAAGATGACAATTCCACACCAGAGCACCCATGGCCATATCTGAAGAGTTAAATAAAAAATAAAATAAAATGGCAATGGTTGTCCTTTTGTTGATTCATTCGTGTTTCAGTTATTCTTCCATGGGCTTTGTAGGATATTTTCAAACTCTTTATTTTCCATGATCTCAGTGCGTTCTGTAGATTGTTCTAATAATTATGTTCTGTAAGGTCAAGCGGAAAATGTACTTCTAATACTTGAGTATTTTCAAAAGCAGTACTTTAACTTCAGTAAAAACTTGACTGAGCAGCTTTCACTCGTATTGGAGTAGAATTTGAACATGAGTATTTATACTTTCATTTGAGTACTGGCAATGAGTACTTTCTCCACCACTGATGATAAGTGCTTGTTTGATATAATAAAAATAATACACTTTATTTATACAGTACTTTTAGGAGACTCAAAGATGCTTTACAAGCTAAAAGGATAAGAGTACGGATTAAAATATGTATATGTGTACATACATTCATACATACAGGGGCGGCCTAGAAATCTGGGACCCCATTAAAAGATGTCAGATTGAGCCCTTTTCTAATGCAGCACTTAACAGCATCTAAGCATCAACTTATTCAAAGCAAATAGTTACATAGATTTGAAGATACATACCTTTTTTAATTCACCATTTATTTATGATTGAAGTCCATTTATCATGTTTAAAGAAACAAAAAAGTTCTGAAAAGTGGTAAAACACTTCTTCAGATGAAGATATAGAATAAATGGTGCATTAAAGTATATACGCAACAGAACTATTGGGCATTTGAACCAGTTTAAAGATTTAAAATATATTTATGTATCATAGGCTACTGTTAGAAGGCAAGCTGTGCTCAAAGTATAATGGAACAGGAAGGACTTTGACAAGTTAACTAAGGTTGGACAGGCATAAATCAGTCCATTTATTGAATACATCAAATCACAATCAGCCAAGGTCTTGAATGTTGAACGAAACTTGAACATTTTTCTTATTGGAGGCTTACTGTCCTCTATAAAGTTCAAGATTTGCTTCTGTTGAGGATCTAAATAGTTAACTTTAGCATGTTAGTAATGATAAAAATAAAGATCTGACCTCAAATTAACTGGACCAACTTCAGGTCTGTTTGAATAAAAAGCCAGAGTTAGATTTTGAAGGGCAAAAATAACAAAAGAGAGCTGACAAAGATTTAAAAATGGGACCAGCCTCCTCTTCAATCAATAGAATAGGCATTTCCTCAGAGATAGATGGGTTTGTCAAGACAGTTTGAGGGAAGAGTTACTAGAGATATCAGCTTGTAGTTGCCCTGTTACCTCAGCAGGCCTCACACACATACAGTCCTGGTAGATATATGGAGTAAGGGCGTTTTCACACCAACCACATTTAGTGTGCACCAAAGAAGTTTTGGCCCAGGGTTTGGTTATTTAGTGCCAATGTGAATGCAACCACCACACGTTGGTGCGCACCAAATCAGCAGGTCCTAGACCTCCATGAAGGGGTGGTCTCGAATTCGCTCCATCTCCCTACATTTGGTGCGGTTTCACTGGTGTGAAACAAAGTGGTCCGAACTGATCTATTTTTGATGCATTACTTCCTGTTAATTAGGTTGAATCTTTTGCTTATTCAACTTGTCGATTCGTTTTTTCTGGTTGAGGATTACGATGATTTACGAAGGTCCAGAAGGTCGCTGATGCCGTCTCAAACACGACATGAAAAATACATTTGAAGGAAAATGTAGAAGAGAGCGAAACGTAAACATTGGTTGTCTGGTGTAGGAAAGAGTTACCATGGTAGTCTCTTCTTCCTTCTCCTCTGTAGCAGGTTTGGTAACCAGTTACGTGCATATCGCCCCCTGCTGTTTCAAACTGAGTAAATACACAAGTGGGTCCAGGCACGGTTCGATATTGCCAGTGTGAATGCAAGCTAGTAGGGGAGGGGGGCGAACCCATGGCGAACCACGCCGCAGCACAGTTCGAAACAAGTGAACCTAATGTGAAAACGCCCTTAGATGTGGACACTGACCAGAATGCAGATTGACCTGCTCATTTGAGACATGGCTGAGGCATCAGAGAGGATAATTATGCACATACATCATGAGAAATGTGAACAAACACGAGCATACTCTGTTCTCTGTGACCTGTTGTTGCTCACAGTGGTCCTAGAACAGCAGATAGATCTATGTTAAGATTCATCAGGTGCAGTCAAGTGTAATCAGGCAGATCCTTCATGCAAAGCTCATATCTAAAATGACAGGAGGAAGTGGGAGGAGCTACGAGTGAGTCAACAGCAGGAAGTGCTGCAGCAGTAACAGCTTCAGCAGAAGCTTTATCAGATTGTTAGAAGGTAAGCTGTATTCAAAATATAATGGAGCAGGAAGAGGACAGTGACAGTTAAAGTTGAAATTTATTGAATAATCAGTAACTCAGCTGAGGTCTCTCTGGGCCATCTACCTCACACAGCTGCAGAGATCCTTTTAGGGATCCTTGGCAGAGACATCACACTATGCAATAATTTCTGTCGCAAGCTGGTCTTTTGATTCTTGACTTTGCTGAGTTCAGACTCCCTGGTGACTGTTCACATCAGCAGTCAGCCACAGAGGCAGGCATTCAGCTCAGATAAAATGCACCTTGAGAAAAACAACAGGGGGCAAAACACATCTCTAAATATGGGCATGTATCACTGTATTACTTGTGAATGTAAGCTTGTTTGGCTTTTGAAATATTTACAATATTATCAGTCTTTAACCCTTTAACTCCCAGCTCAACTGTTTGGCAGAAGTCAACGTATTCAGGAATATTTAATGTGTTTAAAAAGTTATCGTTTATTTCTACCGTTGTTTTAGGATACAAAAAACTGCAAACAAATCAAAATAACTGATATTTTCTTGGTGTAGGGTTTAAATAGCTTTAAAAATATTATTAATACCATCATTATCATTTTAAATACTTCACCATTATGATATATTCATCAAAAATGTTTTTATATATTTATATAAATCATTAAAATATTTTGCTGGGTTCTTTTTACAAACATTTCTGCCTTTTGTTATTGATTTTCATCCCAAATATTTGTGCATTTTTATGCCATCACGTGATCAACTGTTAGCCTTTTAAAACCTTCAAATCCCACACCAAGAAGATATCTGTTTTTTGGTTTGTTTGTAGTTTCTTTTGTTCCCAGAAATGTTAATGGTATCAAACAATGATTTGATTTGTTTCACTTTATGAATCATAAGGTACATTTGAATTTATTGACCTCTGCCAAACAGTTGAGCTGGTAGTTAAAGGATTAAAAGATTAAAAACTTTTGAAGATCACACAATTGTCTTAATGTTTTACCTACTTTTTCTAAATTCTAAGGTATTTTAACTTGTTGTTTGGTAAAAACAAAAACATAAATTACACTAATACTTCTTCAAAATGGCCTTTTTTAGGGAATTGTTATTTTATGTGGGTTAACAGAGCCAAAAGAGGCCTGAATTTACTTTTTTGAAGTTAAAACAATTGTTTTTACTTATTGAAAGTAAGAAAAGAGAACTATAGTAAAATGTTAAAGAATTGTTCCATTATATATATCATGTTTATTAGATATGTAAACAAGGTGTGTTCTGCTTTGAAAAGTGGTGAAAAATTAAACCTCAGTTTCTCACAGGGGAAAGTAGGAGCTTATTTAGCCTGCAGCTACTTTATTTAAAGGGACTGTGAGGAGAATCTATTACCGGCAACGTAAAAGACTCTGCTACCCATGAGCCCGCGCGGCGACTGTCGTAATGCTGCGTTCCAGTCACCGCAGTACAGGGAGTGACATCATCTCAGAGTTATCAGCGTTCCAGCCGAAGTCTGAAAAAAACATGCCGATCTACCAGGCTATTGTTAGCTGTTGTTAGCACGCCCTGTGTTGTTGTTCACAAATATCACATGAAGAATGTGATTATCACTATGGCAGCATTTTTGTAAATATAAGTCTAACAATATGATGTATACAGCTGATCTAGAGCGACACACCCCAGTCAGAAGTGCAAATAAATTGATTATTACAGGAGCTAAATAACTGTTCACACTGGGGGCATGTATCTTTGATTGTCAACCCGAGGGTGGCGAGGTTTCACCGAGTTCTCAGTAGGAAATTCTGACTTTGAAGGACGTTCCAGTTGCAGTTCCCTACTTGGAACTCAAAATCCCTACTTCTGACTACAACTGGAACGCACCAAAAGACGTTTACAATCCACAGCGTGTGCTTGTTTGAGGCTAGTGGATGCAATAAGGACCTTCATCAGAACTCTGCATTGCTTTACAACTTCGTTTTTTCAATGACTTAGGATGCAAAGCGACAAGGTAATGTATCTCTTTTTAGTTACGTAGTGGTAGTTTTTGATGTGTGACAACAAGCATTTTTTGGAAAACTTGTTTAGTTGTAGCCGGCTATCTATCACTACTTACAGTCCGGTGCTCTAAGACGTGTAATATAAATAACAAAATAATAAAAATTTTGCTCTAGTTTTAAATGTCTTGTTCCGGAAGTTGAGTATCCAAGCCAGTCCAGCCCTGTCCGACTTGACCACGAAGCTTAGGAATAGCATTTATAGATAACCTATTTTGATGCTATAAAACTCATCTTAAAGTGTGTATTTCAATCAGGCATATATCTAAAAGTGAGACTTTTTTGTAATCACTTAGAAACTCCTCACAGTCACTTTAAATTTTTGAATTTTTAGTATACTTTGTTAAAGTCTAATACAGGGCAGATCATATTCTTGTTTTTTTTTTTTACTCTTTTTCATTTAAGACTTGACTTATTTGTATTTAATTGCTTTCTTTGACCGATGAATGAAATATACAGTGCAAACCAACAAACAATTATGATTATTACAAACTATTATAACATAGTTTGTCCATGTCTATGTGCTCCTGTAAGGTGTCCTTGGGTTTTTGGGGGGGTATTTTTGTGAGCCCCTGTAATTCACTGGTCCCCCAGAGTATTTCTATCCTATCCACATCCTGTGGTCGTGGAAAAGATGTTAGTCTGTTTAAGAAAGGTCAAATCATTGGCATCAAGCAGGGAAAACATCTAAGGAGATTGTAGAAGCTACTAAAATTGGGTCCAGAACTTTCCAACACATTATTATAAAACTGGAAGAATAGTGGAGAACCATCGTCTGAGGAAGAAATGTGATCAGGAAAAAATTCTTAATGACCCTGATCTGCAACCACTTAAACATTGGGCCAAATCAAATCGAAGAAAAACAACATTAGAGCTGAGGGGTGTGTTTATTAGTGAAAGTAAGAGCATCTGCACAATGCAAAGGGAACTCGAGGGATTGGGACTGAACAGCTGTGTAACATAAAACCACTCAAACGAAAGGCTGACCAGAAAAAGGCTTCAGTTTGCCAGGGGGCACATAGATTGGACTCTGGAGGACTGGAGGAAGGTCATGGTGGTCTGATGAGTCCAGATTGACCCTGTTCCAGAGTGATGGGAGCATCAGGGTAAGAAGAGAGGCAGGAGAAGTGATGCACCCATCATGCCTAGTCCCTTCTGTCCAAGCCTGTACAGTGCTATGATCTGGAGCAGCTGCAGTTGGTCAGGTCAGGGTCCAGCTGCATTATGGCCCAAAGAATGAGCTCCGCTGACTACCTGAATTTACTGAATGACCAGGTTATTCCATCAATGGATTTTTCATCCCTAACAGCACAGGCATATTCCAAGATGACAATGTCAGGATTCATCGGGCTCAAATTGTGAAAGTGGTTCAGGGATCATGAGACATCACAGAGTCCAGACCTCAACCCCATTAAGAATCTTTGGGATGTGTTGGAGAAGGCTTTCCACAGTGGTCAGACTCTCTCATCATCATTACTTGATCTTGGTGAAAATGCATGCTGTAATCAAAGCTAAAGGCAGTCCAATGAGAATTAGATTGTGACCTTTTTTGGCCAGGCAGTGTGTGTATACTGTATACATACCCTGATTTCTATCCTTGTTATTTAAAAGCTACACAAAACCAATTTGTATACATTTGATAAACAACTAAAACAAAATACACAGAAATATGGGATATCTTAATGACTTGCGCAGAAGTGGTTACTTGTGATTTGTATTTTCTTTTGATTTAAGTCCTAGTATCTTTTTAATCCTCATTTTGGAGAATGTTTAATTTCTTGGAAAAGCATTTTCAGTAGAATTTATTATTATTGTTATTATTATTATTATTATTATTATTATTATTAATATTATTATCAATACCATCATGCCTGTATGTCTTGTAATTATTATCATTATGACAACTTTAATGTAAAAATCCAAGATTAATCCTCTATCTAGGTTTTGTGAAATACTCCTGTGGTTTGACCAAGCTGCTCCTTCTCAGCTTGGACATCGTGAAACACATGAAGCCACACTTTTCAGAAGAGACTTGATCAAGCCAAGCTTTTGTTGATTGTCTGGGATGTCTCAATTCAACTTTGGTGAAATACTCACCACATCAGTCTAACAATCATGTTTTGAGAAGACACATCTTAAAGAGATATAAACTGGAGAAATTCTTTTTTTTAATCAACAGTGATTTATGGTTTGTTTTCAATTGTGTAACTGTGGTATGTTATTGATACATACAATCATAGCCTGTTCATTTTTTACAATCTACCTTGTATCATGAAGGTATGGTTTTATGAGACTGTTTTTAAAAAAGCTTCCTTTTCTTCAGAGTACGGTGGAGGATCAGTCGGTCCAGGACAACTCTAAAAAAAACACAAGATGCACATGGACATGACATCATGAAAAACAAACAAAACATCAGAAATAACAGAAAGACAATAAAACACCACAGTAACCACCAAAACAAAGCAACACATACAAAACACCACAACAAACCTCAAGCATGACAAAAAAACAGCTCAAATACATCTATTAACCCTTGCAACAAAGGTTATGAACACAAAAACAAAAAGCTGAATGACGAAACAACAAAAACACAACAAAATCAAGATAAACGGAAAAGCCCAACCATGCAGAAAACATTTTAATTACAACAATACAGCACCGCATGAGAAAATGTATTTAAAAAAAATAAACACAAAACAACAAAAACACATAACAAGAACATCACAAGTACAACAAAAAAACAGCATCAAAATAAACAATCGCAAATTCAACATCACAAAAAATCAACAACAGAAACAAACAGCCACAAAACAAGTACAACACAAAGCAACAACACAAACTTTTACATCACCACTAAAACACTTAAGAGGACTGACCGAAGAAGAGGGGAGGGCCATGGAGGTGGATGCTGCAGGATAAGTGGGCATACCCTGCGATGCCATGACAACAACACAACCAGAGCAAAACAAGCACACAAAAACATAAGAACAACCACACAAGTTGAAGTCAGTTAGCACAAACACATTTATATCAACTGATTAATTTAAAGTCAATTATTGCTTTAAGTTTTTTTAAAGTGGGGTTGATAGAGGCCTGTGACACAAGTAATGTTGCAAATAAAGAAACCTTCCGTCTTTGTTCCGTGCCTTTTTTGGGGGAGATATCTAGGGACTGACAGTAGTCAGTTTATAGCAGTACATGGTGCCACCAAAAGCCTCGAAAGGAACACACTTGAACAGGTTAAAATTTACTCCAAAAACAATACTGGCACGATTGGATGCTACAGTAAGATTCTTTACTGTGTTTTACTTTTCCATGTCAAAGTTCCTGTTCTTAGAACTATTTTTTGATGCAACAAAGGGCTAAGCATCCTTCTGCTAGTGGTCACTGGGGCACAAATCAATAAAGATCTATCTCCCTGGATAATATGACAAAGTGTCATTCTTGTATTTATCCCAGATGCATAAAAAGAAGAAGGTATGGCCAGATTTCTAATTTCACTGCATTCCTCCTCATGATGTGGGCCTGCAACAAAGCATGGTTTTCACGGTGCCAATTTTACTGATCAGGACTGCTAAAAGTAATTGGCAAGGAAAAGTGAAATGCTGTAAAGGATCTTACTGCATCGTTTTGTCAAGCTAACATTGCTCTTTGAGTAGTTTTAACCCATAAGTGGGTCAATTACGAGGGTTAAGGTTGCACAATGTGCTGCCCTCCACCCTGTTATCTTCCCCAGGGATCAAGCTCACAAGTTCCTTTATCTGAAATCATATGTACTAGTGCCATGGGCCTCGAGCAAGCCTACTTTGAAAAGCCCCAACTAACCCTATGACCTTTTTTTCAAAGTTTGTGTCCTTTGGAGAGTGGGGCTGACCTGTGGAGGAAGCTGAACCACGGTGGTTGGTGCAGAGTAACTGGGCGGAGCCTGTGGATCCACTGAAGCATTTCCTGGTACGATGTAGACAGGCTGCTGCTACAAAAACAACAAAGAGCCTCAGTTTATTTCATGCCTCTGCACACATCTAACTACATAAATACAGTTTAAATTTAGAAGCATCAGTGCTAAAGGAAACAAAAACAGTCATCCAATCACATTTCTGTTGATTTAATGAACCCACATGAAACTCACCTGGTTTCCACAGTCACAGGTGGATTTACAGGCAAATGCTGAGACCACTATTGTTATGATGAACTCCAAGAAATGAAACACTGTCAAGACACCCCTCAAACCCTGCATATGTGTCTGCAACACAAGCACACACATGCTGGTATAAAAACATACTCTTACTAATACTGTTACATTGCTTATAATAGTTTCTGTTGCTAATTATATGTCCATAATTAATAACGTTTTTATTGTTATTTTTCAGTGCAACCAATTATAAGTCAGATTTTACGTAGTCTTTTTTTATATTTAGCTTGACTGCATTGTTCAACATATAGTAGCCGACAGTGACCAACACTGAGATATCATCCTACTTCTGTGAAACACATCGGTAGTGCAGTTTGGTTCTGATTAAGGTTGTAATAAAGTACTGCAACATCTCTCAATGAATGCCACATGAAGCAGATGTATATGCCATTTCACTATGTGCACCTCCAGCTGAACTATTTCTTTGACCTTCAAAGTCAATTTTTTATCACATGGCTTAATAACCAGCCCTGTTTTTGGCAGCTGACAAATGGAAATATAACTAAGGTAACCCTAAATTATGCAATTCCTCATCTTACCTCTGTGGCTCACACTGTCCCTGTCTCTCATTATCTGATATCCAACTTATCCATTATTTCCTACTTTATTGAGCACCTTGTAGTCAGCTACTAAGATGTAAGCTACTTTTGCTGACTACTCTGGTTCTAATTGACTTGACTTTAAATGTGTTTTGACTATTGTATTCTGGAAATGATGTGTGCACTCACACTCATCTGCCTGTAGGTTTGGTGTTTGGCAGCAAGACAGATAAAGACCATACAGATCAGGCTGCATCATCGACATAAAGAAATAAAGTCACTGGCTGCAAATGTTATAGTCATTGCATGTTTACAGCTCAGAATACTGTGCTGCTCCTCTGCTGTGTAACCCTACTTCATGTCTTTTCTGTGGAGAAATGTCCTTGTTTAGATGCTACCGCACCACTTAATTAATAAAATAACGAAGCTTCTGAAAATTGTACAGATCTTACTGCCCATCAGTTCTAATTTTGTATTGATGTCATATGACTATTTATCACTTTATTTTTTATAAACTTGTTTTATTTATGATCTCTTGGTAGATATGTTGTATGATTATGCAAATATATGGTAACATGTTTGTTATGGCATCTTTTACAATTATATAAAGTACTTATATGTTTGTTAATCGCACAGTTTTGAAGAAATAAGCCATTTACTTCCTCCAGACAAAATCACCATCTACTAATCGATTACCTTGTACTTGTAGCAGTCATAGGAGTTATCGGAGCTACCACCATAGGTGTAGCAGGAAACCATGACTGAATCAACGGCATACAAGATGACTGCAATACCCGCAGCTACTGTGGCAATCACATTGAAAGCCAGAGTGGTGTTCATCTGGAAATAAGAAGTTAAATAAAGAAGTTTGAACATGTTTGCAAAAAATTAGCAAGTCAAACAATGAACAGACAACAAATGACACAAATCAAATTTTACAGCAAACAACATGATAAATAGCATGACAAAAAAACTCAAGAAACAACACAACTACACATCAAACAGCACGATAACGAGCATGACTTCACAACATTAAACACAGTAAAGAAGACAACCAAAATGACAAATGATCCAACAAACACACTAACCAACACAAAACAAAAAAACAGTTAAAAACAGAAAAACTGTTGTTCTATTGATTCACATTTTCATTAGTTTAATACACCAGACTCTTTATTCTTTATAAATTTTTTTGTTTTATGGTGATAGAGTTCTAGGTGGACATGTGTAGGAAATTTGGTCTATACTGCTGATATTTTTAACACTGTGATGTTTTCTGTTATTTGATAGATAATCTCTCTGGAGTGAGCAACGTTTACCTCTCACTCCGTGCTACTTGAGGAGGCTACAGGTGAGTTTTGATGCGTTCATGCCTTTGCATGTGTCTAGGTTAACTTGAGGATATGGCAAGCAAGGGATGGCACAGCACTACCTGCTGTGCCTCACTGCAAGAGGGTTGGATTCCCCGGCTTTTCTGTGTGGGGTTTACCGAAAACATGCTCATGAGGTTGATTGGTGACTTAGGTATGGCTTTCTGTCTCTCGCTGTAGCCCTGCAATCAACTGAAAACCAGTTCAGGGTGTCCCCCTACTTTCACGAACTGTCAGCTGTGAAAGGCTCCAGCACCTGAAAGTGTTAAGTTGTATAGATGATGGATGGATGGATTTGGCAACAGACTTCTTACTGTGTAACAATAACTTCTTGATGGTCCCTACATGAGGAAAAGTGCAGGAGTGCCAGTGTCTGTCTCTCTGGGACAAAGCGTAAACTGTGGTGGCTCCAGCAAACATCAAACTTTGAAAAGTTGCCATTATTAAAAACAAAATCCCAAACATGTCCATCTGTACCAAGGGCTCCTACCCCTCATGTCAGCCCACTAGGAGATTTAGAATTTCATGAAATGTGAATACACGAGATTGAAGTTTCATAATTCTCTGTTTTTAGTTTTTGTGAGCTCCTTTATTGGCATTACTAAATACATGTATTGTAATGGAGATATAAATATAAATCAAATATACTTTCATAAAAAAAAAACAAAATTTGCTCTGCAACTTACATTAAAACAATTCTTAGACTGGCTTGAATCCAGTGTTTTGATTATTTAATCACAAAAGACTGTATTTAAGTTTGGAATAGAAATGTTGACATAACTTCTTAGCTATGTAATAGTTTCTTTTCTTTCTTTTGTTATTTTCATACCAACAACTTATGAAATTGAGAGTTGTCCACGCCTTTACCACAGATAAAATTCACACACGAGCCCACATAAAAAGATCATATTATACTCTTTGTTGTGCTAACCATGTAACTGTCAGGTTGCAATGTGAAAGTTAAAAGTCAAAATAATAATCACATCACTAACATTAAGATAATACTCTTCTGTAAAACACACAGAATAACCCTAACTGAGGATTCTGGGAAAATTTAAAAACAGTTACTCACCAGACTGCGATTGGAAGATTTCCCAGCAGCCACTGTGAGTGAGCCGGCAGCGATGTACTAAGAGTGAAATAATAAAAAAAAGACAATTAAGTTTGTTTTCCTGCTTTCATGCTGCTGCTTTGAGATTTCACTTCACCGTTGAACTATGCATGAAAATTAGAAAAACTTTTCTTTAAACTTTTAATTAATCATAGAAACTTACAAGCCCGGCTCCCCACACGAAGAAAAGGCTGAACACTGCGAGGGAGTCAGCTCCAAATGCTGCAAACACACCGCATAAAAACACCATCACACCAATCATGATCTGGACACTCTGTGGAAACCACAGAGGAAGAGGAAGAAGTTATGTGGATTTCTCAGAAGTGGCCTAGATAAACAGAAGGTTAAGATAAAGTTCAATGATGAGGAGGAAAGGAACAGACTGTCACATAAAAACTGTCAAATAGTGGTGTATCATGAGTGCAGTGAGATTTGTTGGAGATGGACAATCCTGTTTTGAAAAGAACTTGATTGGATAAGGTTTCTGGAGCACTCAACAAAAATATAAATGCAACACTTTTGTTTTTGCTCCCATTTTTCATGAGATGGACTTAAAGATCTAAAATTCATTCCAGATAAACAATATTACCATTTCTTTCAAACATTGTTCACAAATCTGTCTAAATGTTTGATAGTGAGCACTTCTGCTTTGCTGAGATAATCCATCCCACCTCACAGGTGTGCCACATCAAGATGCTCATCAGACACCATGATTAGTGCACAGGTGTGCCTTAGACTGTCCACAATAAAAGGCCACCCTGAAATGTGAAATTTTTTTTGCTTTACTGGGGGTCTGGGGACTCAGAACCAGCCAGTATCTGGTGTGACCACCATTTGCCTCATGCAGTGCAACACATCTTCTTCGCATAGAGTTTATCAGATTGTCAATTGTGGCCTGTGGAATGTTGGTCCACTCCTCTTCAATGGCTGTGCGAAGTTGCTGGATATTATTGGGAACTGGTACACGCTGTTGTGCGTGAGCATTTGCCCACTCAAGTCTGTTACGGCGACGATCTGGAGTCAGGTTAAGACCCCGATGAGGACAACGAGCATGCAGTTGAGCTTCCCTGAGACGGTTTCTGACAGTTTGTGCAGAAATTCTTTGGTTATGCAAACCAATTGTTTCAGCAGCTGTCTGAGTGGCTGGTCTCAGACGATCTTGGAGGTGAACCTGCTGGATGTGGAGGTCCTGGGCTGGTGTGGTTACACGTGGTCCACGGTTGTGAGGCCGGTTGGATGTACTGCCATATTCTCTGAAACGCCTTTGGAGATGGCTTATGGTGGAGAAATGAACATTCAATGCACGAGCAACAGATCTGGTTGACATTCCTGCTGTCAGCATGCCAGTTGCATGCTCCCTCGATGCTTGCGACATCTGTGGCATTTTGTTGTGAGACAAAACTGCAAATTTCAGAGTGACCTTTTATTGTGGGCAGTATAAGGTACACCTGTGCACTAATCATGATGTCAGTTCAGAATCTTGATGTGGCACACCTGTGAGGTGGGATGGATTATCTCAGCAAAGCAGAAGTGCTCACTATCAAACATTTAGACAGATTTGTGAACAACATTTGAAAGAAATGGTAATATTGTTTATCTGGAATGAATTTTAGATCTTTGAGTCCATCTCATGAAAAATGGGAGCAAAGACAAAAGTGTTGCGTTTATATTTTTGTTGAGTGTATATATATATATATGTGTGTGTGTGTGTGTGTGTGTGTGTGTGTGTGTAACCAAGAAGATGGGGTCACTGTGGCTGTGGCTCGCGGTTAGTTTGCTTTAGCTCCAAACATTTTATTTTTTGAAAGTCTCCGACATGCCTTTTATTGACTTTTACTTAAAGGAGACATATCATGCTTGTTTCTCCTTTTCACTATGCCAGATTAGGATGCCTGTAAAGCATTTCTGCCCTCAGTACAAGTCATTTAGTTCCTTCATTGCCTCACAATAACGTTCTCAAAATCCTCATTTTAGGCCATTATCAAGCTCTCGTCGAAACGCGGGGTTCTAAGGCTGACCTACAGTAACCCTTTGTGCTATGATTGGTCAGTTCTATGGGGGGTAGAGCCAGCCTGCCCTTCTTCTTCTACTGTATTTTCCGGCAGGCTCAAAGCAGCGACCGCGTATTGAGTCCCCCTACAGGCCAGAGCTGGTAATGAGTGAGTGTGAGCTAGGGAGCTAGATACTGCTGCTGGACAGATGTGTACCTCGATGACGGTTTTGTGGCTAACGGACATCACAGAGGAGGAAGTGTTTTATCAGATTACTCCAATAAGAAGAAATGTACCTCGTGTCGTCACGACAATTTAAATCTCGCGGACATCTCGCAATGACCTATTTTCAGAGGCATCAAATCTCATTCTAGGATACCAGAAAAAATACAATATCTCATTTTTTGAAAATCAAGGAGGTGTAAAGTGTTGTTTTCAAATTTATTATATTATATGTAAGTATTAAATCATGCATCAGCATGATATGTCTCCTTTAAAATTTTGTAATCTTTTGGATTTGAAGTTTTACCTGTTTTTAAGACCATTTGAAAGTGCTGACCAGTTCTTTCAAATCAGTACATTCCTACTACCCTACATGAGAGGCCAGCAGTTCGCTGTTTGGATCCAAGCATGGAGGCTTCAGACAAACATTGCAATCTCTGGATCTCTACCAGCTCGAAAAAAGGGTATAGAAAAATTCAGTCATCTTTTCCCCCTAAATGCAAGGCTGAAATCTACGTGTAATCTACATGTAACTTAAAGTCATATTCATAGATAACTTTGATCCCTTCTGGGGCTGCCTTATGTTTTTCAAGAATGATGGACTTCACCCAAACAGGTTTAGTAAAAACTCATTTAAAGATAGGGAAACTGGATATCTTAATAACCAGCAATATTAGACCGATTCCAAATCTACTACTTTTAATCAGAATCTTAGAGAAAGCAGTTTTTATCAGCTGAGTGCCTTTTTAAATCTAAACACCACCTTAAAAATGTACTAGTCCAGATTCAGGACATGTCACAGCACTAAGACAGTCCTGCTCAAAGCTGTTAATGGTATCAGAGTCAATCTCGACAATGACAAGCCTTCAGTTCTGTTGCTACTTGACTACCTTTAATACTACTGACCACCAGATTCTTTTAGGTAGATTTAAATGAACATGTGGGCCTCACAAGGAATGTCTTTAAATTGTTTTCCGAGTAACTTTGTGACTTTTTGAAACAAAATTCTTTGTTTCAATTTATGATCACTCCCCTGCACACTTTGAGGTTACCAGTGGAGTGCCACAAAGATCAATTTTAGGACCATTACTTTTTAATTTGTACGTTACCGTGGGAGGTGTCATCAGGAGACAGGGCATCTCTTTTCACAGTTATGCAGATGACACTCAGCTCTGTGTCCACGTCTCATGATGACACCAGCCAGTTAGACTCACTTTTAAATTGTCTTTTAGATTTAACAGCCTGAATGTCACAGATTTTCTTGCAGCTCAACCCGGACAAAACAGAGTTTTAATGATTGGTTCAAGGGCTCAGTTCAGAGTTCAGTTCAGTTCAGAGCTTTTATTGTCCCTCCAGGGGAAATTTTGTATGCAGTGACGGCACATCAAACAACAACAATCAATAAATAAACAAACATTTGTACAGACAACATCGCAGAATACCGCATAGCCAAACTTGACATGAACATGAACAACCCATGATGTACAAGGATTTAAAGGGTTTAAAAGAAAATGAAAGAATTGAGGTCATGGGTAAAACTAGTTGTCAATATAAAACAAGGATAAAATATGTCATGTCACCTGAGCAGTGCAATTAAGAGTTTTGCAAGTTGACTGCAGTAATTGCTCGTGGCACAAAGGAAAATTTGTACCTATTGGTGCGTGCCATAGGTACCTTAAATCTCCTTCCCGATGGGAGAGAAATAAACTCCTGTCTAGCTCTGACTGGGTGGTCAGAGCTAGACAGGATAGCCTGTGCCTTCTGTAAAACTCGTCTGTCAAAGATCTCTGTGAGGGAGAGCTGCTGCAAGCCAATGATCTTACTGGCTTCCCGCACAATCTTGACCAGACGATTTTTGTTTTTAAGAGACAGGTTTCCATAGAAATAAATTAGACAAAAAGTTAAAACTGACTCTATAAAAGATTTATAAAATAAAACCATGAAAGTCTTAACAACATTAAAAGATTTTAGTCTTCGCAGAAAGTATAACCTTTGAAGGCCCTTTTTGCAAATCGATGAGGTGTTGAGGTCATGTGACAAGTTTTTGTCAATCACTGATCCCAAGTACTTGTAGGACTCAACAATCTCCACCGCTGTACCCTTGATAATGGTTGGGTGTGCTTGTTGTGAAGTTTTCCTGAAGTCAATGACCATGTCTTTAGTTTTCTGAACATTTAGCTTGAGGAAGTGGCTGTCACACCACTCCACAAAGTCAGCTGTAACTGGCCCATGGTCAAGCTCTCCATCCTGGAGTAAACTGACTAAGACAGTGTCGTCAGCAAACTTTAAGAGATGCCTGTCAGTGTAGTGGCTCCTACAGTCATTTGTATATAAAATGAACAGTAAGAGGGACAGGACACTCCCCTGAGGTGAGCCTGTAGAAGAAAACTTCTTGTTGGATAAAACATTATTTCAAACTTATTTATAAAGCACTTTTCATACATTAAAAATGCAGCACAAAGTGCTAATTTACCCTGACTACCTGAGGCCTGTGGGTTAAGAGGTCTGTGAGCCAGTCGGTCAAACCAAGATCAAGACCAAAAAGGGTCACAAGCTTATGGCGTAAAATAAGTGGCTGAATCGTATTAAAAGCTGATGAGAAGTCTGCAAATCGAAGTCTGGCGTGAGTTTTTGTACCTTCAAGATGCTTGTACAGAAAGTTATACAAAGTGATGGCAGCATCTTCCACACCTCTAGTAGGCCGATAAGCAAATTGCATCGGATCAAGCAACTCCTGAACTTCATTCATCAGAAATTTTTTAATCAGCTGCTCAAAATACTTCATGACCAATGAAGTGAGAGCTACTGGTCTAAAGTCATTCAGCTCTTTAGGTGATACATTCTTGGCCACAGGCACTACAATGGATTCCTTCCACAGTAATGGGACCTTACCCTGAATGAGAGATTGATTAAACAAGTCACTAAAAATATCACATAATTGATCTGCGCAGACTTTAAGAAGTTTACCAGTGATCATATCTGGCCCTGGGCTCTTCCTGGTATTGCATTTAATGAAAGCAGCTCTAACATCAGGGGCACTGATGGTAAGAGGAGAGGTAAAACTACCATCACTCCACCTGCTGTGCAGGTTACTATATTCCATTTGAAGACAGTGATCCTCATCAAAACGTAAATAAAAGTCATTTAGTGCATTTGCAAGCTCTGAATTATCATTAAAACCACTAATGTTAATTGGCCGGTTTTGCCTCTTTGTCTGGCCTGTCATGATTTCCATGCCATGCCACACTGCCCTTAGGTCACCACTATGAAATTTCCCCTCAATTTTTAGTTTATATTGCTCTTTGGCCCTCTTAATTTCATATCTGACTTCTTTTTTAGCTTCTGATTTTTCCCTGTTTCCACCATATAAATAGGCCTTTTGTTTCCTGTGCAGTGCATTTTTTACTGCTCTATTTAACCAAGGCTTGTTGTTAGGAAATACCTTCACCTGTTTAGTGGGGATAATAGAGTCCTTTAAAAATCCCACACATGAGGATATCACCTCAGTCCTCTCATCAAGATCAGAAGAGTTACGTACATTCAAGGGCCCCTTTAAGCTCGTCTGTCGCACTGTCAGTCCACACCTCGACCTGTTTGATTGCTGCCTTGCCCCGTTTGAGCAGCGGCTTGTAGGTGGGGGTGAGAAGAATAGTGTGGTGATCAGAGGAGTCAAGAGGAGGTAATGCAACAGATTTGTAAGCACCCTTAATTGAACCATAACATAAATCTAAGGTTTTGTCCATTCTGGTGGGGCATGAAATATACTGATAAAAACTGCTCATTGATTTAAGGTTACAATGGTTAAAATCTCCAAGATTGAGACAAGGTGCATCAGGACAGAGGGACTGAAGCTTGTGTGTAACCTTGGAAATAGTTGACACTGCATTGTTTGCGTTGGCTTTAGGGTGAATGTACACAACAATCAAAAATATTTGGGGAAATTCGCGCGGGAGGTAAAAAGGGCGCACAGAAACTGACAGCAGCTCAATGTCTGCAGTGCATATTGTCTCTCTGACAGTGGTGTTCCTGCACCACTGTTCATTAACATAAAGACACACCCCTCCTCCCTGGGATTTCCCTGTGACGTCAGTGTCTCTGTCCAGTCGGATAGGCGCTCCAAAAGCCACTGAGTGATAATTCAGACTCCAGATCAGTTGAAGTAAGCCAGGTTTCGGTGAAGGCCATAACGCATGCATTTCTGAATTTTTCAAGGTGGATGACATTGGCTTGGAGATCATCAACCTTATTTCTGATGGACTGGGCTTTGCAGAGAAGTATAGAGGGGAGTGGTATAGTTTCAGACGCTTCAGCCTCCGTCTGACTCCTACTTGCTTCCCCCGTTTCCGCGTTTTGTATTTCCTTTTATCCCGAATCGGATTTGTATGTTCATGGAACTGGTAGAGGGTGTCTGCTGCCAAACGGTCCTCCACAAACACGTCCAAAGGAGTCAGTAGCCGCTGGTGATGGTGTCTCAGGCTCAGTAAAAAAGACCGAGAGTACTGGATCCTGCCTGTCGGCCCGTGGCAAGCTTCATGCAGATACTGAGCCACAGCCAACAATGTCCATAATATAATGATGTAAAGGAGCTCCATTATAGAAGAACAGAGCTTCAGAAGTGCAGGGGAATTACAGTCCAAAAGCAAGTTTGGTTAATTTCTTACTACGACGTACACCGACACAAAACAATAAACAAGACAGACCACTCCGACACTGCCTGTCGCCACACGCGCAGCACCAGTTGTCTCAGGTAGAGAAACGGACCCCCAAACTCCACAAAATAAGACCAAGAAGCACAAAATCTTGGGGTGGTCTTTGATGCTGACTTTAACTTTAAAACTCATGTTTGGGGGTCCATTTGAGAACCATTTCAAAAGTACAACCATCTTTTCTGTCCTAATGTAAAGCACTTTGAGCTGCAATTTAATTTGTATGAGCTGTGCTATATAAATACATTTGATTGATTGATTGATTGATCTGATTTAATGTAATCTTACCCCCAAAGAAAGCGGGTGTGCCCGGCTGAAGGTGCTTGTTCCCCGTACATATGTGCTGCCGGAACGGGTTACACACGACCCCACCCCGGGGAGCAGACGGGTACATATGGGTGATCACTACCATGCCACCCTGTTGAACAGGCACTGATGTAGACATTGTCCAACTGAGACGACTGGAACCAGCTGGCAAACTCTGAGGCTGTAGGTTCAGATGAGCTGAGAGTCCAAATGAGCTGATGGTACAGGTGAGCTGAGCCTCCAACTTAATGTTTCTTGGACACAGCCAAAAAAAAAGCTGACGTGTGTTTGGGGAGAGTGCGATTACCAGGAAACAAGGGTGTGGAGAA
This sequence comes from Scarus forsteni, assembly GCA_036419115.1. Taxonomy (NCBI): domain Eukaryota; kingdom Metazoa; phylum Chordata; class Actinopteri; order Labriformes; family Labridae; genus Scarus; species Scarus forsteni. The sequence goes on from JAZDUH010000112.1 coordinate 6,810,357, forward strand.
GAACAATCTACTATGCTCAGAGGAATTCACACTGACGCAATCGAAACTCAAACAAGCTACTCCATGTGAAGGAAACAAGCCCAAATAAGGAACTACACAAAAACAAACACAAGCCCAAACACATTTTTTAATACTACACTTCGCAACACTGGACACAACTGCAAACTAACCTTGCAGATTAAAACATGCACCTCAAAAAAAAAAAAAAAATGCTAAGCCACATGTCCAATGAAAGAAAGGCAGAGCTGGAAAGGCTCTCTCATATTGACTGTGTGGCAGACCAGAGAGATATTTCCCCAAAGTGGAACTAAGACATCAAGGATACAACTACACACCCACACATATGTATATATATATATATATATACATGCATATATGTATATATATATATATATATATATATACATATATATATATATATATATATATATATATATATATATATATATATATATATATATATCTATATATATATATATGTATATATATATATATATATATATATATATATATATATACACACACACATATATCTATATATATATATATATATATATATATATATATATATATATATATATATATATATATATATATATATATATATATATATATATATATATATGTACATATGTACATACACATATATACATATACAATCTGACCTCAAATTAACTTGTTAGAAGGTAAGCTGTATTCAAAATATAATGGAACAGGAAGAGGACAGTGACAGAGTTGAAATTTCTTGAATAATCAGATCATAAATTAAATTACTCAGCTGTGGTCTCACTCTGGGTCATCCACCTCACGCAGCTGCAGAGATCCTTTTAGGGATCCTGGGCGGACACATCACACTATACTTTTGTACAATAATTTCTATCACAAGCTGGTCTTCTGATTCTTGACCTTGTTGAGTTCTGACTCCCTGGTGACTGTTCACATCAGCAGTCAGCCACAGAGGCAGGCATTCAGCTCAGATAAAATGGACCTTGAGAAAAGCAACAGGTAGCAAAACATATCTCTAAATATAGGTATGAATCATTTTATTACTTGTGAATGTGAGCTTGTTTCAATTAACCAGAGCATGGGTGTGTGTGTGTGTGTGGTGTGTGTCACCCTGGAACCATCCTGACTCCCTCAAAACCTCTGATAACACACCACACACATGAGGCTGCCTTCATTAAGAAGTATTAACATTATCTTTTGAAATATTTACAATATAATCAGTCTTAAAAAGGTTTAAAACTTTCGAAGACCATGTCTTACTGTTTAACTTTCAAACAGGTTATTCCTTTGTTGTATCAAATTGTACTGTTTTGGTTTTCTTAAATCAGCATTGTGTCATGAAGCTTTTAAAATCTTTTTGTGTGTCCAGAGTATGGCGGAGGATCAGTCAGTCCAGGAAAACTCTGAAAAAATATAACAAGATACACAAGAAAAAATCAAGACTTAACATTATATTAACTACCACAACCAAAGCAAAACAAAGACCAAAAAAAACCCAACAAACCTCAAACCTGACAAAGAAAACAACTCAAATACATAAACTGGGCACAGCAACAGTGAAAACATCTCAAAACAACACTGCAGGAGACAGGCAGGAAAAAAATAACAAAATGAAAATGAAAAACATAACAGAAACACATAACAAAAACATAAAACACAAATACACAACAATAAAAATGGCATCAACACAATAATACCAAAACAATAGCAAGGACATTTTTCGAAATGGCAAGTGCCCTGAAAACACTTTTATTCAAAAGCCTACATATGGAGAATTCTCTTCTCCATATATATGCCTCCCCTCAGTAATATCATATGGAAATACTCTGTTAATGTTCATTGTAACACCAATGATATGCAACTATATGTATTAATGAAGCAAGGTAAGACAAATCAGTCATCTAAACTTGAAATGTGTATGAAGGACATTAGAGCCTGCATGGCCAGAAATGTTCTTCTTAACTCAGAGAAGACAAAGGTCAATGTGCTGGGCTCCAACACCTTAGAGAAAACTCTTGTGATTTTCTGCCCTAGCCAGCATTAGCCTGACACAAAGCACAACTATGAGAAATCTTGGGGCTCTATTTGTTCAGGATTTATCCTTCAACTTTCACGTAATGCAGGTTTCAAGAACAGCTTTCTTTCATCTACGTAACATTACTAGAATCAGGCCTATTCTATCTCAGAGCGATCCTTAAAAGCTAATCCATGCTTTGGTACGTCTAGACTGGATTATTCTCCTTTCCCAGGCTGTCCCAGCAATTTGCTCAAGATGCTTCAGCTGGTTCAAAATGCTGCAACATATGGGGTGCTGGTTTGGTAGAGTGGTTAGCAACCAGGCACGTCCCATACACAAACTTCTGCTGGCCTGCGTTTAATTCCAGCCTTTTGCCAGTTTGCAGAGTGTCTTCTCCTACTCTCTCACAACCCCTTCATAGGACTATCTACTGTCATTCTCTCCTATCAATAAATGCACAGAGTGGCCCAAAAATACATTAAAAATGCTGCAGCATATGTCCTAACCAGAAATAATAGAAGAGATCACGTTACTGGTGTATTAGCTTCTCTGAATTGACTTTCCATAAAATGCAGAATTGAATTCAAGACTCTTCCTCTCACCTACAAAGCTGTCAGTGGACAGGCACAAAGTTATCTCAAAGAGTTTGTAGTGCCATATAATCCCTCTAGAACATCACACTCTCAAAATGCTGGCCTGCTCTTGGTACCATTAGTCCCTAGAAGTAGTACGGGAGGTCGAGCCTTCAGGTTCCTCTTCTCTGGAACCTTTTCCTGAAGACAGTTTGGTAGGCAGACACCCTCTCTACCCTTTAATGGGACTGTGAGGAGTTTCTAAGTAATTACAAAAAAGTCTCACTTTTTGATATATGCCTGATCAAAATACACACTTTAAGATGAGTTTTATAGCATCTAAATAGGTTATCTATAAATGCTATTCCTTGGCCTTCCGGTCGGATCGGACAGGGCTGGACTGGCCTGGTTACTCAACTTCGGGAACAAGACAATTAAAACTAGAGCAAATTTATATTATTCGGACACATCTTAGAGTACCGGGCTGTAAGTAGTGATATATAGCTGGCTATGAAACTACAATACTAAGTTTTCCAAAAATTGCTTGTTGTCACACATCAAAAACTACCGCTATGTAATTAGAAAGAGATACATAATATCATTGCTTTGCATCCTGTAAGTTGTTGAAAAAGAACTTGTAAAGCAATGCAGAGTTCTGAGGAAGGTCCGAACTGCATTTTTATTAGCATCACAACAAACACATGCTTTAGTTTGAGTCACGTCTTTTGGTTCGTTCCATTCGGAGTCAGAAGTAGGAATTTCCGAGGTCCGAATAGGAAACTACAACTGGAACTTCCCCTGAAGTTGGAATTCCCTACTGGGAACTCGGTGAAACCTTGCCACCCCTGAGTTGACAATCGAAGATGGATGCCCCCAGTGTGAACAGTTACTTAGCCCAGTTCCGAGGTTACTGGAATGCAGCATTACGACAGTCGCCGCATGTGCTCATGGGTAGCAGAGTCTTAATGTCGCCTGTAATAGATTCTCCTCATAGCACCTTTAAGGTTAAACTCAAAATGTTCCTCTTTGATAAACCTTTCAGCGATGCAATAGGCTTACGGCGTGTTCACACAGAAAGCATTGAAAGCGAATGTATTCGCGCGTCAACTGAAATCGCGCCGCGCTAGACGCTCGAGTTTTGACGCTGGTACAAATATGCAAAAAAAAGCTCATCGCTCGCCGCGGCATCGTCCGGCATTATCATTTCATCCTATCATTTCATCGTCGTACTTGGCTCTGATTACCACCATCGCTGCTCTGTACCTGCTGTGGAGAAGCCAGCTGCGGGCTAGGGGCCGACGTTGGCACTGGATGCATCCCTACGGAGGCGGTGTGAGCTCGGTGAGTTCCGCCGTTTCATGCAGGAGCTGCGTCTGGATCACGGCCGGTTTCAGTGGTACTTCAGGCTGACTGTTGCCCAGTTTGAAGACCTGCTAGCCAGGGTTGGTGCCAGGATCTCCCGCCTAGATACCAACTACAGGTAAGACAGTCCAGCGGCAGCTGCGGAGCACTTTTCCATCTGTCTCCAGTGAGTTTAGCAGGTTGTCAAATTAGCAAGACTACGACCCCCAGAATGCCCTGTGTCAGTGACGATCTCCACGCTGATAGGCTGTCGCGGCGCGTCAACACGCTCGCTCGCTCGAAAAGTTCAATTATTTCAACTCGAGCGGCGAGCGATTTTTCACTGAAATCGCTCGACGCTCGACGCTCAACGCTTGAACGCTTGACGCTGCTCTATGCTCGCCCCGATGCAGCGTCAATCCGCGTCTTTACATTGACTTTGTATGTAATGTCATCGCGCGAAAAATTTGCGACGCTTTCGGTGTGAACACGCCGGTAGACTGCCGGGGGTATTTGGTACATTGAGCTAATTCTCTCTGTTACTGTAAAGCTCTCTATGCCCACCTCCCTTCCCTCACCTGCACAACCAACAAAGCGTAGTGTGGATGGCTGCTCATCATGAGACAAGAATCCAAAAACAAGATTTCCTGCTGCTTAACAGAAGTGTTTTCTTGCCAACACAATGGAGAGATTGATGATTGGCTAATATGCCTTCATGCTGGGTATTGGATGTATGTATTTGTAAATGTGTGTATGAGTATTTTGGCCTGTACTGTATGTATGTGTGTATCTATGCATACTGTATGTGTAACCATAACATGAAGAGTTGGTCTTCAACCTAATCTATCGTAGTGTCTTGAGATAAAACTTGTTATGAATTGGTGTTATGCAATTGCTGTATTATTGACTGATTGAACAACACAAAGAAAGAGGAACACAATGCTAAAAACTTAATAAAGAAAAAAACAACAACATAGATGACACAGTAAAGAAGGACACACCCATTAGTATTATTGTGACATCACAAACACAATAACAACAAAAATAGTACCATCACATTGATAACACAAACTATGAACAAAACTTCATAAATATGTTATTATGGAAAACCATTTCAAAAACAAAGACATCAAAAACGGCAACAACGTCACACACACACACAAAGAAACAGAAACCAGCAGCCACAAGACAAGTACAACACAAAGCAAAAACTCCAAGTATTATATCACCACTTAAATTATTCAGAGTACTGACCTGTGGAGAGGGGTGGGCCATGGGGGCAGATGCTGCAGGGTAAGTGGGCATATCCTGTGATGCCACAACAACAACATAACCAGAGCAAAACATAAATATAACAACATAAGAACAAACACACAATTTGAAATCAGTTAGCACAAACACATTTATATCAATTGATTAATTTCAACTCAGTTACAGGGTTGCTTTAAGTATTTTAAAGTGGGGTTGCTAGATATCCAGGGGTGGACAAAGCAGTACATGGTGCCACTAAAAGCATCGTAATCAACCCACTTATAGGTTAAAAATACTCAAAAAACTATGCTGCTTGACTGGATGCCACAGTAAGATTCTTTTCAACATTTTACTTTTCCATGTCAAAGTTCTTGTGTTTGAAACATTTTGTGATGCAACGAAGGGCCATGTATCCTTCCGCTAGCAGCTCCCCTTAATAGATCAGGTCAGAGTACTGCTGTAGCGTCAGGTTGTGGTCACTGGAGTGCAAATCGACATGCTGTAGATCTATCTAATTCCCTGCATAATATGAAGAAGGGTCACTCCTGTCTTTATTCCAGATGCATTTAAGGAAAGTTATGGCCAGATTCTAATTTCACTGCATTGGTCCTAATGGCGTGCATAAATATAGCTTTCTGGAGCAACAAAAGTTGTGTTCGCAGTGCCCATTTAACTGATCAGGACTGCTAAAATTAGGATAAGATGTACCATTATTAATCCCACATGGGGAAATTCTAAAAAAATGTCAAGGATAAATTGTCAAGGAAAAGTTAAGCACTGTAAAAGATCTTAGCGTATCATTTTGTCAAGCCAGCAAAGCTTTTCGAGTTGTAACCCATAAGAGGGTCAATTACAAGCCATGATCGCACCATGATCTGCCCTCCACCCCGTTATCTCACAAGTAAGCTTGTGCTAAGCTCACAAGTTCCTTTATCTGAAATCACATTTAGTACTTCAACAAACCCAAACTTAAACCCTTTAACCTGTTAAAGGTTTGACTCTTTGGGAGAGTGTGGTCTGACCTGTGGGGGGAGCTGAACCACAGTGGATGGTGCAGAGTAACTGGCCTGAGCCTGAGGAGCCATTGGTGTGTTTCCTGGTACGACATAGACAGGATGCTGCTACAAAAACAACAAAGAGCCTCAGTTTGTTTCATGCCTCTGCACACATCTAACAACATAAATACAGTTCAAATGTAGATGCATCAGTGCTAAAGAAAACAAAACAGTCAAGCAATCATATTTCTGTTGATTTAATAACTTCACATTAAACTCACCTGGCTGCCACAGTTACAGGTGGATTTACAGACAAACGCTGAGACCACTATTGTTATGATGAACTCCAAGAAATGAAACACTGCTAAGACACCGCAAGTACCCTTCATTTGTGTCTGTAATGCAAACACAACACATGCTGGTTAGATTTTTTGTCTTTTCTTTTCCAACAATATTTAGCCTGATTGCTTTGTTGTTTTATCAAATGTTGCATTCTCATATCTGCTGAAGATTGTAAAAAAAGGTATGACAGTGTCGCTCAATAAACGTCACATAAAGTAGATACGTATACAGTTTCACCAGCTTCAGCTAAAATATTTCTTAGACCTCTAAAGCCATGTTTTTTTATGAAATAACCAGTCATTTTGTTGGTGTCTGACGAATGAAAATATGACATCACCCAATAATGACATGTCATCTTATCTCTGTGACTCACACTGTCCATGTCTCTCATTATCTGATATCCAAGTTGTCCATTGTTTCCTCTTGTATTGAGAACATGGAAGCTGCTTTTACTGACTGCTCTGACTATTGTTAACGTTAAATGTGCTTTGACTGTTTTTTCTGAAACAATTGTGTGTAATCGCAGTGTGTGCACTCACACTCATCTGCCTGTGGATTTGGTGTTTGACAAAGGCTGACTTTATGTCTTTTCTATGGAGAAATGTCCTTGTTTAGATGCTACTGTACCACTTGATCAATAAAATAACTAAGCTATTGAAAAGATACTTGACTCAAAAAACAGCAAGGCTACCACAAAGCTACTGGAAAGTGTTGTTGAACCACATTATTTTTACAGATGTTACTGCCCATCATCGCTAATTATCTATTGCTATGTCATATGATTATCTCCCCTTGTTTTATTAACTTTCTGTGTATTTATGATTTCTTTGTAGATGTGTTATCTGACTGTAAATCTCCATGTCAAATGACTGATTTTCACCTGTTACATGTTTTTTAGAGACATGTTATACAATTATATAAAGCATTTAATATGATTGTTTATAGCACAGTATAACATCCCAGACAAATACATTGATAGATTACCTTGTACATGTCGCACATATAGGAGTCATCGGCACGATAGGAGTGATAGGTTCCATCATAGGAGTCATAGCCATGCACATAATTACTGCAATAAAACATCAGTGCTGCTTCAAGGGCATACAAGATGGTTGCAACAGCCGCAGCTACTGTGGCAATCACGTTGAAAGCGAGAGTGGTGTTCATCTGGAAATAAGAATTTAAATAAAGCGCATGGAGAAGTTGGCAAAAAAGAGCAAACAAAGAAACAGGCAACAAATGACACAAATTACTGAGACTGGGATCCACATTCAAGATTTCCTGCTGCTTAATAGAAGGTTTTTTCTTGCCTGCCATGATGAGGGATTCATGATTGGCTATATGGATTCATGTTGGGTGTTGGATGTATATATTTGTATATATATGTATATGTGTATTCTATATGTATATATGTATCTATGCATATATGTGTATCCATAAAATGAAGAGCTTTATGCTCTATTGTAAAGTGTCTTGAGATAACACTTGTTATGAATTGGCGCTATACAAATAAAGATTGATTGATTGATTGAATTAAATATCACAACAAACAACAACATGACAGAAAACCCAATAAACAACACAACTACACATCAAATAGTATAACAACTATCATGTCTACACAACATTAAGCATTAAATAAGACAAAAATGATGACAAATGATACAACAAACAACACTTTAAATAACAGAACAAACAACATGGAAAAAGATAACAACTGGAGTTTCACTGATTTATTCTTTGATTCGTTTACAAGACCAAACTCTTTATTTTCATGCCTTTATTGTTAGGTTGACAACAGCCTTTGTTCTATCCTTAAGGTGAGTTTTGATGTTTTCACTCATTTGTATGTGTTTAAGTTAGCTTGAGGAAACTGCATACTGGAGGCGGCACTGTGATACCTCTCGCCCAGTGTCAGCTGGGAAAAGCTTTAGCCCCCCTGCAACCCCAAAAGGGATAAGATGATAGAAGGATGGACAGATGGATGTTGCAGACAGACTTCTTCCAATAAGTTCTTGATGATCTCTATGTGAGGAAAAGTAACACAGGGCTCCAGACTAACTTTTTGCATTGGTTACAACGGTGCACCAAAAATATTTTTCAAGGTGCACCAGCACAAAAATTAGGTGCACCCAAATTTTACAGGGTCACCTTTAACGCCACAAGGTCACCATTTTATCACTCTCCATAACTTTTTCTTAATGTAGTTTTTGGGCATTTTGTGCCTTTTATTGATAGGAGAGAGACAGTGGATAGGCTTGTGAAAGGGGGTGAGAGAGTAGGGGAAGACACTCTGCAAAGTGGTCACAGGCGGGATTCTAACCTGGACCGGCAGAAGTACATTCATGGGGTGCCTGGTTGCTAATCACTCTGCAAAACCAGCACCCCATCAATCTCCATAACTTTTATATAATGTAAAGGATTTTTAAACAGCAATAAGATGTGAAGAAATACTTGTCTTTATTTGAAGCAAAATTAGATATCAAAGGAAAAATAGAGCGTTTAAAGTGCTTCACTGAATGAAATTGACAAAGTCAAACTAAAACATTAAGCAAAATAAGATATAAAAAACAAATAAATGTGCTTGTGCTTGAAGTGCTTTACTGAATTGAAATTTAATATTTCAAACTCGAACATCTCAAGTTAAATAAAATATTTCAAAATAAAAAGAGCTAATGTTTAAGGTGTTATACTGAACTTAAAAATGAAATAAATATCCAAGTTTTAAATACCAACAACATAACATTCAACTAGATGGCCTCATTCTCCAATAAATTTGAACCTAGAATAAGACTTCACACACTATAGTCAATATTTACAAAACCAAAACCAAGGTAAATAAAGAAAAAACAACTCTCAAACTAATTTATGAAAACGACATTTAGCGCAGAAAATTTTGTGACTTTTGTCTTTATTTATTTTCTCTTGTTTTGTTTTGGTTTTTTTTGCATCTTTATGTACAGTTGGGAGCTGACAGTCAGATCATTGGTCCTCAGTGGACGTGAACACTCAACTCTGTGCCTGTGTGACTAAGAAACTCCCCCCTTAACAGGAGAAAGGACTGAACAAATTCAGATTTTATATTAAATGTCACATTTTTTTACTTGTTATTGTTGCTAATTATTAATTATCTGACTGTCACTAAAATGAATTTGGCAGAGCTTCGCTGCTTCTTCAGAGTTACTGCCCCCTGTACCCTAACACCACATGCTCCGTCTGGGCTCATTTGTATACTAACAGCTGATTGGATGAGTAGAGGGCTGTGTGTGTGTGGGTATGTGCGTGTGTGCTGGCCCTGCTGTAAAACGGAGGGACAGATGAAGCAGGCACTTTGCTTTGTCTGTTTTTGGTGGATTTCCTGCTACTGCAGTTACTTTCGTCAACTTTCATAACATTTGTAGGTATATTTAAGTTTGCTTTCTTAACTTCTAAACTTTTGATTTAAGAGAGAAGGAGAGAGATGATGGACTTGTGACAGAAGTCAATGTTTTCACCCGGGGAGCACCAAGTGTACCAGTGCAACAAACAAAAAATGGAGCGCTATAACAGGAGTGCAAATGTCTCTGACAAAGTGAGCGGTATACACTGGTGGCTTCAGCGAACATCAAACTTTGAAAAGTTACTGTCATTTGAAAACAAAATCCCAAACATGTCCTTTTATACCAGGGGCACAGAACAAATGTGGCCCTCCTACTCTCTCATTTCAGACCAACAGGAGATTTCAAATGTCATAAAATGTGAAAATTCTGACCCAAAAACATTTGGCACTTTTTAAAGAATAAAAGATTTGTCTGAATTGTCTGTTCGTAGTATTTGTGAGCTCCTCTACATGCATTACTAAATACATGTGATGAAATGGAGATAGAAATTTAAGTCAAATATACTTTCATAACTACTAAATGCTCTGCAACTTACATTAAAAAAATCTTAGACTGGCTTGAATCCAGGGTTTTTGTTATTTAATCCCAAAAGACTATTTCAGTTTGATACACAAATGTTCTTCTTATAGCTTCTTAGCTATGTAATTGTTTCTTTTCTTTCCTTTGTTATATCTATAACAAAAGTTTGTGGAGTTGAGAGTTTTCTACGCCTTTACCACAGACAAAATACAAATTAGAGCCCAAAAGTAAATGATCACATGATACTCTTTATTGTTTTACCAATATAACTGTCAGGTTGTAATGTGAAAGTAGTATGTCAAAATAACAATCACATCACTAACATTAGCATAATCTGTAAAATACACACAATATCCCTAACTGAGGATTCTGGGAAAATTTTGAAAAAATTCACTTACCAGACAGCGATTGGAAGATTTCCCAGCAGCCACTGTGAGTGAGCCGGCAGTGATGTACTAAGAGTGGTATACAATAAAGAAGAGAATTAAGTCCTATTTATACTGTTCCTTTGAGATTTCACTTTAACATTAAACTATGCATGAAAAATAAACTTTGAATTCATCACGGAAACTTACAAATCCAGCTCCCCACACGAAGAAACCGCTGATCAATGTGGGGGAGAAACCCCCAGCTGCTGTGACCACACCGAATAAAAACACCATCAGACCAATCATGATCTGGACAGTCTGTGGAACCACAGAAGAAGAGAAAGAGGTTATGTGGATTTTTTTCACAGAATAGCCTAGATAAACAGGAAATGAAACAAAGTTCCAAAAGACAAGGAAGGTAACAGTCTGTCACATAAAAACCATCAAATTGTGGTTTAGTCCTTCTTGATCTTTTGATTATTTCAGCAATTCCAACAGGAGTTTCATCTGCCTTGTAAAGACTTCTATTGAAGAGACTAGAATAAAGGTGAACAGCTCTTTATTGTGAGGATATAAACACTTTTAAGACAACAGAATTTGTACAGTGAAACATCGTTTGGTTCCCTCTGTTGCAGCAAAGAACATAAAAAGTAGACGACATATAATAAAATAGACAAGTAATAAATTGAATTACAGCTATCTACATTCAATCTGGCGTGGGGCAAAACTCAGCATCTTTGATAGAATTCTAATCAAGACAACGTTCTTATGACTTAATCTTTTCCCACCGTCTAATGAATGCAAAGGCTATGAATGTTAAAAGAATTGGTTGAACAGATCTAAACAGATACAGTGCCAAAAAATTACTAGATCAGATTTAACAAATGAAAATCATGATAAAGCTAGAGATGTTCATCCACTGCCAAATGTTAAAAATTGCCTGTTCTGTTATGTTAACACAATATAATGTTATGTTAAAATATCCTTTCATAAATTCCTTGATCTGTATCCAGGTTCAGATCAACACCAAAATCTTTCTACTTTTCTGTTGTGTAATGATCAACATTCTCTGGAAATGTCATCGAAATCCATAAAGAACTTTCAGAGTTATTTGCTACGATGTGGAAAAGAAGTCCATCTCTCCCTGAAGAAATCTCCCAAAAATGGTATAAACGATTGTATATCTTCAATTTGAGAGCTTATTAAAGATAAGATAAACTGAGATATATTTTTGAAGGAGTGGTCCCACCTCAGTGTTGCCACTGGTAATGAATAGTACACAGTGACCTATTTAGGAGTATATTGATCAAGATGATGATTTATTATTCATTTCTTTAGTTTTCTTAAGTCTGTAATCACTATTCAGCGTATCAATTCCCTTTGCTATTATGCTTCCCCTTTAGTGTTTGTCTCTTATTTTCCGTCAAATACCCTACTGCAGCCCTATTCAATTAGCGGCCCGAGGTCCACATGCGGCCCGAAGGTAACCCCCCAGTGGCCCAAAATCAACATGATTGTACTTAGGTTCGGCAAGAAAAACAGAAAAACTTTTACAGATACTGAAGAGATCTTACAAAAATTCAAACATTATTACAGACACTGGATGCAACATGTCCTGAAAGTTTGTTGATAAGCAAATTACTTTTCATGCACTTTCAAATCTGACCATAAGATGGTGTTTTTAATCTGCACTTTTTTATGTTCATACACACCTCTGAGGTGTGAAATTTAAAGAAACACTATTTCAGCAGAAGTTTAGTTTAAGTGCTGCTCTTTATTGAGTTTATGCCCTTATGGATTTGGCAATAAATTAATGAACATCTCCTACTAAACAACACTGTCTGCCAAAAATGTACGGTCCAGCTCATGTCATGTCTGAAAATTTGGCCCGACTAAATCTCTAATTGAATAGCCCTGCTCTATTGTTTATTATGTTAATCATGAAAGACATATATATAATTTTTACGTAGATGACATGTATCCTGTTCTCTTCATTTGAAGATAGAAAAAGAAAAACAGAGTTTTTTATTTTCAAAATACTGCATGTTTGTGTCACATTTTTCCCCAAAGGATGAAAACCATTTTCTCATTAAATGAATGCTTCAGCTGCCTAGTCTTATCAGATTTTATTGTTGAAAAACTTGCTGACATTTCAAAGAAAATATTTGATGATGAATAAATAGTAAAATTAATAATATTAATAATGATTTGTTTTCCCTGATACATAAAGCTGTTTTACATTTAATTCGTTTTTATTTAATGGGGAAAGAATGACTCTCATGAAGTGTTTCATAGCATTTTCCAATGAATGACAATTATTAGTCATAATGACATTCAAACATCTGATTTAATGTAATCTTACCCCCATTGCAATTGGATATACCCGGCTGAAGGTGCTTGTCCCTGTGCACATCTGCTGGGGAATGGGGTAACACACAACCACGCCACCCTGTTGAACAGGCACTGATGAAGACATTGTCCAACTGAGACGACTGGAACAGCTGATGGGCTCTGAGGCTGTAGGTCCAGACGAGCTGAGAGTCCAAATGAGCTGATGGTACAGGTGAGCTGAGCCTCCAACTTAATGTCTCTTGTACACTGCCAAAAAAAAACGGTGTAAGTGTGTGTGTGTGAGTTTGTGAGAGTGTGGTTGGGGGCGTACCGTGCAGGCTGTCATGATAACCAGGAAATGGGGGTGTTGGAAAGAGCAAACTGTCAAAGCTCAAGGGTGATTCACACAGACAGAAACGGAAGCAACAACACGTAAAAAAAAAAAATCTCAAAACGCAGAAATATGCAAACTTGGTAACGCTGAAGTCAACTGAAAACTTATCTTGCAGACTTCAAACATGCACGTCAAAAAAGAAAGAAGAGGAAGAAGATAATAATAATGATAATGATAATAATAATAATAATAATAAGAGAAGAAGAAGAAGAAGAAGAAGAAGAATGATAAATGTTATTTGTATTACACTTTACACAAAAACAAAAGAAAAAGAAGAACAACTTAAAAAACAAAAGGCAAGATAGAAGGTTCGTAAAGAAGAAGGACCTGTAAAAGAAGTTTTGCAAATTTCTTTCTTTTTTTTTTTTTTGGAAAGATGGGTTTTTAGATTTCTTTTAAAAGCATCTGTGGACTGTGGAGCTCTCAGGTGGTCAGGGAGGGTGCTCCACAGCCTCAGGGCAGCAGGAGAAAAGGCCAGATCGCCCATGGTGTGGAGCTTGGTTCTGGGGACTTGGAGAGTGTTTATGGTAGCAGAACGGAGGCCTAAGGGGAGAGAAGCTCCTGAAGATAAAGGGTGTAAATGCAGTGGTGGGTGAAGAGATAGACCTTGAACTCAGTTCAGGGGGAAAGGGAGCCAGTAATAATAATGATAATAATAATACATTTTATTTAAAAGCGCCTTTCTTAGCACCCAAGAACACTGTACAAAATACATAATAAAAACACAGTGCATTAAAATCTCAATTAAAATAAATAAAAACAGCACAGAACAGTGCAGGGATTTCAGGATGGGAATGATGTGCACATGCTTGCGCACCCTCATCAGGATCCTGGCAGCGCAGTTCTAGATGTACTGTATGCCTCTGGATGCTCCTGCCACAGATCCAGATGAGGAGTACGTTACAGTAGTCCAGCCTGGAGGAGACAAAGGTGTGGACAAGCTTATCTGCATCTTCCAGGGTGCGTGTAGGGTGGAGTTTTGCAATCAGTCAATCAATCAATCAGTCTTTATTTGTATAGCGCCAATTCATAACAGGTGTTATCTCAAGACACTTTATGCAGTTAAAGTATTAACTTAAGTTCGGGAGCAGGCCATGCCACGAACCACACCTCCAATCAGCTGACAAGCCTACTTATACTCAGCCATGCCTCATCACTCAGTTTGTCTGTGACTCTTCAAGACAGACAGACCACGCTGCACGCCGATCGCATAAGACACTGAACCAAAAAGCAGTCACTTACCATCGATCCCGAACTCCATATTCACGGTTCAGACGACGACTCAAGACGAGCTTCTCCAACCAGGCACCCTCCTCTAACAGCCAGATTCCGACCGGAGCCAGCCTCACAGCAGAGCCTTGTGGTCCGTGTACCGCCTGCCAGCCATGTCCATACAGCTTCCGACCACAATACCTCCAACCCCCGCAAGGTCTTCAGGCTCAAACCCACGAAGATCTTTGGACAAGAGACGATACACACAGCAGCCCTCCTCGCTACACTCCGACCGCTCATGCCGTGCATACCGGCGCCGTGCGCCGTCATCCCGACCGGCACCACGTTCTCAGACCAATCGTCTTCAGGAAGTGGACATAGTTCGCCTCCGTTGGTCCCCGAAAACGAGGGGCATTCCATGCCACCGAAAAGACCATAATCCAGACTGATCCATCTCTGCTCAACTTCCACAAACACCGCTGATGCATCTCACAGACCCACTTCCGGGTTCTCACCAGAGCCAATCATCGACGCTGACGACACACGACCTCACGACCTCGCTGCTGCCAGCCAGCCTCAACAACTCCCTCGGCTGGGAATCAGGTCGTATTGCACTCACTCATTGGCTGTGTTCGAGATGTCCATCCATTCACTCACCCACTATCCCCTGTGTAGTGTAAATGAAATAGTGGACCACATAGATAACCTTACATTTTATTTAAAAGTGCCTTTCTTAGCACTCAAGGACACTTTACAAATACATAATAAACTCAACAACAGCACAGCTCTAAAACAGCTCCAGCTGCTTCACCTCAGCTACTGTACGGCTGCAGCTAATCCAGCAACCTCAGCACAGCTCCAGCTTGGCTCCATCAGCCCAGCTTGGCTCCATCAGCCCCAGCTCGGCTCCAGCAGCCCTAGCACAGCTCCATCTGCTCCAGCAGAGATCCAAGTAGGACTATGCGTGACGCTGATCGATGTAGTCAGCTGTTTTCCACGTGAAGCAGAACCTGTCCAGCGGCAGTCCTTGCTGACATCCCCAATCCAGTAACAGATGATTTCAAGCTGTGTTTCACTTAATTGGAGGGATTACGTTGTCCTATATATTAGCCGCTACCGACTGCAAATTGGTCTAAGAGAAAGTTGAGGCGTACTTGCAAAAAATATTGTCCAGGCTCCATTCTGAGCTAAACCATTACTTAACACCAGTACGTGGCCAGAAATGTCGACTAACAAAAGACACTTCGTGCAAGTCCGTCAACCTAGCACTTTACAAATATCATCTAACATTAGGATTCAGCTAAACTCAAACCTTGGGTTAACGATGCACTTGACATATCCAGTTCTACGATGGTATAACACTATAATCACACTATAATCCAAAATGTCGTAAATGGTAGTCCATCTCCTAAGAGGGCTAACGTCAGCTCGAGGCTAAGCTAGGATATTGATCAATTGATTGAGTTTCAGTTTCCACCATCTGCCCAGACTCATTCACGATGTCATCCACCATCTTTTTGGGGGACAAAATGGTCAAGGAGTCCATACTCACATACTCTGACATCTCAGAAGTTAAGGAGATTCCTTGCAAGGGCCTATACTTCCTCGACCATCACAAACCTTCAATATCAAGCTAGTTCAACAGCTACGGACCTTAGTTTACCTCCAGGAAGTAATCCTCCACAATCTCACTCCACATCAGACTGACATTTGAGTTCCTAGAAGTCGATCAACGCCACCATAGATTAGGGCTGGGCAATTAATCAGATTTTGATCGTGATTCAATTTTGCCATCCGACAATCATAAAAACATTTAATATGCCACACAGTGTGGTGTGCCGTGTATGCAAGTTCCTGCGCTTCAGAGCTCCTCTGTCTTCCACGTGCAGCCACAGTGAGTATGCCTGTATTATGTGGATCAATAATACTGTATGTGCCATTGCTGGTTCTTTAAAGTTGTGTTTAAATCAATACTGAAGTTTTTAAATTAATGAATAATTGTGCATATTGATTGTGATCTCAATATCACTTAAAATAATCGGGATTCTTACTTTTACCATAATCGTCCAGCCCTACCATAGCATCAACTTCCATCCAAGTTTCTGAGAGTAAACCGACTGCTCATGGCTTCTTCCAATTCCTACTCATAGGACATCTCACCTCATCACATTAAGTAGAACAATTTATTATCCATGTCTGTCCGTTCTCAGCTGATCTCTGTTCAATATTGCTCTTTTGGGGGTCAAGATCAGCTCGGGCAGAACACGATGAGACGGAACCCCCACACTGAGTCTCCCTCTGCCTGGCCCAGGACGTCCTTGCTGACGTCTCCCTCTGCCTGGCCCACCATGTCCTTCCTGACGCCCCCTCCGCCTGGCCCACGACGTCCTCCTGACAGCCCATCTCTCAACATACCTCATGTCACATGTTCATCACTGTCATTCCTCATATTCCTAAATCTTCAGTAAACCTTCAAATGCATACATTTGTGGTGTGATCCTTGCTAGTGAAACAATACAGCAAAAACTCTTCATTTTATGGATACACATATATGCAGAGATACAAATGTACATATGAAGATATACATATATGTATATATATATTTATATTTATATATATATATATATATATATATATATATATAAATATATAATATATATATATAAATATATATATATATACACACATATATATATACACATATATATATATATATATATATATGTGTGTGTGTATGTGTGTGTATACATATATATATATATATACATATATATATATATATATATATATATTTCACCATTGTGACAAAGAAACAGGGGGCAGGGGGCTTTTTTTAAAAAAAGAAGACATCATTCATTGGCTAATTGATGTCACATGAGCACAGACAATTTATCACAGATGATTCTCATTTTGATTTGCCACAGATGAGCCACAATGTGGTTCCATACTGATTTTTCAGCAAAGGGTGCCAATACCAGTGACACAGCAAACTTCGCTTTTCAATTTTTTCCTCCCATGTTTTATTGTTTAAATTAACTGTTTATGTATTGCTGTTTTGTGTCAAACACAAGTTCTCCATAGAAACAAATGTTTGACTTGATTCATTTTTGTTCCAGAAGATATTCAACATTGTGTACTTTAACTTCATGGGTGCCAATAATGATGAGCAGGACTGTATGTGTGTGTGTGTGTGTGTACTGTGTATTGCAAAAAGTGTTCGCTCACCTGCCTTCACTCACATATGAACTTGTGTTTATGGGAGTATTTGACCATTCTTCCAGAAGCGCATTTGTGAGGTCACACACTGATGTTGGTCGAGACAGCCTGTCTCTCAGTCTCTACTCTAATTCATCCCAAAGGTGTTCTATCAGGTTGAGGTCAGGACTCTGTGAAGGCCAGTCAAGTTCCTCCAGACCAGACTCTGTCATCCATGTCTTATGGACCTGCTTTGTGCTCTGGCGCACAGTCATGTTGGAGGAGGAAGAGGCCAGCTCCAAACTGTTCCCACAAATTACATGGAATTGTCCAAAATGTCTTGGTGTGCTGAAGCATTCAGAGTTCCTTTGACTGGAACTAAGGGGCCAAGCCCAGCTCCTGAAAAGCACCCCCACACCATAATCCACCCTCCACCAAACTTTACAATTGGCACATTGCAGTTCGACATTGTCCAGTGGCAGCGTGCTTTACACCACTGCATCTGAGGCTTTGCATTGCACTTGGTTATGTAAGGTTTGGATGCAGCTGTTCGGCCATGGAAACCCATTCCATGAAGCTCTCTGCACTGCTCTTGAGCTAATCTGAAGGCCACATGAAGATTGGAGGTCTGTAGCTATTGACCCCGTAGAAAGTTGGCAACCTCTATAGACTATGCACCTCAGCATCTGCTGACTCTCCATCAGTTTACATGGCCTATCACTTCATGGCTGAATTGCTGTCATTACCAAACACAACACGGCGGTGTTGTTTCACCGCCGTGAAACAACATGAAGTCCAAGAAAACCTCTTTGAGGACGCTGTGCTGGTTCACGAAGCGTAGGAACAAAGGCAGGTGCCTCTCGTTGGAAAACTCTATGACTTCGCCTGTCACCAGATATAAATTCATAACAATTGAATTGATTTATTTATTTCGGTCACGTCAGCACACTTATACAGCATCACACATTGTCAATAGTTGATCACATTGTACATGTCCGAAAGGGAAAACGGGAGAAGCAAAGCTTATCTAGTCCCGTCCCCATTTTCTCAATATTTACTCTCCTCTTGTCCACATATCATCAAATTATTATAAATTTTTATCCGTCTTTTAGTGTCCATATTTGACCTATTATGACCAATCCTTTGTTCCACGTAAGGCAGAGTCCAATCCTTTGTTCCACGGAAGGTATAATTCATGACTGTCTTTTTTTGTTGTTGTTGTTAGTCCCGGTTAGTGATGTTGGGGTGGTGTGTTGCTTTTGTTTTTCCAGATTTCGAACATTTGTTAAACTTGTGACTCGTCGTCACTCTCCTCTTCACCCAGGCGTGCTCCTGCACTGTTCTGCTGCCTCACTTGACCTACACCATCAGTTCATTCATTATCATTGTTTTGGTACATTTCGTTTTTCCTGCTGTCTTACAGACCAAACAACATTCATTATCACTGTTTTGGTACATTTCGTCTTTCCTGCTGTCTTACAGACCAAACAACCCACATGTTTTGTTTCACCATCCATGTCTTTATATCTTAGATTTTACACCTTTAAGTATTGTCATATGTCATTTAATCATATATCATATACAGACAAGGTTATATCCTTCTAATTCAAAGTTCATACCTTTCTCTTTGTTAATCCATGTTTCAGTTATTGCAATAATGTCAAAAGGGTTCTTAAAGTCCATTAGGTATTCCTTTATTTGATCGAAGTTGGTGTAGAGGCTCCTGCTGTTAAAATGGATGATTTTCAGCTTGTTGTCCCAGTTAATTCTTGTATTATAATCATGTTCCATGTAGTAGTTGCAATTAATCGATTTGTTGCCATAAAAACAGTTATCCAGGTCGATGTTCATGTTTGGGTTATTGCAGTCCGAACAGTTCTGGTCAACATTTTGAATTTTTATTAAATCCCGATGCCCATGGTTTGTAATCCAGACAGTTAAATCCAAATGTCCATGTTCCATGTTACAGTTCATTAGCTCCTTTTCCTCAGATTGTGTTGAGGTTTTGAAGCTTTTGTTATCCATTTAGTCGTTAAATTTGTCCAGATCCTCCATGCTCTTGACCAGCACCGTCTTCATTTGTTCTGGGGCTTCTCCGTTAGTTCTTATCAGTATTTTGCAGTTTGCCGTCCAGGTGCTTATTATCTTCCCGGCCTTTTTTAGCTCTCGTGCCTTCTTGGCCATCTCTGCATTTTTCTTGGTCAGGTTTTCATTGAAGAACACCGTTGTGCCTTTCAGTTTTGGGCCCTGTTTCAGCAGCGCTATCTTGTGTTTTCTGTTTGTGAATCTCAGTTTCACAACTTTCCCGCCGTTTGCCCCTTTCCAGGGCATGAGGTGACAGTATTCCACGTTGTTGAAATCCATCTCGATTTTCTTTGATTCCATGAAGTCGGCCACCTGTCTCTCCACCGTCTTGATGTCCTCTTCGTCTTGTTCACTGTCATACTCCCCTGCCCGTCTGTTTGTCAGCGCTTTCGCGTAGGAGCGCGGTTTGATCTTTATGCCGGTTACGATCACTTCATTCAGCCTGGTTTGTTGATCCAGGTCTTCGACTCGCGCTTCCAGCTGTTTGATCATCTCAGATTGTTTTTTTGCTGTAATCCTGCAGCAGCTTGTGTTGTCTCTGAAGGTTTTTTAATTCAGTGAGAACCGTTTCTATCTTCTTTTCTATTTTCTCTTCTAGACCTTTTTTCAGTTCTTGCTGGCCTTTCAGGATTTCATTAATCCCCTCTGCCATGTTTGGACTGGGTCCAGAACCCGAATCCGAATTTTTTGTCGTGGATTTTCCTTCCTTATTGCCTCCCATTTTAGTGAGTTCCAGAGGTCAATCTGACCTCAAATTAACTTGTTAGAAGTTAAGCTGTATTCAGAATATAATGGAACAGGAAGAGGACAGTGACAGAGTTTTATTATTACGTTTATTGAATAATCAGATCATAAATGAAGTTACTCAGCTGTGGTCTCTGGGCCATCCACCTGACGCAGATGCAGAGATCCTTTAAAGGATCCTGGGTGGACACATCACACTATACAGTAATTTCTAACCCAAGCTTGTCTTTTTATTCTTGACCTTGCCGAGTTCTGGCTACTCAGTCTGCCACAGAGGCAGGCATTCATCTCGGATAAAATGGACCTTTAGTAAAGCGACAGGTAGCAAAACACATCTCTAAATACGGGTATATACTGTATTATTGTATTACTTGTGAATGTAAGCTTGTTTAAATTAACCAGTGCGTGTGTGTGTCACCCTAGAAACATCCTGACTCCCTCAAAACCTCTGATAACACACCACACACATGAGCCTGCCTTCATGAAGATGTATTGACCTTAGCTTTTGAAATATTTACAATGCAATCCAGTGTTTCCTCTACACTCATTTAGGAGTGGCGGCCCGCCTCTCCTTCAAAAAAATTTTTTTTTAAACTGCAAATACACCACCGCATCATCATGTTGCCGCCTTCACAGCAGAGTCCTGCATTTAGTCGGGTGTAAAAAAGGTCATAGCTGTTAAAATAGTGCTGAGTAGAGTTGCTACTTTTTACCAGCAGATAGTGGACAGGTGACAGGTTTCTATTCAAAGTTTGGGCGTATATTTATTTTGATACAAACACACTGGACTGAAGGATGCAAGTGTGGCTGTAGAGTGGAACAGAGGGAGAGAGGGAAAGAGAGACACACACAGAGTGATAGAGTAAGAGTACTAACAATGCTGAGAGTACTTTGTCAAATACTGGCTGACTTTGAATCTTTGAATATTTTCTCTCTGAGGATGACGGTCAGTCGTCCAGTGAGGACGAAACTGTCGGCGCGTGTGCGTGCAGCGGGAGCGTGTCCGCTCGCCATTACAGCCCCCGAGCAGCACATACTGAGGCCGATGCATTGCCTCTCCAGGGCCAGTGAGTGTTGAGTAGAGGACTGGTCTGGGATGCAGGGAAGCTCAAAACACCGTGAAAAGTGACGGTGTTAGCGGAGATGAAGCAGGAGAAAGACCGCAGAGCTCTGGGAAGACAAGGGAGAAGCCGGGGATAAAAAGCACAGTGAAGGCAGCAGAGGCGTTCATGCTCGGCCCGTGAATTACAGTGATGATGATGGGTGGGAAAACTAACCACTTTGAAACTATAGTCTTTTTAAATCTTGATAGCAAAATTGAATATTTTCTTGAAAAACTCTGGTGCCCAAATGGTTAATAATCCACTTTTAAATGCAATCCAGGCTTTTGAAGAGAAAGCATAAACAGCTGGTTAAAATATATTGCTGAATAAATCCTAAAAACAGACTCACATGTGATGTGTATTTTTCCTGATATAGTCTGTAGGCATCATCATTGTTCATCTTTTTCGCTGGTGTTAAAAAAGCTAACTAAAGATTGCAAAAATCGGCAATATCGTAGAATCGCAATTTAAATCTGCTGTCAAGTGTCATCTGTTTACACCGCCACAGCTCCCCGGTGAGCCTGCCCCCGCTGCTGAAAAAAATCCTAGAGGAAACACTGTAATCATTCTTAAAAAGATTGAAAACTTTTGTAGATCATGTCTTACTGTTTAACTTTCAAACAGGTTATTCCTTTGTTGTATCAAATTGTACTGTTTTATTTTTTTTTTCTTAAATCAGCATTGTGTCATGAGGTTTTTAAAATCTTTTCATTTGTCCAGGGTACGGCGGAGGATCAGTCAGTCCAGGAAAACTCTGAAAAATAAAATAAGATACACAAGAAAAATGAAAGACTAAACAACATATTAACCATCAAAAACAAAGTAAAACAAACTCAACACAAAAACAAACCTCAAACCGGAGAAAGAAAACAAATACAACAACTGGGAACTGCAACAGATAGATAAACACAAGAATAATATAATCAAATACAAAACAACATAATTAAAAAAAAACATCAGAGAGAAACATCAAAAATCACAGAGAAATAAGACCACAAAAAGGCAACACAGATACAACAAAAACAGAAAAATGTAAAACCCAACCATGTGAAAACATCTTAAATACAACACTGCAGGAGACAGGTAGGAACAAACAAAACGAAAAATGAAACACATAACAACAAAAACACATAACAAAAA
Organism: Scarus forsteni; assembly: GCA_036419115.1. Lineage (NCBI taxonomy): Eukaryota > Metazoa > Chordata > Actinopteri > Labriformes > Labridae > Scarus > Scarus forsteni. The sequence continues at coordinate 6,833,352 of JAZDUH010000112.1, forward strand.
ATCACAAATAAACAATAAAAGTAGCATCAACAGAAACAATACCAAACAACAGCAAGGACATTTTTCACATTTTTCAGGGCACTGAAAACGCATCAATTCAAAAGCCTACATTGTTTCCAGGATGTACCTGTTCACACATTGTCATACTGTTTTAGCAATAATCAAAATACCCATAAGCAAAGCACAGGTGGTGGACCACTGTCAGCTGAGCTGAGCCCTGCAGAGGACAAAGCCTTGGAACCCAATAGGGGCAGCCCTGTGATGGAGGGGACCTCAGGGGCTCAAAAACATATCTATGTCCCTCCCAAGATGCCAGCCTCTTCATACAAGGTACATTATTCCATCTTACATGGCACATAACCAACCACTCATAACAACTCAGTTTGGACTATCTGGCTTTGGTTTGCCTTGCGGTCTCTGGCAACACCATCACAGTGTTGGAGTCACCAACAGCAGAAAATTGTGATCCAGTGAGTACTCTATCAAAGTTGTACAGCTGGCCTGGTGTGTCTTGTCTATTAGCTTCAATATGAATACCATTAAAAGTGATACTGTGAAGGCACCAGTGCAGCAGCAGTCATAAATGCCATAAAGTGAGTATTCAGAAATACAACACCGATGTTGCAAAGGTGTTCCTCGGTCCTTGTCAAGTGATCCAATAACCTGTATTGATGCCCAAAATGGTGTATTTCTCCTGCTCTGAATGGCATGTCCATTCTTGCAAGACGTTACTGATAACGAAGTAAAGTTACTCCGTGGGTGTCTGACCATTAAAGCTTTATCGGGTGTCTACATCTCCTTCCCTGGCCACAGAAGGCTCTGCAATATCAAAGAGGGTTTTTATAGGATTGCAGGTAAGAACATTACAAGTTACAGAACAAGTGTAAACAGTCAATAGGACACAAATGGCTTTGTGTTACAGATTTCCCCAATTTCACTGGTGCACTGGACAGCACCCAAAACAGAAGAGAACAGAGTTTCTCAAGGCTCTGTGCTAGGTTTAATTCTCTTCTCCATATATATGCTTCCCCTCGGTGATATCACAAGGAAATAATGTGTTAATGTTCATTGTAACACCAATGATATGCAATAATATGTATGAAAGAAGCAAGGTAAGAAAAATCAGTCATCTGAACTAGAAGCGTGTCTGAAGGACATTAGAGCCTGGATGGCCAGAAATGTTCTTCTTAACTCAGACAAGACAAAGGTCAATGTGCTGGGCTCCAACACCCAGAGAAAACTCTAATGATTTTCTGCCCTAGCCAGCATAAGCCTGACACGTAGCACAACTGTCAGAAATCTTGAGGTTCTATTTGATCAGGATTTATCCTTCAACTTTCACGTAACGCAAGTTTCAAGAAAAAGCTTTCTTTCAACTACATAACATTACTAGAATCAGGCCTTTACATTACTAGAATCAGAGAACTGCATGGGTTGGGTGAAAGTCGCTGAGGAGACAGGTTTGAAGGTAAGTCAATGCAAATATTCGTTTCCAGCTGGACTGCACAGGTTATCACTGAGTCCGACAAGCTCGGTGCGCCAGATCCTCAGCTTGTCAAAATGTCCAGCGTCCAGCCTCAGGCGCTTCGGGCGCCCTGGCTGGCGTACGCCAATTTGAAAATATTGAGCATCAGAGCGCCAGTTCACGCGCCGCTGCGGAAGCGCAGCCAACGCAGTTTTGATCGCCCCGTGTTAAATATTGACTGTTCACACGCCAGTTCACGTGAACGGCTTTCGCGCCAGAGCGCCTCCGCCCGCTTCTCTCTAATCATGAGAATCGCCCAGGCGCCAGTTGTAAAGTTTGGACAGAGCAGATCGGACCAGACAGGAAGTCAGGAACAGGAAAATCCGTCAATAGTTTAGGATTGACGGTGTTGCTTGTCGGTCTATTTCTTTCGATGAGCAGTCACACACTCACACGAGGTTGATCAGAGAGAAACAGAGATTCACTTGATGTAATTGAGACAAAGGAGAGGGAAAGGTTTTGAGGTAAGTTCTGCAAAGTGACACTCACATGTTTCCAGCTGGATTTGCCTGCACGGGTTATCACATCCGATCACTGCCGAGCTGAGTCGATGTCTGTGCCGGCGCCAGAGCTCAGCAGCGCTCATGCTTGTCAACAGCCAGCGCAGGCGCAGCGCGGCGCTGGTTGGCGCTCCGTTCAGCGCCCGCGTCTGTGTGTAGCATCAGAGCGATCCTTACAAGCTAATCCATGCTTTGGTACGTCTAGACTGGATTATTGTAATTCTTCTTTCACAGGCTGTCTCAGCAATTTGCTCAAGATGCTTTAACTGGGTCAAAATGCTGCAAATAAATGGGGTGCTAGTTTGGTAGAGTGTTAAGCAACCAGGCAGGTCCCATATACATACTTCTGTTGGCCTGGGTTTGAATCCAGCCTGTGACCAGTTTGCAGAGTGTCTTCTCCTAATCTCACACAACCCCTCATAGGACTATCCACAGTCATTCTCTCCTATCAACAAATGCCAAAAAAAAAACATTAAAAATGCTGCAGCATATGTCCTAACCAGAAATAGGAGAGGAGATCATGTGACTGCTGTATTGACTTCTCTGAAGTGACTTTCCATAAAATGTAGAATTGAATTCACAGACTCTTCCTCTCACCTACAAAGCTGTCAGTGGACAGGCACCAAGTTATCTCCAAGAGTTTGTCATGCCATATAATCCCTCTAGAACATCACACTCCCAAAATGCTGGCCTGCTCGTGGTATCATCAGTCTCGAGAAGTAGTATGGGAGGTCGAGCCTTCAGGTTCCTCTTCTCTGGAACCTTTACTGAAGAAATTTTGGTAGGCAGACGCCCTCTCTACCCTTTAAGCTTAAACTCAAAACATTCCTCTGTGATAAACCTTTCAGTTAGGGGCCAGCTCATATTACATATAAGACTGCCGAGGGGGTTTGGGACATTGAGCTAATTCTCTCTGTTACTCTAACGCTCTCTATGCCCACCTCCCTCCCCTCACCTGCACAACCAACAAAGCGTAGTGTGGATGGCTGCTCATCATGAGACAAGAATCCACAAACAAGATTTTCTGCTGCTTAACAGAGGTTTTTTCTTGCCAACATGATGGCGGGATTGATGATTGGCTAATATGCCTTCATGCTGGGTGCTGGATGTATGTACAGTATTTGTAAATGTGTGTGTGTATGAGTATGTATGTATGTGTGTATCTATTAGTAGTGGGGGAAAAATTGATTCACATAAGTATCACAATTTTTTGTATGCCAATTTTTAAATTGAAAATTGCAGCAAGCGACACTGCTGAAAAAACAGGCCATAGCTGTTAAAATAGTGCTGAGTAGTGTTACTACTTTTCACCAGCAGATAGTGGACAGGTGACAGGTTTCTATTCAAAGTTTGGGCGGATATTTATTTTGAAAAACACACCGGACCGAGGGACGCGAGTGTGGCTGTAGTGGCTGTAGAACGGAACAGAGAAAGATAGGAAGGGAGAGACAGAGTGACATAGAGAGTAAGAGTACTCACGATGTTGAGAGTAATTTGTCAAGTACTGGCTGGCTCTGAATCAGAGGAATATTTACTCTCTGAAGGTAACGGTCAGTCGTCCAGTGAGGACGAAACTGGCAGCCTGTGTGCGCACAGCGGGAGCGGGTCTGGGCGCCATTACAGTCCCCAAGCAGCACATATGAAGGAAGTAATCGGCGAGTGCCGAGGAGGAGACGTGGTCTGGGATGCAGGGAAGCTCAAAAACCGGAAAGTGACGGTGTTAGCAGGAATAAGAAGACCGCGGAGCTCCAGGCAGACAAGGGAGAAGCCGGGGGTAAAAGCACAGTGAAGGCAGCAGAGGCGTTCATGCTCGGCCCGTAAATTACAGTAATGATGATGGCTGGGAAGACTAACCACTTTGAAACTATAGCCTTTTAAATCTTGATAGCAAAATTGAATATATTTTTGAAAAACTCTGGTGCCTGAAGGGTTAATAAGTCACTTTAAAATGCAATCCAGGCTTTTGAAAAGAGAGAGTATAAACAGCTGGTTGAAATATACAGCTGAATAAATCCTAAAAACTGACTCACATTTGATGTGTATTTTTCCTGATATAGTCTGGAGGCATCATCATTGTTCATCCTTTTCGCTGGTGTTAAAAAAGCTAACTAAATATTGCAAAAATCTTCAATATCGTAAAATCACAATTTAAATCGAATTGGCCCCCCCAAAAAATCACAATAAATCGAGTCGGGAGAAAAGTGAATCGTCCCAGCCCTAGTATCTTTATATACACTGTATGTGTATCCATAACATGAAGAGTTTGTCTTCAGCCTAATCTATCGTAGTGTCTTGAGATAAAACTTGTTATGAATTGGTACTATACAAATTGCTGTATTATTGACTGATTGAACAACACAAAGAACCAGGAACACAATGATAAAAACTTAAAAAAACCAAAAAAAAACCATAGATGACACAATAAAAAAAGGACACACCCATTAAGATTATTGTGGCATCGTAAACACAATAACAACAAAAATAGTACCATCACAATGACAACACAAACTATGAACAAAATTTCATAAATGTGTTGTTATGGAAACACATTTCAAAAAACGGCAACAACATCGTACACACAAAAAGAAACAGAAACCAGCAGCCACAAGACAAGTACAACACAAAGCGAAACATCTAAATATTATATCACCACTTAAATTATTCAGAGAACTGACCTGTGGAGAGGGGTGGGCCATGGGGGCAGATGCTGCAGGGTAAGTGGGCATATCCTGTGATGCCACAACAACAACACAACCAGAGCAAAACATAAATATAACAACATAAGAACAAACACAAGTTGAAATCAGTTAGCACAAACACATTTATATCAATTGATCAACTCAATTACAGGGTTGCTTTAAGTATTTTAAAGTGGGGTTGCTAGATATCCAGGGGCGGACATAGCAGTACATAGTGCCACTAAAAGCATCTTAACCAACCCACTAAAGGGCTAAAAATACTAAAAAAAAAACATGCAGGCTTGACTGGATGCCACAGCAAGATTCTTTACAGTCTTTTACTTTTCCACGTCAAAGTTCCTATGTTTAGAAACATTTTGTGATGCAACAAAGGGCCATGTATCCTTCTGCTACCAGCTTCACTTATTAGTGCATGTCAGAGTACTGTTGTAGGATCAGGTCGTGGTCATGGCACAAATCAATATATTTTAGATCTACCTATTTCCCTGCATATTATGAAGAAGGGTCACTCCTGTCTTTATCCTAGATGCATAAAAAGAAAGTTATGGCCAGATTCTAATTTCACTGCATTGGTCCTAATGGCATGGGCCTAAATTTGGATTTTCGGAGCAACAAAAGTTGTGTTTGCAGTGTCTATTTTACTGATCAGGACTGCTAAAATTAGGATAAGATGTACCATTATTAATCCCACGGGGGAAATTCCAAAAAAATGTCAAGGACTAATTGTCAAGGAAAAGTTAAACACTGTAAAGGATCTTAGAGCATCATTTTGCCAAGCCAGCAAAGCTTATCGAGTAGTTGTAACCCATAAGAGGATCAATTACGCCACACCATAATCTGCCCTCCACCCCGTTATCTCACCTTAGGGGTAAAGCTCACAAGTTCCTTTATCTGAAATCATATTTAGTACTTCAACAAACCCAAACTAAACCCTGTAACCTGTTAAAGGTTTGACTCTTTGGGAGAGTGGGGCTGACCTGTGAGGAGAGCTGAACCACAGTGGATGGTGCAGAGTAGCTGGCCTGAGCCTGAGGAGCCATTGGTGTGTTTCCTGGTATGATGTAGAAAGGCTGCTGCTACAAAAACAACAAAGAGCCTCAGTTTGTTTTATGCCTCTGCACACATCTAAAAAAAATACAGTTTAGGGTTAGAAGCATCATTGCTAAAGAAAACAAAAACAGTCAACCTATAGTATTTCTGTTGATTTAATTACATCACATGAAACTCACCTCGTGGCAACAGGTACAGGTGGATTTACAGGCAAACGCTGAGACCACTATTGTTATGATGAACTCCAAGAAATGAAACACTGTCAAGACACCCCTCAAACCCTGCATATGTGTCTGTAATGCAAACACACAACACATGCTGGTCAGATTTTTTTGTCTTTTCTTTTTTGAAGAATATTTAGCCTGATTGCTTTGTTGTTTCATCACATGTTGCATTCTCACATTTGCTGAAGATTGTAAAAAAGGTACAACAGTATTGCCCAGTGAACGCCACACAAAGTAGATGCATATACAGTTTCACCAGCTTCAGCTAAAATAATTCTTTGACCTCTAAAGCCATGTTTTTTAATGAAATAACCAGTCATTTTGTTGGTGTCTGACGAATGAAAATATGACATGTCACCCAATAATGACATGTCATCTTATCTCTGTGACTCACACTGTCCATGTCTCTCATTATCTGATATCCAACTTGTCTACTGTTTCCTCTTGTATTGAGAACATGGGAGCTGCTTTTGCTGACTGCTCTGACTATTGTCAATGTTAAAGCTATGGTATACGTTCTGAAAACCAGTTTGACTGTTGAGATAAATTTGAAAAAACGCAGCCTGCCCCCAAGACAGTCCAGCTGCAGACCTCCACTCCCAGCTGACTAGCTTGCAGACTTTACACCTCCATCGTCGGAAGGAAGTGACA